>SJYQ01011139.1:0-15613 GCA_006410935.1 Redunca redunca | reverse complement strand
CTGCAGTCCATGGGGTTACTAAGAGTCAGACCCAACTGAGTGACTGAACTGAACTGACAATCTGTGAGGGCAAATACAGCACCTCAGTTTAATAGACAGAAAAAGAGGCTCAGACGGGTTCCCAACTCCTTGAGGGGCAAGATCTATGCCTGACAAGCAATTTAAATAACCAGATGGAGAGACTTCCTGCACTTGAGTGGTAGGTCTGACCTCCTACAGCCCCGCCTCTCCCCTCAGTAGATGTGTGCCTGCATGCTAAGTCACTTCAGTTGTGTCCAATTCTTTGTGACCCTATGGATTGCCGCCTGCCAGGCTCCTCTGTCCATAGGATTATTTTGGCAAGAATACTGGAGTGGGTTGCCATTCCCTTCTCCAGGGGATCTTCCAGATCCAGGGATTGAACCTGAGTCTACTGGGTCTCCTGCTTTGAAAGCAGATTCTTTACCACTGAGCCACCAGGGAAGCCCCTCAGTAGGTGAGGGGCACCTAACCAGTACATCCTGGGGAAGGGGAGCAGTGAGGAACGGGCGGGTGGAGGGGGGGCGGCTTGGGCCTCCTCCTACAGTGCTTGTGGGCAGCATTTTCCTCTGGACCCCAACAAAGCCCACCAGTACCTCTTACCCATGTCAAGTCCTCTATGTTAAAAATTCCTCCAGACAAATCAGTTCCACTTCTGGGTATATACATAAAAAATTGAAATCAGGGGCTTGGAAAAGTATTTGCACACCCATGTTCATAGCAGCATTAGTCACAAGAGCCAAAGGGTAGAAATAACCCAGATATCTATCAATGGATGAATATGGTAAACAAAATGGGGTATATACATGCAATGGGATATTATTGAGCCATTAAAATACAGAGTGACCTGAATCTAATCACAGGGTTGGGAAGATCTCCTGGAGAAGGGAAAGGCTACCCATTCCAGTATCCTCGCCTGGAGAATTCCATGGACTGTATAGTCCATGGGCTCGAAAAGAGTCGGACACATCCAAGCGACTTTCACTTTCTTTCCAAATACATGGTTCAAGGAATTCCCTGGCAGTTGAGTGGTTAAGACTCCATGTTTCTACGGCAGGGAGTGAGGGTTTGATCCCTGCTCTAGGGAACTAAGGTCCTGCATGCTGCACAGTGTAGCCAAAAAAAAAAAAAGCTTCCCCCCTCCCCTACCGCCCAAAACATGCCTGGGGCTTCCCTGGTGGCTCAGACAGTAAAGGATCTTCCTGCAGTACAGGAGACCAGAGTTCAATCCCTGGGATGGGAAGATCCCCTGGAGAAGGGAATGGTAATCCACTCTAGCATTCTTGTCTGGAGAATCCCATGGACACAGGAGCCTGGGGGGTTACAGTCCATGGGGTCACAAAGAGTCAGATGCAACTAAATGACTACCACTTTCCCTTTTTCAAAAACATGGTACAACTGGAAAGACATTATGCCAAGTGAAATAAGCCAGGTATTCAAAGACAAATACTAAATGATTCCATTTCTACGGAATAAGGTAGTGAACTTCATAGAGACAAAAGGAAGAAGGGTGATTGCTAGGGGCTGGTGGGAGGAGTAATGGGGAGTTAGCATTTAATGGATACAGAGTTTCAGTTTTGCAAGATGAATTTCAGTTTTGCAAGTCCAAGGTGGACGGTGCTGATGGTTGCCCAACAATGTGAATGTACTTAATGCCCCTGAAACTGTACACTTAAAGATGGTTAAAATGGTCAATTTCATGTCATATCTATTTCACCACAATAAAAATTGCTATCCATTAATGAGTCCCACTGCCCCCACCCCCAAATCCCCTGGAAATTGGAATCAATTTCGGGGAAACAAAGCGTACAGATCATTTGGCAAATATCCTACACAGCCACATGACTCCGCTGTGACAAGGGAGAGAAAGTTCTGGACATTGGGTTCGACTTCCTGGGCTCCCATACTCTGACGCTGTGACCTGATTTCAAACTTGCAGTCTCTTCTTTTATGAAATGAACGGATACTATCTCAGGGTTCTGGTGAGGGCCAGAAAGGAGATCTGAAAGCTCTCAGCACATAACCAGTGCTCAGTCAACAGTAGTTATGTATGGTGTTTCCTCAGCCTGCAGCAGGGCAAGCTCCTGTTTTATTCTTCAGAGCCCAGCCAGTTCAAATCCCACCTTTTCTGTGAAGCCTGCAGTAGCCTGCAGGATTGCTCACCAAACCACCTCATCCTCTGTGTTTGATGTCTGGCACAGTCATGCAACTTGAAAGAGTCAGATGGTGCTTTTTTTTAAGAGTATATTTTAAAAAAATATTTATTTATTTGGCTGCCTTGGGCCTTAGTTGTGGCACACAGGATCCTCGATCTTTGTTGCAGTGTGTGTGTGTGTGTTAGTTGCTCAGTTGTGTCCAACTCTTTTCGACTCCATGGACTGTATGTGGAATTTTTAGCTGTGGCATGAGAACTCTTAGTTGTGGCATGTGGGCTCTTCGTTCCTTAACCAGGGATCCAACCCAAGCCCCTTGTGCTGAGAGCATGGATTCTTACCCACTGGATCACTCCACATGGTGCTTTGCCATGATGTCTCTCCTTTCACTCTGGTCACTTGACTCCTGGGAGCAAAGCCCTAGCAACTGACAGTGGACAGGTCGAATGAGTAAGAAACAAGCCTTTGTTACTGAAGCCTCTGAGATTTGGAGATTGCTTGTTTCCTCGGTGTAACCCAGCTCAGGGCTACTCCAAGTGTGGTTTTGCTTTTGCAGCCTTGACATCCCCTGGGGGCTGGTTAGAGATGCAAATAATCAGGCCCCATCCTTGACCTACTGAACCAGATTCTGCATAAAGTGCTAAGCATGGCTTCTCTCCCAGAAAGGTGCTCAGTGGCTATTATTTCCTCCCCAGTCCTCTGAGGTTTCTACAGAAGACTCTGCTAATAGCCTACTTAAGAGTTGCCTTCCTCTTCTCCCTACTGAGAACTCAGGTTTCTGATGTTCAGTTGCTAAGTCTTGTCCGACTCTGCGAACCCATGGACTGCAACACACCAGGCTTTTCTGTCCTTCACCATCTGCTGGAGCTTGTTCAAACTCATGTCCATTGAGTCATTGATGCCATCCAACCATCTCATCCTCTGTTGCCCCCTTCTCCTGCCCCCAGTCTTTCCCAGCATCAGGTCTTTTTCAGTGCAGCTCTTTGCATCAGGTGGCCAAAATATTGGAGCTTCAGCTTCAGCATCAGTCTGTCCAATGTATGTTCAGGATTGATTTCCTTTAGGATTGACTGGTTTGATCTTGCTGTCCAAGGAACTCTCAAGAGTCTTCTCCAGCACTGAAGGACTGGCAATGTGCTCAGGTGAAAACACTCAGTTTCCCAGACTCTCTTGCAGCTAAGGGTAGTCATGTGACCTGGTCCTAGTCATGTGACCTGGTTCATTTCTGACCCAGAGGAAGTCAGAGTAGGGCTTCAGGGAATTCTTGTCAAAGGCCACAGGCCTGGGTGGCAGGTTTCTCTGGCTTTGGGCCTTGTCCTTCCCCTTCCTTCCTGTCTGTTACTTCAATGTGGTGGCAGATTGTTACCCAGTGGCTCCCAGGACTCATACATTCCTGTGTTCACAACCTCAGACAGCCCCCACCCACACTGGATCCGGGCTGGCCTGAGCCTAACTCTGACCAGTAGAATGTAGTTGCAGTGAGGTTCAGGGACTTCTGCTCTCAACCTGGGGCTTGCCTACAGGAGATCTTTTGACAGGAGATCACATTCTGTCAAAGGGAGGGACAGCCATCCAACCCATCATCCAGATCTGAAACTTGGGAGTCACCTCACCTCCTTTTCATCTGCAACCAGCTGGTCACCAGGACTGTCCCCACTCATGGCCAAAGTCCATCCCAGACTTGATCCATGGGGCAGCCATCTACTGACCTCCTGTCTTCCTCCCTGCCTGGTCTCCCCACCCCGCATCGAGCCTACGTGTAGATGGATGTCATAGTGATCCTTCTAGGGAATTCCCTCATGGCCCAGTGGTTTGAACTCTACACTTTCATTGCCAGGAAACCAGGGACAATCCCTAGTCAAGGAACTAAGATCCTGAAATCCATGTATTGCCACTAAAAAAAAACAACAGAAGATTGATCTTTCTAAATACAGATCTGAAGATCATTCCCCAATGCTTTAGGGTAAGTCCCACGGCCCCAGCATGACCTACACGTCTATATGTGACATAGCTACTGCCTCACTCTCCAGCCCTCTCTCTGTCCATTCCTTTCTCTAAAGACCATGGACGGGACATGCCATGCTGCTCCCTGTTTCTCACACCAGCTTTGCCTACTGATAGCTCCATGTCTTTGCTTCAGCAACGACAAATGTCATCCTTCATGTTAACTCAGTATCATGGTCTGTTCAGGCTGCTCGAACGGAATACTACAGACTGGGTGGTTTAAACAACAGAAGTTTACTTTCATGATCTTGGAGGCTGGAAGTTCAAGATCAAGGTAGGTTTCATTCTGTTTTTTTTGTTTGTTTTTTTAAATGTCTTTATCTTTTGTTCTACCTTGTTCCAAGGAGATTAGCTTACCTACTTGGAGGCCTGGGGTCTTCTGCTCTTCTTTAGAAGTTGCTCTGTTTTGTTCCATATTTTGATGAGTTTTTGATTATTGGTAGAGGAGGCAGGTGATCTCCCCATCTTACTCCTCTGCACCTTCTTCTGCTCTTAAAGCATCTTGGTAGGTTTCATTCTGATGCTTCTTGTCTTGGCTTATAGGCGGCTGCCATCTGGCTATGTGCTCACATGATATGTGAGCATGGGGAGAGAGGCAGTGAGTTCTCTGGCATCTCTTCTTTCAAGGACACTAATTCTATAAGATCAGAACCCCACCCTCATGACTTTGTTTGACCATAGTTACTTCCGGAGGGGCCCCATCTCTAATTACAGCCACCGTGGAGATTAGGGCTTCAAGGTATGAATTTGGGAGGGAAACAGACACTCAATCCATAATAGACATTCAATCCAATATACATTCAATTAGTAGTGACTGGGAATTCTCTCGTTGTCCAGTGCTTAGGATTTCATGCTTTCCCTACCAAGGGCACAAGTTCAATCCTGGTTGGGGAATTAAGATCCCACAAGCTTTGTGGCAAGGCAAAAGAGAGAGAGAGAGATTAAGAGTAGCTGCCTAGAGAAATGTGTCAAAAAGAATTCTGAGGTCCTTCCCAGGTTCTGTGGTAAAAAGAGCTATGATTGATTAGTCACGTCTACCTATGGTTGATTATTCATGTCTACCTGGGGCTTCCCTGGTGGCTCAGATGGTAAAGAATCTGCCTGTAACACAGGAGGCCCATCTTTGATCCCTGGTTCAGGAAGATTCCCCTGGAGGAGGGCATGACAAGCTATTCCAGTGTTCTTGTCTGGAGAATCCCCATGGACAGAGAAGCCTGGTGGGCTACAGTTCACGGGGTCACAAAGAGTCGAACATGACTGAGCGACTGATATTTTCACTTTCATCTGGGGCTTAGAAAGGAGGGATTGTGGCGGCTTGTGTACTGTGTATTTTTCTTGTCTGTTTTATGTGTTTATCTTTTCCACTCTCTCTTTTGGCCCAAGCACAATGCCTGACACATTCTAGGCTCTCAATACATTTTTTTGATGAATGAATCAAGTGATTAGTTGTCTCAAAGCACATTTCTCATCCATGATCTCACTTAAGCTTCACAGCAGAATGCAAGGTCGGTCCAAACAATTAAAGATGCTTAGAAATCTCCTTGAAAGTGTTCACCCCTCTCTCTGTCTCTCACTCCATTCTGGAGTTGCTGCATTTGACCTAGAGGCTGCATGGATGCCTGGACCAGAGTCTGTCTGGATCACAGGTGGCTCTTGCTGCCACTGTCTCCTAGAGCAGCTGAGGCCTTCGCCCTTCCTGCTGTCCCCCAACACTCTTGCATCCCCACTCGTCCCAGAACCACCAACCCCATCCTCTGGATACCAATCACTTCAAATGAGTCAAACACATGCTGTGGCCTCTAAGTCTGGTAGAGCAAGGGGGTAGGGTGGGGATTGATTAACCTTCTGATGGGAGTTGGGAGCACATGTTAACCATTGCTGTGATACAGGAAATTGAGAGCAGGTGAGGGTGTATGTGATGGGGGAAGGGTGTCACGCTTAAAGGGAAAATGTACTCAAGTCTCCAGTATACCACAGGGCTTTCCAGGTGACTCAGTGGTAAAGAATCCACCTGCCAATGCAGGAGATGCGGGTTCAGTCCCTGGGTCAGGAAGATCCCCTGGAGGAGGACATGGAAACCCACTCCAGTATTCTTGCCTGGAAAATCCCACGGACAGAGAAGGCTGGTGGGCTTCAGTCCACGGGGTCACAGAGTTGAACACGACTGAGCAACTAAGCATGCACTGAAGTCTCCAGTATACCTGTTAGCAATGCAGCTCACGTAATTGTGAGCGTGTGTCTGAGTGTGTGTGTGTTGTGGGGCTGCCTCTCCCTGACCTGTCACCCCTGTGCCCATGCTCAGCCATTCTGCCTCTGCCAGCCTGGCTGTATGCCATGTGCCTGAGCCCCTTCTGGGCTGCGGATAGACACCCTGCCCTGGCCTTTATCCTGGCTGCCTGCTAAGACTTCTCCCCACAGGGCACTAGTTCTCAGGCAGTGCCATGCTTAGCCCTGTGACATGTGCTCCTGCCCATGAGGAGCTTGTGGCCAGTGTCAGCAGCTGGACCACCCTGGGCTGTGTGTTGGGAAAGCCAGAGACCATGCCCCCATCTGGTTGGGTGGCAAGGACAGGTAAGCAGGCGCAGTGGTGTGTGGGTGTGTTTTGGGCCAGTGAACCCTGCTGTTTGCCTGCAGTCATGGTGGGAGCACAGGGCTGGGAAGGGGAGACCAGATCTTGGGGATTGTTGGAGCCACGTGCTAATGTGCTAAGTCACTTCAGTTGTGTCCAACTCTTTGCGACCCTGTGTACTTACTATAGCCTGCCAGGCTCCTCTGGCCATGGCATTCTCCAGGCAAGAATACTGGAGTGGGTTGCCATGCCCTCCTTCAGTGGACCTTCCTGACCCAAGGATTGAACCCCGGTCTCTTCAGATTTTTTATTGTCCAAGCCACCGGGGAAGCCCCAGGCAGCAAAGAGCAGGCGCCTGCTCTCTGGGTCTCACGACCTCAAGAATAAAGCAGGATTTCTTGCACCCCATTCACTTGGGGTTCTCTCTCCTTATCATGGCCACTGTCTCATGAAGTTGCTACTGGGAGAGAAGGAAGCTGAGCCCAGTTCTACTACGTGCTTAAGCTGGGGGTCCAGGGCCCAGCTCTCAACCAGGGTCTGGTGTCCAGCGAGTTTCCCAAGGCTACATAAAGCTGGTGATCATCTCCCAGATCCTTCCCAGGTTGTCTCAGGAGATCCACAAGGAGGGTGGTGGCCTTTCCACTTCCTCAGCATCTTCCTGCAGGTCCCGCTTGTCCAGCCAAGAAAGCACTGGAGCCCCTGGGGTGGAGTCACAGGGAGAAGGTGAGGCCCCCATGCTCTAGGGGAACAGCCTTGCCACTGAGTACCCGATCCCTCCAGTGGTGTGTTGAGAAATGGTCAGGTCTCTGTTCAAAGCCTGCTTGTGGACAAACCTGAGTCCTGTGGCAAGAACCCAAGGTGACTCACTCTTTATGAGGCTCCTGACTCCCCAGGAAAGTTGTTTCATATTTATTGCTTTGTAAGAATGGAATTGGGGAATTTACTGGTGGTCCAGTGGTTAGGACGAGGTGCTTCTACTGAAGTGGGGTGAGAGTTCAGTACATGGTCAGGGAACTAAGATCACACAAGCCACATGGCTTGGCCAAAAAATAAATAAATAAAAAGTAAATGGACTCTTTTCACAGCCATTTTCTGCCCATAATGTGTCTTTTACTGTGGGCTCCCAGAATGGGCCCAGGGCTGTACAGCCCCTATCAGCAACCTTGGGCCCCCTGCCTCCCTTACTAACAGAGCCCCACTTTCAACCAGGCTGCAATATACTCTGCTTGGTCTAAGCCAAGAGTAATTCCAGTCCCTTTGCTCTTAACCCTGGCTGATGACAAGTAAGTAACTTCTGGGAAAATACATTTTTCATTTACATAGGGAAAGGGCCATTCTTATCATTCCTTTCCTGCTGTGTGTGGTCCTGCAAGGGTATAGAGCTGAGGCAAACGTCCTGCCTGGAAGACCACATCACCACAGAGGGCCACCTCCGGTTGACATGATGGAGCCTGTTGTTGTCACTGAGCAGGACCCTGTGGGGGCTTTCTGGGACAGACCTCTCCCCTATATCCTCTGCTTTAGCTCCTCTCTGTAGTTCCTAGATAATAGTATCTGATGCACACTTGCAGAGTTGTTTCACAGATGCTAAGACCCCAATCAAATGGAAGAAATTAATTAACTGATGACTAAAAGCATATAGCCCACAGACCTACTGGTGCCTAAGGATTAAAAGAGTTAACCCCTGTGACACCACCGTGTTCCCTCACCATCAGCCAATCAGGGAACTGTGACAAGCTGATCACATACCCTGGGACGCCCTCCCTCGCCTGGCCTTTAAAATGCTTTGCTGAAATCCTTTAGGGAGTTTAGGGACTTTGAGCGTGAGCCATGTGGTCTCTTTGCTTGGCACCTTACAAAAAACATTGCACTTTGCCCCCAGGCTGTTATCAGTAGATTGGCTTTACTTCATGTGGGTAAGCAGACCCAAGTTTGGTTCAGTAACACTGTGACCAGTTTCAATTCTGCTTTGCATTTAATTTATTTTTTTCTGTGCTGGGTCTCTGTTGCTGTGTATAGGCTTTCTCTACTTGCCGTGAGCAGGGGTTAGTCTCTAGCTGCAATGTGTAGGCTTCTCATTGCAGTGACTTCTCTTGTTGTGCCGCTTCAGTAGCTGTGGTACACGGGCTGGGCTGCCCTGTGGCATGTGGAATCTTCCCAGACCAGAGATTGAACCTGTGACCTTCACATTGGCAGGCAGACTCTCAGTGACTGAACCAACAAGGAAGTCCTCTGCACAGAATTTTAAAGTTCATCTATTGTCATCACTCTTACATTTTACAAAAAGGACCACGACTTTCACTAATTTCCTTCTTCTTAAAATTTTGTATGTATGTACAATATGTATCTTACATACAGTTCTTGTATGTAAGTTGAGGAGATGAGAATGGATCAGTGAGGTCAAGGGAAGTTCACTATCACTTGGACCAGTGGATAAGATCAAATGCCTATTCAAATGGAATTTGAAAATTTATGTGAACAAATGAGAATCCCACAGACAGAGGAGCCTGGCAGTCCTGCAGTCCATAGGATCCCAAAGAGTCAAACATGACTGAAATGACTTAGCATGCATGTGAACAGATTCAGTTTTCTACAAGTGTCCTGGTAAATATTGCTGGAATAAACATATTCTGATTTCAAGGTTTTGTAAGTCAACATTTCAAGGTTTTGTAAGATTCTTAAACCTATGATTGCAAACTTTCCCTATTTCAGGAAAGATCTTGTCCCTCTCCATTAAGAAGTGAACCGGTAGAAACTGAATTTTATAATGAAATTATACCCCCAAAAGTATAGTTTTAACTTCCATTGTATAGTAATAGGCATGTAAATATTTGCTTTTTCTTTATCTCACAAGATATAATGGCTGGCTCAGGGCCTGTTTTCCTTAATCATCTGTGTCGTTGACTCCCATTCTGTCAAAGTTCTTCATTAACCTCAGGCTTGCAGCCTTGAACTTGGATTAAACTTGTCTAGCCAGGGCTGAATTAAAGTATATATGGCTCATATAGTTTCCTCTTTCCACAAACTGCTGAACCAACTTGGTACTCCTATTTTGCAGACCTTTGTTATGCAATGTAATTAACCATCCTTATCATTAAACCACAGTCATTGGGTTTCCTGTCACTAGCAGCCATTGCATTCCTGAATAGCAGAGAATTTTCAGGCTTCCAAGGAGATATTTCCCTTCTAGGATTCCCTGTCACAGCTACTCACACCCAAAGCAGGAAGACACTGTTGACTCTTCCTTCACTGACCCCAACCCTCCCAACCAGTCACCTACCTCCCAAGTATATTTTGAACTAGTCCATCTTTTTCTGTTCTTTGCCACTAGTGGAGTTGCAGCAACTGTGTCATCTCTTGCCTCTGCTCTGTCATCCCAGTAGCCTCCCAAGTGGTTCCCTTGCTCCCATACTCACCTTCTTTAAAGCAGAGTGAACTTTAAAATATATATAGATCTGATCCTGACACTCTCATCCTTAAAGAAGCCCATAACTTCTCCTTGGACGCAGGAGAAGATCTTAGATCCACAATAGGATATATTAACTTTGTATTGGTTGCCTAACAAATAACCACAAACTTTATTTAAAGAACACCCAAGTATAATACAGTTTCCTTGAGTCTGGGCATGACTGAATTGGGCTGCTGCTCAAGGTCCCACAAGGCTGCAGTCAAGGTGTCCACTGTCTGTGAGTGCTTAGCCAAGGACTCATGGAGTGTCTTCCCACTCACATTTCATTGTCCAAAGCTATTTACATGATAACACCTAACTTCAAAGAAGGCAAGAAAATGCAACCCTGCCATTGATACCAAGCAGGACCCTGTGGCGTTCCTGGGCACAAAGGCCTTTTCTATGTCCCCCATTTATTTTTTGTTTTGTTTTTTGTTGTTGTTGTTCAGTCCCTCAGTCCTGTCCAACTCTTTGTGACCCCATCAACTGTAGCACACCAGGATTTCCTGTCCTTCACCATCTCCTGGGGTTTGCTCAAATTCAGGTCCATTGCATCAATGATGTCATCAAACCATCAAACCATCTCATCCTCTGTCTTCCCCTTCTCCTCCTATCATCGATCTTTCCCAGCATCAGGGTCTTTTCTAATGGGTCAGCTCTTCACATCAGGTGGCCAAAGGATTGGCGCTTCAGCTTTAGCATCACTCCTTCCAATGAATATTCCGGGTTGATTTCCTTTAGGATTGACTGGTTTCATCTCCTTGCTGTCCAAAGGACTCTCAAGAGTTTTCTCCAGCACCACAGTTTGAAAGTTTGCTTTTTTCAGTTCAGTGTCTGACTCTTTGTGACCCTGTGGACTGCAGCATGTCAGGCTTCCATGTCCATTACCAACTCGTGGAGCTTGCTCAAACTCATGTTCATCGAGTTGGTGATGTCATCCAACCTTCTCATCCTCCAGCATCCCCTTCTCCTCCTCCCTTCAATCTTTCCCAGCATCAGGGTCTTTTCAAATAAGTCAGTTCTTTGCTTAGGTGGCCAGAGTATTGGAGTTTCAGCTTCAGCATCAGTCTTTCCAATGAATATTCAAGACTGATTTCCATTAGGATTGAATGGTTGGATCTCCTTGCAGTCCAAGGGACTCTCAAGAGTCTTCTCCAACACCACAGTTCAAAAGCATCAGTTCTTCAGCACTCAGCTTTCTTTATTGTCTGACTCTTACATCCATACATGATTACTGGAAAAACCACTAATCAGAGTCAGCAAAGTAATGTCTCTGCTTTTTAATGTGCTGTCTAGCTTGGTCATAGCTTTTCTTCCAAGGAGCAAGCCTCTTTTAGTTTCATGGCTGCAGTCACCATCTGCAGTGATTTTGGAGCTCCCCTCAAATTAAGTCTCTCAGTGTTTCCACTGTTTCCCCATCTATTTTCCGTGAAGCGATGGGACTGGATGCCACGATCTTAGTTTTTTGAATGTTGAGTTTTAAGCCAGATTTTTCACTCTCCTCTTTCACTTTCATCAAGAGCCTCTTTAGTTCCTCTTCACTTTCTGGAATAAGGGTGGTGTCATCTGCATATCTGAGGTTATTGATATTTCTCCCGGCAATCTTGATTTTAGTTTGTGCTTCATCGAGCCTTGCATTTGTTTTTTAATGAGCGCTTTGGCTACCCCACATCCTCGTCAACATTTAGTCTTGTTTTGTTTAGTGTACTGGCCATTCTAATAGATGAGTAGTGGCAATATTTAAGTTCCTTTTGTTTCCAGTTTATATTGTAAGTGATGACCGTCTAACGTGTAGCTAACTGTTCTGGCATTCTCTCAGGGATAAAAAGGAACTTATGAATCTATGGTTTCTTAACACATGCATAATCCATTGCCAAAAAAGTAATTGCATGATATTCATAGTAACAGTGTTGTAATGGCATTTGTTTATAGTCAAGGCAATTACAAAGTCTGGGATGGATGATCAAAAGTGTTATGAATACTCAAGGCTCTGTGTGTGTGTGTGTAACCAAAGATGGCTGAAGCCAACTGAGGCTTAACTTCAAGGGTAGGAGAAGACTTGGGCTTTCTATATGGGTGGGAGAAGGCAGGAGGTGTCCTGACTTTCCATGGGCCAGGCTGGGACTCCCCATCTGAGGATAAGCAGATCATGTCGTGAGTGCACCGCTTAGAGGAAGGTCTTCCTGGTACTTGCTCAAGATTTCCAGTGAATGGAGATCAGCCCAGTCTCCAGGAATCTACGAGATGCTGACTTAACCTCTGACCTTTGACTCAGATGAAAGAGACAGGGGGAGGGAGGCCACTGGCACCACCACGTGATGGAAGCAGAGAGTGAAACCAGAGAATGGAGTGAAGAGGAGACGACACCAAGGGTCAACCCCTTTGGCTTCCCTGGGATGGAGTTTGTTGAACTTCCGCACAGGGAGGCACACCCAAGTTCCCCTAAGTGACCACGAGAGCTATCCAAGTGGGCAAGCACAGGCTCTTTCATTGATGGGAACTCAGTTATCCTCTCAGCTTTCCCTCCTGGACTTTGCACAGTCCTTTCCGGATCGTAGGAGTTCACTGAGAGGCATCACCTCTGGCTGAGGGGGCAGGGACGCTTACCTGGGGGTGGGATTTGTTTGTTTGGTTTTTGTCTTTTAATCTCTGGTGTTTTCTTTTTTTTGTATGTGGTTGCACTGGGTCTTCTTGCTGTGTGAGGGCTTTCTCTAGTTGCAGCAAGGGGGGACCACTCCTCCTTTCAGTCCGTAAGCCTGTCATTGCGAGAGCATCTCTTGCAGGAAAACACAGGCTCTAGAGCACAGGCTCAGTAGCTGTGGCACAAGGGCTTAGCTGCTCTGCGGCATGTGGGATCTTCCCAGACCAGGGATCAGATCCATGTCCCCTACACTGGCAGGAGGATGCTTATCCACTGCACCAGCAGGGAAGTCCTGAGAGGTGGGGTTTGGACTACATGTTGATGAAAAGATGGAGGAGGTGAAGACTGAGGATTGGCAGGTCAGCATAGAATCTGATTGGTCAGGAGCAGGAAGTTCCTGGACGTGGTGGGGGTGGGGGGTGGGGGTGGCGGATTGGCCAGAAAGTTGAGTTGGGGATGAACTGCAGAGTCCTTGAAGGTCAGCTGAAGCTTTCAGATACTTCACCAGGAAGCCATGGAATGCTTCTGATGTGGGACTTGACACCTATAAGCCTGAGTGAAGCCGAGACTAATCTGACAGTGAGCTGTGGAACAGACTGGACAAGAGAGACTGGAGACAGGGAGGTCTATCCTAGGCTATGGTCATGGTCAAAGCCCAAAGTGAGATGTGTGTGGGCTAAACTGGAAAAGGAAACACTGAGCCCACATGCCACAGCTACGGAAGCCTGTGTGCCCTAGAGCCCCTGCTCTGCACCGAGGGGAGCCACTGCAGTGAGAAGCCCACCATCACAACTAGGAGTGGCCCCCACTCACCGCAGCTAAAGAAGGCCCAGCTGCACAAACGGAGATCCAACACAGCCAAAACGAAATAAATACACCTTAAAAAAAAAAAAAAACTCTGTTCATAACCTATATGACTGCTTGCTTTTAGGTAGCTCTGTTCTAAGAAAGAGAGCCTTAACTGAATTGGAAGCATGTGCATATTTCCAACTCTTTGGAATGGGAAAGACTAGAGATCTCTTCAAGAAAATTAGAGATACCAAGGAAACATTTCATGAAAAGGTGGGCACAATAAAGGACAGAAATGGTATGGACCTAACAGAAAACAGAAGATATTAAGAAGAGGTGGTAAGAATATACAGAAAAACTGTACAAAAAAGATTTTCACAATCAGATAATCACGATGGTATGATCACTCACCTAGAGCCAGACATCCTGGAATGTGAAGTCAAGTGGGCCTTAGAAAGCATCACTATGAAGAAAGCTAGTGGAGGTGATGGAATCAGTTGAGGTTTTCAAATCCTAAAAGATGATGCTGTAAAAATGCTGCACTCAATATGCAAGCAAATTTGGAAAACTCAGCAGTGGCCACAAGACTGGAAAAGGTCAGTTTTCATTCCAATCCCAAAGAAAGGCAATGCCAAAGAATGCTCAGACTACCACACAATTACACTCATCTCACACACTAGTAAAGTAATGCTCAAAATTCTCCAAGTCAGGCTTCAACAGTGTGTGAACCGTGAACTTGCAGATGTTCAAGTTGGATTTAGAAAAGGCAGAGGAACCAGAGATCAAATCAGATCAAGGAAAAAGAAAGAGAATTCCAGAAAAACATCTACTTCTGCTTCATTGAGTACGCTGAAGCCTTTGACTATGTGGATCACAACAAACTGTGGAAAGTTCTTAAAGAGATGGGAATACCAGACCACCTGACCTGCCTCTTGAGAAACCATACACAGGTCTGGAAGCAACAGTTAAAAGTGGACATGGAGCAACAGACTGGTTCCAAAGAGGAAAAGGAGTACGTCAAGGCTGTATATTGTCACCCTGCTTATTTAACTTATATGCAGAGTACATCATGAGAAATACTGGGCTGGATAAAGCACAAGCTCGAATCAAGATTGCCAGGAGAAATATCAATAACCTCAGATATGCAGATGACACCACCCTTATGGCAGAAAGTGAAGAAGAACTAAAGAGCCTCTTGATGAAAGTGAAAAAGGAATTTAAAAGTTGGCTTGAAACCTCAGCATTCAGAAAACTAAGATCATTGCATCTGGTCCCATTACTTCATGGCAAATAGATGGGAAAACAGTTGAAACAGAGACAGACTTTATTTTCTTGAGCTCCAAAATCACTGCAGATGGTGACTACAGCCATGATATTAAAAGATGCTTACTCTTTGGAAGAAAAATTATGATCAAACTAGATAGCATATTAAAAAGCAGAGACATTACTTTGCCAACAAAGGTCCATCTAATCAAAGCTATGGTTTTTCCAGTAGTCATGTATGGATGTGAGAGTTGAACTATAAAGAAAGCTGAGTGCCGAAGAACTGATGCTTTTGAAGTGTAGTTAGTGTTGGAGAAGTCTCTTGAGAGTCCCTTGGACTGCAAGGAGATCCAACCTGTCAATCCTAAAGGAAATCAGTCCTGACTATTCATTGGAAGGACTGATGCTAAAACTGAAACTCCAATGCTTTGGCCACCTGATGGGAAGAACTGACTCATTTGAAAAGACCCTGATGCTGGGAAAGATTGAAGGCAAGGGGATGACTGAAGATGAGACGATTGGATGGCATCACTGACTCAATGGACATGCGTTTGAGTAAATTCCGGAAGTTGGTGATGGACAGGGAAGCCTGGCGTGCTGTAGTCCATGGGATCGCAAAGAGTTGGACACAACTGAGCAACTGAAATGAACTGAACTATGTGGGTCACATCCTCCCAGGAAAATGGAGAATTTCTTCCAAAAGAAGTACCCTCCCCACTCCCCACCCC
>SJYQ01011138.1:27198-50709 GCA_006410935.1 Redunca redunca | reverse complement strand
TGTTTACCTTTATGAAAGTCTTTATCTATGATATTATGACATTAAACAATATCTTTCTCCAACAAGGGAATTTGTAACCAACTTAAAAGGTAAATGAACGAGAAGGGTAGCATATATGTACCATATAATATCACTGAAATAGAGCGTAGAAGTCAGTATAAAATGACAATCTCCCAAACAGAATATTGGGAAATGCCTTGAAAGTGTAATTTATTAAAGTACAAATATCCAATAAATGATGTTTAATGTCACTAATAAACAAAGAAACAAATTTAAATAAGATATTATTTTTAATTATTAAATTGATTATAGCTAAATATAATAGTCCAAGTTCTGGAATTACATTGAGTCGCTCCTTTCTGTGATTCAGTTTCCTTGTACTTACTATGGAAATAACTCTGATAACACATAGTGTTTATACAAGGATCAGCTTTATAAAGCTCTTAGTGACTTGCCTGGCATATAATCAGTACTCAATAAATGTCAACTATTGTTACCATTTATGGCTCTTAATGTTCTTGACAAAGATGAAAAGACTGGTATTACTCTGTGATGACAAAGAAAGGAAAACAGTAATAGAATCCACCTGCAATGCAGGAGACCTGGGTTCAATCCCTGGGTTGGGAAGATCCCCTGGAGAAGGGAATAGCTACCCACTCTAGTATTCTGGCCTGGAGAATTCCATGGACTGTACAGTCCATGGGGTCACAAAGAGCTGGACACAACTGAGCGACTTTCACTTTCACTTTTCAGAGTTTTAATTGGTGTCTGTTTTGCTATTTATCACAAGCATTTCACCAGCATGTGGAAACCTCTTTGAGCTACCGGTATCGCCATGAAACAGAAAGGTTATTCAGCTATAAGCATCCACGCTTGTCTTCCCTGTTTCTCCCTCCTACTCTCTCTTTCATTTCTCTTCTCTGTGAAGTCAAAGGCATTTATCATCTTTCATTATCTCTCTTCCTCCTCTGGACTTGTAAAATTGCCCTGCTCTTGTGTTATACCAATGCCTTTGCTAATGTGACTTCACTGGGGTTTTCTTTTTCTCCCTTCTCTCTTCTCTACACCAGTGGTCTTTGCCCGCTGCCAACTTTATAATTCCACCAGCTCTCATTTTCAAGTCTCTTAAAGCCCTGGGAGAGAGTGCCATTTGAACCCCTTTCTTTTATAATGTTTTGTTTCCTTCCCCCAAAGAGCAGTTTATTGTGGTGGCAAATTTGTCCTTTCTGCCAAAGTCTGTCCATCTGCAGAGGTGACTACAGCCTCTGTCCAGGTGCTAGGATGTTAAGAAAACTTAAAGGTTCTGTTAAATGGCCAGCCTGGTGAGTTTCTAACATGAACAGTGCCAGGATCGTCGGAGGTTTCTCTGACAGAATCTCGCCTGCATTTTATTACAAGGAAAGCCCTGTCTTTCTCTAGATCTCATTATGGTTGTTTTGATTTATGTGAAGGGTGTGCCAATCCCAGGATGCCTTGACAATGGAAGGTGGGAAACTCATTTCCTTTGTGTAATGAAACAGAAGTCAGAATTACAAGGTAAGAACTGACACACTGCCAACGTCACACGTGATTAGTCTAGGACGGCAAGTACTATCCTTGGATCCTGGAAGGCAAGGAGAAGGCAACTTTCTCTGCACTATTTAGCCTTTTAAGTCCTTAAACATATGTGAAATCAAGCCATTTACCTTACTGACCTCCCCGTGTCAGTCAGAAAAAGGAAGATATTTTCACTAGAAAGGAAACCCTGATGGTCATTTGTTGGGGGCCTATTATCGTAGTCCCGGCACACGGACCTTCTGTTGAAACACTGATTGAATAGGTGAGTATAATGTCTCCATTCTATAGATGAGAAGCATGAAACTTACCAATGGAAAATAATCTGACTTAAGACCAGGGCTGCAATTAAAATGCAGAGTAAGTTTTCACTGTATTAGCAGCACATTTTTTCCCATTCTCAGCCTGATCCCTCTGCCATTCCTGGGTACAGAACAGTTTCTCAGTGGACCACCTCTTCTGGGAACAGAACACTCGGCACAGAACACAGTTGTCTGAGAAATTCTCTTCGTTTGTGGTCCTTGATTGAGATAAGCTCTCCAAGACAAGATTTAAGTCAAATTAGGGCCAGGCACCCAGCTCTTCCAATCCTCGAGGAAGACCTTCCCTTTACTCTGGGATCACTTTTGCCGAACCTGGAGAAACTCTTCTGTGTCTCAGGACAGTGACTAGACCACCTGGACCACAGGCCAGCAGGGCTGTGTCACGTGACGTGCTAAGGAGCATCACTCCCCACTCTGCTACTGGCTTGGCAGTAGGGCAACCTCGGACCAGAGAAAATGAGCAGAGGCGATGTCACTCCACGTGGCCCCATGAAATATTATGCTTCTGGTCGTGCTTGCTCTTCCCCTCTCACAAGCACAGCATCCACACAGAGGCAGCTGCCAACACATAACATCAGTAAGGAATTCATGTTACACAGTATGAGTCACAGAGATTGAAGATTGCTTTTGTCACTGTAGCAAAGCTAAGTACCGCGTGTACATCATGTAAGTCACACTGGCCTTCTCACTGTCCTTCAAGCAGACTGACCCAATTACTGCTTGTGTTGCCAGAGAAACCCTCCCCTTCAATCTACTCATGGTTTTTCATTTTTATTATTTAGAGGTTTGGGAATCTACGCCCTTCACATAGGTAATTCACTGGCTGCCAAAATTACAAGATTTGTCTCCTCTTTCTCTCTAGCTTCTCATATTATTTTCTAGTGGTATTTGACACTCCCTGATATTTTGTTGAGCTTACCAGGTAGCTCAGTGGTAAAGAAACTGCCTGCAATGCAGAAGACTCAGGAAGCCCGGGTTCAATCCCTGGGTCAGGAAGATCTCCTAGAGAAGGGCATGGCAACCCACTCCAGGATTCTTGCCTAGAAAATGCCATGGATGGAGGAGCATGGCAGGCTACAGTCCATGGGTCGCAAAGAGTTGGACACGACAGAAGTGACTGAGCACGTAGGCTCAAAACTTCATTACGTATCCCATGCTTTATGCACACAGATTTTGTTAGGTATGCATATTGCCAGCATCCCTTGGATCACGGAAAAAGAAAGAGAATTCCAGAGAAACACCTACTTATGCTTCATTGACTACGCTAAAACCTTTCACTGTGTGGATCACAACAAACTGGGAAATTCTTCAAGAGATGGGAATACCAGACCAACTTACCTGCCTCCTGAGAAATCTGCATGCAGCTCAAGAAGCAACAGTTAAAACTGGATATGGAACAATGGACTGGTTCAAAATTGGGAAAGGAGTACATCAAGGCTGTATATTGTCACCTTGTTTAACTTCTATGAAGAATACATCATCCAAAATGGAATCAAGATTGCCGGGAGAAATATCAATCACCTCAGATATGCAGATGACACCACCCTTATGGCAGAAAGTGAAGAAGAACTAAAGAGCTTCTTGATGAAAATGAAAGAGAGTAAAAAAGTTGGCTTAAAGCTCAACATTCAAAAAACTAAGACCATGGCATCTGGTCCCATCACTTCATGGCAAATAGATGGGGAAACAATGGAAACAGTGTGAGACTTTATTTTCTTGGGCTCCAAAATCACTGCAGATGGTGACTGCAGCCATGAAATTAAAAGACGCTTACTCCTTGGAAGAAAAGCTATGACCACCCTAGACGGCATATTAAAAAGCAGAGATATTACTTTGACAACAAAGATCTATCTAGTCAAAATTATGGTTTTTCCAGTAGTCATGTACAGATGTGAGAATTGGGACTATAAAGAAAGCTGAGTGCCTAAGAATTGATGCTTTTGAACTGTGGTGTTGGAGAAGACTCTTGAGAGTCCCTTGGACTGCAGGAGATCCAACCAGTCCATCCTGAAGGAGATCAGTCCTTGGTGTTCATTGGAAAGACTAATGTTGAAGCTGAGGCTCCAATATTTGGCCATCTGATGTGAAGAGCTGACTCACTTAAAAAGACCCTTATGATGGGAAAGAGTGAAGGCAGGAGGAGAAGGGATGACAGATGATGAGATGGCTGGATGGCATCACCGACTCAATGGACATGAGGTTTAGCAGGCTCTGGGAGTTGGTGATGGACAGGAAAGCGTGGAGTGCTGCAGTCCACGGGGTCGTAAAGAGTCAGACACAACTGGGCGACTGACCTGAACTGATGCATTTGCTAACTTCTTGTTGTCTGTCTCATCCTTCACACTGTAGCTTCATGAGAACAAGTGTAGCGATTAAGAGCACAGACTCATTAGCTCAAACTCCCAGATTATAATTTTGACACCAACAGTAGTTAGCTGTCTGACACTGGGTAAACTGCTCAATTTATAGGATTCCCTCCCCCACCTTTATTTGCAAAGTTGGGAGAAGAATGTAACATATAATTCACAGCGCTGTCATTAGGATCAAATGTGTCAAAATATGTAAAGCAATTACTCCACACTTAGCAAATAGTAAGTACTCCATGAAGTCTGGTTTTATCAGGGTTATTGTACACCACTGCATTCCAGATCTAAGAACACCTCCTGAACTAACCACCACTAATCATTGCTTCTGAAATAAAACTAACTAACTTTATAGCTGAGCACTGATGATCTTTATGGCGATCTAAGAACAATGTAGGAGAAGGCAGTGGCACCTCACTCCAGTACTCTTGCCTGGAAAAGCCCATGGACGGAGGAGCCTGGTGGGCTGCAGTCCATGGGGTCGCTAAGAGTCAGACACGACTGAGCGACTTCACTTTCACTTTTCACTTTCATGCATTGGAAAAGGAAATGGCAACCCACCCCAGTGTTCTTGCCTGGAGAATCCCAGGGACAGAGGAGCCTGGTGGGCTACCGTCTTTAGGGTCGCACAGAGTTGGACACGACTGAAGTGACTTAGCAGCAGCAGAAGCAGCAAGAACAATGTAAGGCAATATTTAGCTTAATTCCTGGCAGTCAGTAATGATTACAATAATAATGCTGTAATTAACAACAATAACATTAACAATAATAGCAAAGACCTGTACTACCCTTTATTTAGCATCTAATGGCTACTTGTTCCTACATTATTGCACAGTTTTATAAGGCAGCTATCATTATTTTAGGCGAGGGACAAACTTGGGGAGACGTAACATGGAATTATCCAAGATTCCATAGCTTACTGGAGTTGGGTTTTGATTCATGTCTCACTGACTGCATATCCACTCCAGTATTCTGGCCAGGAGAATTCCATGGACTGTATAGTCCACGGGGTCGCAAAGAATCAGACACAGCTGAGCGACTTTGACTTTCACTTTCATTGACTGCTTTATGCTGCAGAGGGTTTATTAAATAATTGCTTCTTTGGGGTCTCCTACTGGTCCTAATTCCTAGGATGATGGAAATTGTTGATCTGCTGTCCCCTTGAATAGGTGTGGCCATTCATCCCTTCTCTTTCAGCCCCAGATTTAATACTGATTGAGTTTCAACTTTGTGGCAGTTGTTATGCTGGGCTGAGAATTTGGAGAGAAAGAACAGAGAAATCAGATATATCCCTGGCACTTAAGGAGTAAAACAGTAGACACAACTGCTGTTCCAAAAAGGAAAGTAGCTGAAATGTGTTCTTTCCAGTATGTTCCCTTCTAATAATTACAACCATCTGTGCTTCCCAGATAAATGGAGGTACAGAGAATTAAGGAGTCTCACAGAGCTAAGGAGGCCAACGGGCTAGGTTTCATATGTTAGATGGTGACGGTGTTTTCTACTGTCTCTCTGCTACATGAATGATAAACACCCTTTGTTTGTTTCTTTGTTTTTAATTTTAATTGGCGAAGGCAGGCCTGAAGACAAAGTTCCAGGGATATGTAGAGTAAGGAGCACGTGCCAAATGCATCTATAGCATGACTATTTCCCAAAAGGTATCGATTGCTGCGTAGACCACATTTCCAGCAATTACAGGATCAGCTGATGCCCTTGTTCTTTCAGTGGCAGAGTTCTAGCAGCCTCAAATTTGGAATTTGCTATTCTATATTCCATTGGGCAGGCAGCTGTAGCCTGGAAACTCTCCCTAATTGCTCTGTTCCAGTCCTTTCTAGGGGCACAGATTACACAATCCAAGTGCAAGAGTCTACATTCCCTCACTCAACACCAGCTTTTCCAGTGCTTCATCCTGCTGTTCCCAACATGCGGTTTGTCAGGAACACAGCATGACTCAGGACCATAAATCACAGCTAACTTGGTAGGATGAACTCTCCTCCAAAGGTGGATGCACTTGCAGGCTCCCTTCTGCTGTGCAGAGAGGCCACCTGAGAGCCGTGATGCTTCAGCTTTATAAATCAGCACCGGCATGCGAGAGCATCCTGACAGCAGGACAATTATTGTCCTGGAAATAAGCAATGCAAATTTCTCTTCCCTCATTGCAAAGGCAAGCAGCGGAGTTACTCTATGATGTTGATCAATGACTTTAATCTATGCCCGCCCCTAGTTCATAAAACCCGTGTGCCACCAGGCACCCTTTTTCCTCATGGCTCAGGACTCAGGCAGTATTTGATTTTCCCAGGTGTCATGTGAGTCATTTGGGCCACCTTGAAAAGGTGGCTATTAAATGGTAAGTCTTGGAGAGAATTTTTAGTAGTAGCTATTTCATGTGGAAATCGAATCCTGGAGGGTTCAACGGTTGGTTAGGAGCTGAGTGACCTTGACAGGTTAGTTGGTCTCTCTCAGCCAACTCCTCATGTAACAAATGCAGACAAAAATACCTGCAGCAGAGACTGGTTTTGAGGGCCAACTGGGAGAATTTATCTTGTGTTTGCTAGACTGTAGTTAGTATTACTGAGCCAGAGAGCTAGGCAAAGTTTAGGTAAAAAGAGATGAAGAAGTGAATCTATCCTAATGGATCAATAAAAGTACAAGAAAAATAGGAATGAATGCTACCAATAGATTGTTTGACTATTTTCCACACAGCAGTTGACAAGCAGATCTGGCTGATTTTTTTTTTCATGGTTGATAATCACTAGAGGAAAAAGGAGCCTGGCATGCCCTAGATATCAGTTCTATTTCAGTAACTGGGCAGGATCCTAATCACATGTAAATTACCTCTATCACTGTGCAAATTTTCCCCAATTCCAAAATAGTCTCTGGAAGCCCACCTTTGGAAAGATTGTTTTATTTTAGTATCACATGTTCTATTATCACCATATCTGACTATAGGAAGGCATAGGAAGATACATTCTAATCTATAAATTATGCGAATTTTACATGAGATTGATGTAGGATTTCTGGGTGTTGGAGGGAGAAAAATAATTGAAGAAATCCATTCGAGATCCCACCCCTGTGGAACCCAGATGCATGTGACACTTAAAAGTAACTGGAAGACAGAGATCATAAGATGCCCAAATGAACCAGGAGAAGAGAAGGGTTTAGATCAACCTCTTTGAATGGGGACAAAGCTGTAATTGCTGGCTCACTACTTCATCTTCCCTGATAATGTCACTGTTGTTTGTTAGGAATATGGAATATTATGATGACAGAGGAATATCATTTGTGCCCTTCCAGAAATGTCCCATTCTTTCTATCCATGGACATCATGAAGTTAACAAAATTTCTGAGAACCAGAATGGTTTATATTCCTGACATTGGCTCAGAAACTCAAGCAGGCATTACAATGGAAAATCTTGCAGTACTTAAATTTCAGTTGCATCTTATTGCAAGGAAGCTGACACAGTTATGTAAGGATTCACGTAGCCACGGAGACCAGATATATTAATATTCTGTCCCTACTTGAAGACTGACGAGCCAATTGATCACAGAGAAAACTGTGCATGCAAAGAGGTCTGATCAAAGGTTTGAAAGGGCCCTGTAAATGGAAGGGTCATCTGACTTCTTCCACAGTCAACTGGCTGACCTTGAGCATCAGAGCAATAAATTGTGTGTATACATGGGAAAGGAGTAGCAATAATAAGGAGGGATTTGCCTTGAATCTTTGAAATAAGTAAGAAAGCAATGTGACTGTTACATGAAAGTCAAAGCAGAAAGTTAAATTCTCTCAGTCATGTCCCACTCTTTGTGACCCCATGGACTGTAGCCTGCCAGGCTCCCCTGTCCATGGAATTCTCCAGGCCAGAATACTGAAGTGGGTAGCTGTTCCCTTCTCCAGGGGATCTTCCCAACCCAGGGACTGAAACCAGGTCTCCCCCACTGCAGATGGATTGTTTACCATCTGAGCCACCAGGGATACTGAATGTTCATTTCCCTCCAAAATTCATATGTGAATTTCAATGTGATGATACTTGGAGATGAAACCTTTGGGAGGTAATTAGATGAGATCATAAGCATGGGTCCCTGATGGTGGGATTTGTGCTCTTATATGAAGAAATATAAGAGAACTCACTTTCCCTTTTTCCCATGCCTGCATAAAGAAGAGGTCATACGAGCACAGCAGGATGGAAGCTGCCTACAATCCAAGAGAAGGGGCCTTAGAAAGAAACAGTCTTGTCCAGCACCTTGATCTTGGACTTCCCGGCTTCCAGAGTGTGACAAGTAAATTTCAGTTGTTTAACTGCCCAATCTACAGTATTTTTTATAGTTGATTTAGAAGACTGTGTTTCAGGTGTATAACAAAGTGATATCTATATATGTGTGTGTGTGTGTGTGTGTGTATATATATATATACATATACATATATATGTATTCCTTTTCAGATTATTTTCCATTATAGGTTATTACAAAATAGCAAATGCTATTCCCTGTACCATTATATTATTTTTATGGCAGTCCAAGCTAAGACAATGATTATTACCACTAAGTCTAAAACCTTTGTTCTATGCTATCACCCTTGAAAAACTAATTTTAACTTTTACTTGACAGTGGCATAGAGCAGGTTAACAGAAAAAGCAGTGAACATTTAGAGAAATATTCACACACGTTAAAAGACAAGAGTGTCACCTCAAAGATTTAATCCAAAAAATAATCTTGGCAGAAAATTTGAAAGACATGATGTGGTGAGAGCTGAGAACAGCCTTGACTGCTGTAACCATCAGCATGGCTGCTCAGCGCACAGCACCCCAGCTTACCAGTCCTTCACTTCCAACTTCAGTGATGTGGCCTGGAAATCTCAGTCACGCTGCTTGGTAGCAAGTTATATGAACAAGTACAGAAGGATTCCTTGGAGAAAGAACTGGGAAAGCGATGCCAGGAGTTACTCAGGCACCCAAACTGGAAATTACAGCTATTTTCATCCACATATGCATCCAGACACCAGTGCCAATTGATTCAACGAAAAATGTTCAAATTCTTTATTCTGTCTCTGTTTCCACTGCCATCCACATCAGGTAATGTCTTATCATGTTTCAACGTGAGATTATCTTAGCACTCCCTGCTTGCATCTCCAAAGTCTTATTCCTCCTCAGAGTAACCCTCTTGTGGTTTTCTTACAATACCAGCAATGTATTTGTTTCACAGATCTGATCATTCCACAAAGACAGTGGATAACTTCCTACCACCTGAAGATGCTCTGGTCCTGAACCTTCAGTTCTACCCACTTCCCTCTCTAATCCCTGGCCAAATTCCATCATTATATCACCCATCTTTCTCTCAACATCTTTGACATTCTCACCTGTGGGCAAGAGTGTAAATGAGCCTTTACCCAACCATACATCATCAAAATGGAATTATCTACTGTAGTCAGCAGAATAGTGACTTCCCAAAGATGTTCTCATCCTATTTTCTGTAACCTGTGAATACGTTGTTACTTGGTGAGGAAGAATTAGTTTTAGAAGGAATTCAAGTTGCTAAACAATGGCCCTTAAGCTTACCCTGAATTATTCAATGGGCCCCATATAATCATAAAGGTCCTTTACATGCAGAAGAAGGAGGCAGAAGGCTTAGTGATATGATGTGAGAAACAGTCAATTGGCCACTCTAATGGTTGAAGTTGGAAGTAGTCATGAGCCAAGGAACACAAGCAGCTTCTAGTAGCTGAAAAAAGCAGGAAAACAGATGGTCTCCCAGAAGCTCCAGAAGGAGCACAGCTCTGCTGACACCTTGGTTTTAGACAAATCCATTTTGGACCTCTTAGTTCCAGAGCTGTAATAAATACATGTTGTAGTAAGCCACGAATTATGAAGTGTTTTGTTACAGAAGTAATGGAAATTTAATACATTGTTCTCATTCATTATTTTGTCTGTACTGAGCACTGAATGCATTAACTAGCTAAGTGCTGTGGCGGAAACAGGGGAAATGGAAGAGGCAGTCCTACTGTTGTTCAGTTGCCAAGACATGTTCCAACTCTTTGTGGCCCCATGGACTGCACACACCAGGCTGCCTTTTTCCCCACCATCTTCTGGAGTTCGCCCAAGTTCATGTCCATTGAATCGGTGATCCCATTCACACAGTAATGCAGTCCGCAGGTGTTTAAAACTCACTTTGGAGAGATATAAGAAGTAATGCTTATCGAACACTTTTCCTGGCAGACATGTCTCCATATTGTGCCAGTATTACCTCATTTTCTCCCTCCACAGCGCCATAATGTAACTTCAGTGAGGTTAACAAAATGAACACTGGGAGAACTGGCGTTTGAGCTCAAGCCCAGGTGACACCTAAATTCATTTAAGCATCACTCCTGGGTGATTTTTTTTTTTTTTGTAGTAAAAGAAGATAATTGCTTCGAGGCTTCAGAGAGATGATATAATATTTGAATTGAAAGAATCAATAATAGCTTTTGGCAGTAAGAAGATTTTGAACTAGAACTAGGCTTAGAAGGACTATGATATATTTATCATGACACACACAGCAAGAGTGGAGAAGGAAATGAAAACCTACTCCAGTATTCTTGCCGGGAGAATCCCGTGGACAGAGGAGCCTGGAGGGTCATAGTCCATGGGGTCACAGAGAGTCAGACACGACTGAGCAACTAACACACACACACCCAGCAAGACTGACTATTAAATGCCTCTGTGTTTCTTAAGCATTTGTGTGGCTTCATAATCTTACTCATTTTAATCACTGAATAGTATTCTGCTGTATGACTATGCCACAGTTTGTTTTTCATTTACCCATTCAAAGAAACTCGGTTGTCTTCAGAGATATGAAGAAAAGTTCTTATAAACATTTCCATGAAAAAATTTTTATAAACTTAAATTTTCAAATGAGTTCGGTGAATACCTAGAAACTCAAGTTTGGTTCATGCAGGTTGGAAAAGACTGGAAAACTATCTTCAAAAGAGACTGTACCACTTTGCATCCCCACTGCAAAGGGTGAGAGTCCTGTAGCTCTACATTACTGCTAGAAATGGGAATTGTCAGATTTTATCCATTCAATAAGTCTATAATGATAACTTCGTTTTAGGTTTCAATTTTTTAGGTTTTTTCTTGCAGCACTTTAATGATGATATTTCTTTTATTTCCCTTGCCTAAGGAGACATATCCATAAAGATACAGCTAAGGCCCATGTCAAAGAGCATATTGCCTATGCTTTCTTCTAATTTTATGGTTTCAGATTTTAGATTCAAATCTTTAATCCATTTTGAGTTGATTTTTTATATATGGTATAAGATAGCGTTCTATTCTTATTTTTTTGCATGCGACTATCCAATTTTCCCAACACTATTTATTCAAGAGACTATCCTTTGTCCATTGTATGTTCTTTGCTCCTTTGTTTTGAATTAATTATTCATACATGTGGGCTTATTTCTGGACTCTCTATTATATTCCACTGATCTATGTTATCTGTTTTTCTACCAATACCATGATATTTTGATTACTATAACTTTGTAATGTTGTTTGCAATCAGGGACTGTGATACTTCCAGTTTTGCTCTTTTGTCTCAGGATTCCTTTGGCTATTGGAGGTCTCCTGTGGTTCCATATAAATTGTAGAATTTTTTATTCTATTTATGTAACATTTTGTTGGGGTTTCGATAAGGATTGCATTGAATATGCAGATTGCTTTAGATTATAATAACACTTTAACAATGTTAACTCTTCCAGTTCATGAGCATGGAATATCTTTACATTTCTTTATGTCTTTAATTTTTTTTCAATAATGTCATATGGTTTTCAGGTCTCTTACCTCCTTGGTTAAATTTATTCCTAAGTATTTTGTTCCTTTTTGTTCCTATAACAAATGAGATTATTTTCTTAATTTCTCGTTCTTCTACTTAACTGATGGCATCAAACTAAAAAGCTTCTGCACAGCCAAAGAAACTAACAACAAAATGAAAATACAGCCTACCTAGTGGCAGAAGAAATTTGCAGATCACATACCTGATAATGGGTAAATCTGACAATCTAAAACATATAAATAACTTATACAATTCACCACCAACAAACAAACAATCTGATTGTTAAATGGGCACAGGAGCAAAATGGGCATTTTTCCAAAGACCTATAGATGGCCATCAGGCACAAGAAAAGATGTTCAATATCACTAATGATTAGGAAGATACAGAGCAAAGCCACAATGAGCTATCACATCACACCTGTTAGAAGGGCAGTTGTCAAAAAGGCAAGAAATAACAAGCGTTGGAGAAGAGGGAGCCCTCACATACTGTTGATGGGAATGTAAACTGGCAAGCCACTATGAAAACCAGTACAGCAATTTATCAAAAAATTAAAATAGAAGTATTCTATAACCCAGCAATTTTATATCTGGGTATTTATCTGAAGAACACAAAAACACTAATTCAAGAAGACATCTTCACTCCTATAGTCACTGCAACATCATTTAAATAGCCAAGGTAAGAATATAACCTAAATGTGTACTGACAGATGAATGGATATATATATAAGAGATACAATACTACTTAGCCATAAAAATATGAAATCTTGACTTTTGCAACAACATGGATGGACTTTGAGGGTATTATGCTAAGTGAAATAGTCAGTTCATTTGCTTAGTCGTGTCCAACTATTTGCAACCCCATGGACTGCAGCACACCAGGCATCCCTGTCCATCACCAACTCCCAGAGCTTGCTCAAACTCATATCCATCAAGTCAGTGATGCCATTCAACCATCTCATCCTCTGTCATTCCCTTCTCCTCCTTCCTTCAATCTTTTGCAGCATCAGGGTCTGTTCGATTGAATCAGTTCTTTCATCAGGTGGCCAAAGTAATGGAGTTTCAGCTTAAATATCAGTACTTCCAACGAATATTCAGGACTGATTTCCTTTAGGATTGACTGGTTGGATCTCCTTGCAGTTCAAGAGACTCTCAAGATCTTCTCCAACACCACAGTTCAAAAGCATCAATGCTTCGGTGCTCAGCTTTCTTTACAGACCAACTATCATATCCATACATGACTACTGGGAAAACCACAGCTTTGACTAGATGGAAATTTGTTGGCACAGTAATGTATCTGCTTTTCTATATGCTGTCTAAATTGGTCATAACTTTCCTTCCAAGGAGTAAGCTTCTTTTGATTTCATGGCTGCAATCACCATCTGCAGTGACTTTGGAGCCCCAAAAAATAAAGTCTGTCTCTGTTTCCATTGTTTTCCCATCTATTTGCCATGAAGTGAAGGGACCAGGTGCCATGATCTTAGTTTTCTGAATGTTGAGCTTTAAGCCAACTTTTTCACTCTCCTCTTTCACGTTCATCAAGAGGCTCTTTAGTTCCTCTTCGCTTTCTGCCATAACAGTGATGTCATCTACATATCTGAGGTTATTGATATTTCTCCCGGCAATCTTGATTCCAGCTTGTGCTTCATCCAGCCCAGCATTTTGCATGATGCACTCCGCATATAAGTTAAATAAGCAGGGTAACAATATACAGCCTTGACATATTCCTTTCCATATTTGGAATCAGTCTGTTGTTCCAAGTCCAGTTCTAACTGTTGCTTCTTGACCTGCACACAGATATCTCAGGAGGCAGGTCAGGTGGTCTGGTATTCCCATCTCTTGAAGAATTTTCCACAGTTTGTTGTCATTCACATACTCAAAAGCTTTGTGTGTAGTCAGTAAAGCAGAAGTAGATGTTTTCTTGGAACTCTCTTGCTTTTTTGATGATCCAGCGGATGTTGGCAATTTGATCTCTGGTTCCTCTGCTTTTCCTAAATCCAGCCTGAACATCTGAAACTTCACGATTCACATACTGTTGAAGTCTGGCTTGGAAAATTTTGAGCATTACTTTGCTAGCAGGTGAGATGAGTGCAATTGTGTGGTAGTTTGAACATTCTTTGGCATTGCCTTTCTTTGGGATTGGAATGAAAACTGACATTTTCCAGTCCTGTGGCCACTGCTGAGTTTTCCAAATTTGCTGACAGATTGAGTGCAGCAGTTTCACAGCATCATCTTTTAGGATTTGAAATAGCTCAACTGGAATTCCATCACCTCCACTAGCTGTGTTTGTAGTGATGTTTTCTAAGGCCCACTTGACTATATTCCAGGATGTCTGGCTCTAGGTGAGTGATCACATCATCATGGTTATCTGGGTCTTGAAGATCTTTTTTGTATTGCTCTTCTATGTATTCTTGCCACCTCTTCTTAATATCTTCTGCTTCTGTTAGATCCATACCATTTCTGCCCTTTATTGTGCCCATCTTTGCATGAAATGTTCCCTTGGTTTCTCTCATTTTCTTGAAGAAATCTCTAGTCTTTCCCATTCTGTTGTTTCCTTCTGACTCTTTGCATTTATCACTAAGGAAGTCTTTCTTATCTCTCCTTGCTATTCTTTGGAACTCTGCATTCAAATTTGTATATCTCTCTTTTTCTCCTTTGCCTTTCACATCTTTTCTTTTCTCTGCTATTTGTAAGGCCTCCTCAGACAACCATTTTGCCTTTTTGCATTTCTTTTTCTTGGTGATGATCTTGATCACTGCCTCCTGTACAATGTCATGAACCTCCATCCACAGATCTTCAGGTACTCTGTCTATCAGTTCCCTTATAATTGTAAGGGATTTGATTTAGGTCATACCTGAATGGTCTAATGGATTTCCCTACTTTCTTCAATTTAAGTCTGAATTTGGCAATAAGGAGTTCATGATCTGAGATACCAGTCTTGTTTTTGCTGACAGTATAGAGCTTCTCCATCTTTGGCTGCAAAGAATATAATCAATCTGATTTCAGTGTTGACCATCTGGTGATGTCCATGTGTAGAGTCTTCTCTTGCGTTGTTGGAAGAGGGTGTTTGCTATGATCAGTGCATTATCTTAGCAAAGCTCTGTTACCCTTTGACCTGCTTCATTTTGTACTCTAAGACCAGATTTGCCTGTTACTCCAGGTGTCTCTTGAGTTCCTACCTTTGCATTCCAGTCCCCTGTAATGGAAAGGACATATTTTCCTGGTGTTAGTTCTAGAAGGTCTTGTAGGTCTTCATAGAACCATTCAACTTCAGCTTCTTCAGCATTACTGGTTCGGGCATAGACTTGGATTACTGTGATATTGAACGGTTTGCCTTAGAAATGAACAGACATCATTCTGTCATTTTTGAGATTCCTTCCATGTACTGCATTTTGGACTCTTTTGTTGACCATGATGGCTACTCCATTTATTCTAAGGGATTCCTGCTCGCAGTAGTAGATATAATGGTCATCTGAGTTAAATTCACGCATCCCAGTCCATTTTAGTATTCTGATTCCTAAAATACCAGTGTTCATTCTTGCCATCTCCTGTTTGACCACTACCAATTTGCCTTGATTCGTGGATCTAACATTCCAGGTTCCTAGGAAATATTGCTCTTTACAGCATCAGACTTTACTTCCATCACCAGTCACATCCACAATGGGTATTGTTTTTGCTTTGGCTCCATCCCTTCATTCTTTCTGGAGTTATTTCTCCACTGATATCCAGTAGCATATTGGGCACCTACCAACCTGGGGAGTTCCTCTTTCAATGTCCTATCTTTTTGGCTTTTGGTACTGTTCATGGGGTTCTCAAGGCAAGAATACTGAAGTGGTTGCCATTGCCTTCTTCAGTGGACCATATTTTGTCAGAACTGTCCACCATGCCCCATCTGTTTTGGGTGGCCCTACACAGGATGGATAATAGTTTCATTGAGTTAGACAAGGTGTGGTCCATGTGGCCAGCTTGGTTAGTTAGAAATTGCTAGAAATAATTGGCTAGAAATAACTCAAAGACAAATACTTTATGATTTCATTCATATGCAAAATATGTAAAATAAACAAATGAATCAACCAAACTATCCAAAAACAAACACGCAGGTACAGAGTAGTGGCTACCAGAGGGGAAAGGTTGGGGAGGAGAGGATCAAATTGATGAAGTGGGGCAACTATATGGTGACAGATAGAAACTAAATTTCTGGTGGTGAGCACACTGTAGTCTTCACAGAACTAGAAATATAATGTTACCCACATGAAACTTACATAATGTTATAAACCAATGTTACCTCATTTAAAAGGCTCAAAAATATAAATGGAAATTATAAAAAATGATATTCCACATTCTGCTTGCTCACATTTTTTTTTTCTGATAAGAAGTTTGCGTTCAAGCTTATATTTTCTATCATGTGCCCTTTGGGGAGTTTGTTGATCTTGAATCTGTAGCATTTTCATCAAATTTTCAACAAAGTTCAAAACAATGAAACTCTAGTCTTTGGCCATACTGTAATACATATAGATTATACTTGCTCCAAATTAACAGGTTTATAATTCATTTTTATCACGCTCACTGGGGTGATGGTGACAGAACCACTGGAAGTCTCAAACTGTAGGGTGATGGGACATCACAAGTGTGCATAGCTGTAGCAGGAGCAACTAACTTCAAACTATGATGAAAGATGGCTATCTGACTTTTAGAAGCATCCTAACAAGGGATTATCATATATTGTTCCCCTGCTCCTAATAGCTACTGGAATAGAAACATATCATATTATGCCAATGCTACTCCAGACATTGACTTTTATGCCTGCCACATAGAGTCACTGTCAAGAAAACGCCATTTATATTGTAGACTATTAGGAAGCAGTTGTTCTTGATGTTAGGGCCTTTGAGGAACTGAGATTTTTAGTAGTTAATTTGCATAGGTGGAGGGATTAGCATGAAGGTATTAAGTGAGAAGGGTAAGATTTCAACAAACAAAATCAAATTTATGGTTAGCTTCAACTCTAGTTGGAATCCAAAATAAAATCAGGCAACCATGATATAGAGTGAATCATCAATCAGAATAAACATGAGTAAAGTTAACATATCAATGCTATCAAGGTTATATTTAGAAAGGTATCAAATAGACCTTGATTAGGATTCTGACTCTGTCATTCACTAGCTGTATTACGATTTAAGAGCTTCTGTACAATAATGGAATCTTATTTAAGGGTTTATCATAATATCTGCATGAAATGATGTAGGTTAAGTGCTCTCAGAAAACTTCCTGCTATGCACTGAGCCCTCAAGAACTGATAGTTATTCCTGATTAGGCAATAAAGTTTTAATTGGAGAGACAAAATGCACAAACTTGGCTACTAGATTTCATGCTTCTAAGGCTGGAATCAATCAGTTTTCTATCCAAGACTTTACAGGATCTGTAAATAAGAGGAAAGAATGGAGTCGAGGCCTAAGAGGAAGCCAGTGACTAAGAAGCCAAGAGAAGTCTGCAGATGTTATCAACCCAGAATAATGAAGAAAATGTAGTGAAGATGGAATACAGAGTGAGGAGCTAGAACTGTGGAGGTGAAAAATAGAAGTGAATAAGACAGCGATGAAGAGAGTTCTGGGATATTGTCAGGCACTTGTGATTGTGGGCAAGTTTTCCTATCTATAAATTTATGAAGTAGAGACTACTACACTCACTACTCATGGGAACGAGAATATGATTAGGTAAGATGACCATCCACATAAATACTACAATGACAGGCCCAGGGTGGACCTCAGTGAACATGAGCTGTTATCATTAGGACAATGCTGGGCAGGTCAGGAGTATCCTAGGCATCATTCACACTTAGCCATACCTGTTTCTGGCCTTAAGGCAATAGAAATTCTAGAAGAGTGAGTGTGGGGTTGGCGACACATAAAGGAGCACTGAAATGAAAAAAGTGAACATATGGAGAGAAGAGGAAAGTAATGTGCCAACAATATGCTAACATTCCTAGTGCCCACCGGGACTGGATTATTCAGCTGTTTGTTCTGTCTGAACCATTTGAAAATGAACATGTAGTCTAAGTCCACTTCCATTTTGCCCTCTAGGGAGATTTTGAGACGACAAAAATTCTAAAAGCAAACTGAGCATTTATTACCCTAATTTCCACTTTATAGATGAAGAGAGAGGTTAGGCTCAGAGACCTAGAGATCAATTCCGGTCCCTCCACTTGAGCGATTGACTGAGCTTTAAACCTGGTCACTTTCCTTAATATAAGCTCCCACTCCGTTCCACCTTGTTACTATATAAGGACCTTGTTAGATATTTCAACAGTATTGCCACACGAAGGTGGTAACCCCCATAAAACGAAACAGCAGGGCAGATGTTTGCTGGAGGCTGCGCTAGATTCCTCTGTGAGTGCCCAAGTGCTGTCTCAGCTTTGCTGCTAATGTGGTCTGCCTGCCTGCCCCAGGCACCAGGAACAATGAGGGGGACACTCAGTTCAGTTCAGTTGCTCAGTCGTGTCCGACTCTTTGCAACCCCATGAATTGTGACCCTACATATGGCAAAGTCTCCAAAGCCATGTGATTCCACTGCATTTTCTTTACTACTTAAGCCAGGAACAGCTAGGGCAAGGCTCTAGCTTTGGTCAGGATGAGCTAAGGGGTTGCCCACAGAGTTCACCTGATGTTCAGGTCCAGGCAGCGCGTTCTTAGCGAATGCTTTCCTCGCTTAAACAAACAGAGTAATTACAGAAATTGCACACTTCATATTTTATTAATGAGCGAGAGTGCATGCAGGTATTGAAGGGTATCCGAAAGCATATGCATATTTATGCCACGAAAGCATTTTGGGTTAATTTGCATATCAGTATGGCAGGGGCACCGTTGGTATCTGGCAGCTTAAAGTGAGTAAAATGAAATATTCCATTTTACAATATATAAAGATAAGTCATAAATCAGGAAGGTATCTTGTAAATCATCTCAACTACTACTTTTATTTTATACATAAGGGGCCAAGGTTTCAGGGGCATTAGTGGAATTTGGTTGCACTCACAAAGCTTATGAGTACGAAAGCCTTGATCTCCATCCTCCCGGCTGGGCCTGGGCTTTTATCCTTACCTGGTATCTGGGTAAAGTCACAAACATACAAAGTCTGTGTTCCTTCTACTCTTATTTTTCCCTTTCCTTTTGCTTCTGTCTTTTATTCTCCGATTTATCATTCAACAATTTTCTCAGTCTTTGCCTATTTTATGAACTTTTTCCTTTTCTCTCTTTTCAGAAAAGATAGGACTATTCTTCATAAAGCGTGTTCAGTATGAAAGAGTTTTTGCTTATTTCTGTTTCCAGTGTTTGCAAAATGGAAACCCAAAGAGGATAAATGTTTCATGAAAGTTTACACATCTATCCAAATACATGCTGGGGCTGAAACACATCTTCCTTCACTGTCAATCTCATGGTTTTCTTTTATTTTTTGTAACTATACTACACTTTTTTGTTTTTCCATTACAGTCAACACTTTTGGGCCATATTTTCATTATATTATTGGGAACATGACAGCAATTTTCTTTCTTCAACACTGACAAAAACTCATAAAAAAGTTTTAGCGCTTGCTTCTCTGAACTTCATAAAATTCTAAAACAAAAGGGCTTACAAATTCCATTGGTGAGACTTTATGGCAACTAGTTTCAGAATTTACCAAAGGTGTCTATGCAACAGAGCCTTCACTGTTGTGCTTCATAAAACAAATGTTATCCTAATTAGAAAAGCATAAAAATATGTTTCCAACAACTATTAAGACATGAGTGAACAGATGTCACATCATTAGCCCCTCCTTCTCAATTTATATACACTTTGAAAATCTCATTTACCTAGATCCTTCATGTATTTATTTCAAGAAACACCAATCACTACCTAGAACGTAAAATTTCTTTAAGGAAAAAGAATCCATTAAAAGGTGACCTGGATGGGTGGGAAAGCGGGAAATGGGGAGGGAGGTCCAAGAGGATATATGTATGCATATTGTCACCAGGCTTATTTAACGTATATGCAGAGTACATCGTGAGAAACTCTGGGCTGGATGAAGCACAAGCTGGCATCAAGATTGCCAGGAGAAATATCAATAACCACAGATATCCAGATGACACCACCCTTATGGCAGAAAGTGAAGAGGAACTAAAGAGCCTCTCGATGAAAGTGAAAGAGGAGAGTGAAAAAGTTGGCTTAAAACTCAACATTCAAAGAACAAAGATCATGGCATCCGGTCCCTTCACTTCATGGCAAATAGATGGGGAAACAATGGAAACAGAGACAGACTTTATTTTCTTGGGCTCCCAAAGCACTGCAGATGGTGACTGCAGCCATGAAATTAAAAGACACTTGCTCCTTGGAAGAAAAGCTATGACCAACCTAGACAGCATATTAAAAAGCAGAGACATTACTTTGTCAACAAAGGTTCATCTAGTCAAAGTTATAGTTTTTCCAATAGTCATGTATGGATGTAAGAACTAGACCATAAAGAAGGCTGGCTGATGCTTTTGAACTGTGGTGTTGGAGAAGATCCTTGAGAGTCGCTTGGACTGCAAGATCAAACCAGTCAATCCTGAAGGAAATCAATCCTGAATTATTTATTGTAAGGACTGATTCTAAAGCTGAAGTTCCAATACTTTGACCACCTGATGCAAAGGGTTGACTCATTAAAAAAAGACCCTGATGCTGGGAAAGATTGAAGGCAAGAGGAGAAAGGGATGACAGAGGATGACATTGTTGGATGGCACCACCAACTTGATAGACATATGTTTGAGCAAGCTCCAGGAACTGGTGATGGACAGTGAAGCCTGGCACGCTGCAGTCCATGGAGTAGCAAAGAGTCAGACATGACTGAGTGACTGAACCGAATTGATGACTAATTCACTTTGTTGTAAAGCAGAAACTAACACAGTATTGTAAGGCTCTGCTGCTGCTGCTAAGTCACTTCAGTCGTGTCCAACTCTGTGCGACCCCATAGACGGCAGCCCACCAGGCTCCCCTGTCCCTGGGATTCTCCAGGCAAGAACACTGGAGTGGGGTGCCATTTCCTTCTCCAGTGCATGAAAGTGAAAAGTGAAAGTGAAGTCGCTCAGTCATGTCCGACTCTGTGCAACCCCATGGGCTGTAGCCCACCAGGCTCCTCCATCCATGGGATTTTCCAGGTAAGAGTACTGGATTGGGGTGCCATTGCCTTCTCCAATTGTAAGGCAAATATACCTTAATAAAAAGTTTAAAAAACAAGGTTCTGTGATATAAAAGGTCAAGTAAATCTACTTTTGTCCTATGATGTATATCTAAGCTAAATTTCCAGCCCTTATCTCCTTCACCATTACCCCCTTGGGGTTCTGGAAATGCCCACACAGGCTAGCAGAGTAGGTTAATAAATTTTCTATTTGCTTTAGGATATAATGAATCTCATGGATTATTTAAGTCTGAATGAGTCTGAGGCTGACAACAAGGGCTAAGACCACCGTAATAAAACCTGTTGTTTGTATTACTTTCATGCCCACACTCCCTTCTGAAAGAATGTATCTGCACTTCAGTCATTAAAAGGCTTCTCTTTCTACTCTATGCGACCCATGGTGTCCACGATTTACAGCTGTTTGAGCAAAGGATGAGCACTTCATCCAAGGGCAATAAGCTGATAGACTGAACAATGATCCCTGACTTGACACAATGAAATGAATGGTGTCAATCACAGTTTTCTTACAGAAATCTGAAAGAAGAAAAACTGACAAAAGTAGTTCACAGCTAGGGAGGGAGATCTATAATTGAAAGATTAAAAGGTAAAATTGACGTCTTGCCCTGCTTCCATATGAAAAAAATGTTTACTCTTTAGTACAATCATAAAAAAAAACTTTGTATTCAGAAATAAACCTCGAAATACAAGAACACTCTATTTACTACTTTACCCCCAAATAAACATTGCCTTGAGCCCCTATTCTTACATGTGTCCGATTCTCTAATGAAAACAACTTTATCTCAAACGCTTATAACACTGGTATCTATAGGCATGTGCCACCCCATGTAGGTTTACTCTAAGAGGCAACTTGTGCTTTCCCACCAATGATCAGACTACCTGTAGCTTTCCTTTCCTTGAGAATCTCACTCTACATTTTACTCACAGTGTCCGATTCTTCTGAAAGCCGGACTTTCTCTGTAGCAAATATTCCAAGTAAACAATTTTTTATTTTCATGTTCAACATTTTTTCTGATCTCATAATTTTTTTATGTACAGAGATCATGAGTGAGAGCATAGGAATAAACAGAATTTATGATTTCGAGGTCAATACCAGTTTCAGTCCACATGTTTACTTAAAATCAATGTCCTCTTTTGGGAAAGATAAAGGTGACCTTTTCCTTACAACCAAAGATTGAAACTAAAACATGTCCCAATAAACTGAGAAAGTCTGACCATCTTTAACACTGAGGGAGTGTACAGAACACTCTTGTTCATGGGAAGTCCCCAACTAAACTGAGGTTCCTTGACTGGGGATCTTAAAAGAGTGAATTATAGAGCACTATTGTGTAGATATACATGAGATTCTTTTCTAAGTAATCTTCTAACCCAAGTCTCTAGGGTTTCCTAGAAATTTACAGTATTGCCTTCCAAACCTTAGCTATGGACCAAAATCCATTTGTGATATGCTGCATGGAAATTAGGGGAAATTTTATATGATTATGTTTTATAAAGTAAATTTTATTAACTTTAAGAAGTAGTCTTCATTTCAATATCATAACCCTTACTACACTCTGAAGATCAAATATCTTTTCTTTTATGAAAAGATGATAATATTAAATAGCATTTCTTTCTTAATACCTTGAATTCACCGGTCAAATATTGATACCATATGTCAAACTAAGAGTATCTTTTAAATTTTGCTAAAATTTTAAGTTCAAAAATCTGGGCCATTTATGCGGTGAGCATGGAATCAAATGAAAATCTGAGTTTTGGAGTTTGGGAGTTAATGGGGTCACTTTGTGAGTCCACAGACTGTGAGCAGGGGCTTGGGGGCTGGGGTTCTAATGATTTAAAATGACCAGGTATACATCAAATATTATCAAATGCATCACTATAAGCATTTTTCCAGAGGATATCTCCTGATCAGTGAGACCTAGAGAAGATGAATTATATAAAGAAGTTAGAAAGATGTAGAGACTGGACTGGAAGTAAATGAGATACATGGAAATCCTTTGAATATCCTCCTCTTCTGTATGGTTTGAATTTTCTATCTAGACCTATGGTTCCTACTCCTGGTTGCATGTTAGAAACAGCCAGGGAATTTAAATAAATTCCCAAAAGATCACTATGATAAGTTTTGAGGACTTGACCTCATCTACTGCATGCCCTTGTGAAAGCATTTCATTCAGTTCCTCATTACAAAACAGAGTTACTGGAAGAGATTATCTCCTTCTGGCTCAGAGGTTCTAAGATTCTATTCTCTCATGCATCGCTGCTGATTTTTTTCCCAAAAGGAAATGG
>SJYQ01011138.1:12031-26034 GCA_006410935.1 Redunca redunca | reverse complement strand
AAGCTGAAACTCCAGTACTTTGGCCACCTCATGCGAAGAGTTGGCTCATTGGAAAAGACTCTGATGCTGGGAGGGATTGGGGGCAGGAGGAGAAGGGGACGACCAAGGATGAGATGGCTGGATGGCATCACTGACTCGATGGATGTGAGTCTGAGTGAACTCCGGGAGTTGGTGATGGACAGGGAGGCCTGGCGTGCTGAGATTCATGGGGTTGCAAAGAGTCGGACACGACTGAGTGACTGAACTAAACTGAAACACTTTCTTAATATTCTTTGATTCCACAGACTACAAAGTGGGAGGAAATTAACTAGAAAGTGTTTACTTTAGGGAAATGCTCATGTATTTGTCTTCACATCAAGTATGGAGAGTCAGCAAGAGTCATGGGGGGACACAAAGAAGAGAAAATGATTGAGGGGAGGTGGACACAGCATGGCAATCTCCAGGCTATAGCTCTACAAGGCCAGTGCTATTGGTGAACATTCTGGGAGCATTGCTATGGAGCCCTGCTGGTGTGAGGAAGGAGGCAGAAACCCGGGAACCAGACCAGTCACGGAGGAGCAAACAAAGCCAATGAAGGTGAAGAAGGGTTTAAAATACATTTTAAAATCAAAGCTTATGACTTTAGCTTTTAAATAAACCCATACTCAGTATCAGACATCAGGATAAAAATGACATAGGCTCATACAGACAGTGGAAGAGGTGAAATATTGAGAAAGAATTTTAAAATCAGAAATAATTGCCTGTACCAAGCAGGACTGAGATCACAAGATAAAGAAAGGGGAGCACTGACTGAAGAACTGATGCTTTTGAACTGTGGTGTTGGACTCTTGAGTCCTTTGAACCACAAGGAGATCCAACCAGTCCATCCTAAAGGAAATCAGTCCTGAATATTCATTGGAAGGACTGATGATGAAGCTGAAGCTCCAATACTTTGGCCACCTGATGCAAAGAACTGACTCACTGGAAAAGACCCTGATGCTGGGAAAGACTGAAGGTGGGAGGAGAAGGGGACAACAGAGGATGAGATGGTTGGATGGCATTACCAATTCGATGGACATGACTACTAGCAAGCTCCAGGAATTGGTGATGGACAAGCAAGCCTGGCCTGCTGCAGTCCATGGGGTAGCAGAGTCAGACACAACAGAGCGACTGAACTGAGCAGGACTGAAATCACAATATAGGCAAATATTAAGCATAGCTAAACGCGTGATGACATTCCATTACTGCTTCTCATGAACGATTTCCTATTCTCCTTATTTTTCGTTTAGTAAAAGTTTCTTAAGCAGAACGGCTGGAGCTTTAGACAAACATCACTGGTATCACATCCCCTTGTTTCATGCAGATAGAGAAAGCTTAATATTGTGGCATTTGATTTCTGAGCACAGAGCAGCAGAGCCATGGTGAATGGAAACAGTATATAGTGAGTGCATTTTTCTCTTCCTCTACTGGAGCCCCATGTTGCCACTTATCTGTTTCAGATAATCTCCCAATTGGCCTCAGAAACAGGAAGTACCTTCAGTCCTGGGCTTTGTCCTGCACAAGAACAGGTGTTTTGGAAGTGATGAGTAGAGAAATCTCAGCTGCCCCATATAGGGTTCCATGGGTAGAGAGATTGAATGCACCAGGTTCCAGAGCCATCCTTTATCATCGCAGCCCCTGAAACTAAATCATATGAAATTGCACTGATGACTGATAAGGCTCTCAGGACCAACTCATTAGAAATACCAGTCAATTCCTGGTGTCCGTTTAAACTGAGGCAAATCATGCAGCTGGTTTACTGAGCATTTCACTATTCATGTATCATAATTTATTTCACTAGAAATATTTTCTTCTTTTAAAATATAACTGTCCTCTACCATTGTAAAAATAATGCATAATGATCATAAAAACATAAGGGGATAGAGAACAACACAGAGAGGAAGATAAAAATGTCCTAAAGCCCCATCTCATAGACCAGAGTCTCAATCCAGAGGTCTCCAGATACCGCAATGTACCATTTTAGTAAGAAAGAGGGAGATGAGAAAGTAGATTCACCGCACCCCTCCCTTTTATGTTTTTGTTTGGGTTCTTGTGGTGGACTGCTGTCCCAGTGCACAGAGGACCCTTACCAAGCTGAAGCCAGATGCTGACTCAATAGTTAAAACTCTGGCATCTTGGCTAATAGCTCCTATCTTAATCTCTTGAGTTCCTATTTCTGTTGCTCATATATAAGGGGTGATTTGGGGTATTGTTATAGTTTAGTTGCCAAGTCATGTCCAATTCTTTGTGACCCCATGGACTGTAGCCCACCAGGCTCCTCTGTCCATGGGATTTCCCAGGTAAGGATACCTGAGTGGCTTGCCATTTCCTATTCCAGGGGATATTCCTGACCCAAGGAATCCAACCCACATCTCCTGAATTGGCAGGCAGATTCTTTACCACTGAGCCACCAGGGAGGCCGAATTTTTTTTAAACTGGTGTAATTGGACGAAGATGCCCTAAGATATTTATTGAAGGACCAAGTAGGGGTCTTGGATTTCTTCTGGGACATTGAGTCAGTATGGCTATGATACTTTAGTTTTTGAGACTAGCTCCTAAGAACACATCAGGAGGAAGAGCTCACTACTCGAGGGTGGGCGAGTGAGGGGTCAATGAAATTGAAATGTCACAGGCAGAACGTTCACGAGTTGCAAACCAAACTTCACGGTGGGGGAAGAACGTGACAGAGCTGGAACCAATTTCATGTCTCACACTTCCCCAACTTGTACACTTGGGCAAGTAACCTAACAACCTGTTACTTCTACTTATGCATAATTCATGGAGGTTAATAATCACACTGTCCTCACTGGATTATTTTCAGGACTATATGTATGGCTGAGTCCCTTCACTGTTCACCTGAAACTATCACAGCATTGTTAATCAGCTATACCCCAATACAAAGTAAAAAGTTTAAAGGGTGAAAAAAAATCTAGGCAAGCCCCTGGCAGAGTATCTGGCACCCAAGAGATGCTTAAGAAGCACTGTTTCCTCCTCTCTTCCTCCTTGCTGCTGATTTGTCATCTACTGAGGCTTAGACTTGAAGAGGGTGATATGTTGGAAGTCATTTTTGCCTTCAAATTCTTTTGGCTCAATAGGTGTCTGTCTCTCATTTCCTACCTGAGAGTTTGCTACCCCGGGTTAGCAATACTGAAGGTGTTGCTATGGCTACCACTATCCTGGGACTTGGAGTAGTGTTAAAGCCACAGGAGGCAAAGTCTGTACTTTCATGCAGATGTCCTCAAAACCATAGAGCAGGAAGAGTGGGCCTTGGGAGGACCCTTGGGTATGCAATTCTGGGCCTTTGGTGGGCAAGGGTTGAAATCAAGCCTGTGATATAAGAACTGTGCTTGCCAGGGACACCTTCCACCACCTGCCCCAGCAGTATCAGGCCCTTCCAAATGAGCAATTCTCACGTATGGGAAAACTCAAAACACAGCTTTATTATTCTCTGTATTTTTGTTTCTCTGTTCGGTCTCTTCTCTATTTCCGCTGATACGCTCTCCTTCTTCCCTTGAAAATAGATTCCCTGATTTTAACTCTGTGGGGAAAAAAGAGAGAGAGAAACCCTTTTTCCTTTAATTAAAGTTGCTTACCGAATCAATTCCACTTAGAGAAGGCAGCAACATCCAGGCACACTGCTTTCATTCATCACAGACCATAAGTTGTGTGGTATTGATTCTTCCTCTTTTTGTCCAGCTATCCTGGGCATTCTAACCTGAGACCACACAAGTCCACAGTTTGAACAGAACTGATTTATCAATTCCATCAAAATTCTCAATCTGAAAGGAGAATAAAAAGAAACAACAACAAAAAAAGGAAAAGCATAAATTACATTGCCTAGCCCAGTTATTTCACATGTTATCTCATTTCATCTTCCCAGTTACTCTGTGGAATAGCTGACATTTCTTCATTACTTTGTTTGTAGTCATGGACTTACTAAGTGTCTGCAATGCTCCATGAGTCTGGGACCATCTAATTACAAAGCCAGCCTTATTTCTTTCTGGGTCATTGCCTTATAATGACGTAGACATATTATGCCCAGAACTGAACATTACACCCGTGTAAAAGTATACACGGCATTAAAAGCTGACTGTGACAACTGGTCAATATCGTATCTGAGATTTTTTTTTCTAAATCTATAAAGTGTTCAGTGCAGCCTGTTCTCAGGGCTGCTGGTCTTTGAAAAATACACACCAAGGGAAGCAAAGAAAAGAATGGATGTTGCCTGTGGCATTTCATGTCTAATGCATACTACTATGTCCCTCAGCTCCTGCAGATGAATTCCTTTTGGTTTCTTACTTAGATTTGGTCACTATTCACATGACAGAGAAAATTAATACCCACCTTCTCCGTTAGGCTGTAAGGAGATTGAAGGGTGTAAAGAAAAGAAAAAATCCTTTAGGTCATGAATAACCAGGGTGTGAATACTGTACACTTTCAGCAACCTGACCCAGTTTTCATCTTGAAGTGGAGTGAGCAAGGCTCTCTTCTGGCAATGACTGGAGTCACACCTGGGACGTAAGGTCTACACACATCAAGTCCAGCTTAGGTAACATAGCCCATGTAATATCAGGCCATTCTGAATGAATAACTATCATGCTCCAGAGACTCAAAGAAAGATCCATTTATACCTATCTCTTATCTATATTTTCAATCTGATCTCTATTTTCTGCTGTATATTTCTAGTATTATTGGAGGATGTAATGAAATGACCCATATGAAGTTCCTAGTACCTTGTCTGGAATATAATAAATGACCAACAAAATCAGCTCCCCTTCCCTTTTTCCTTTCCAAAGGAGAGAAGAATCCACTTCTCTCTTTTTGGTACAAGCTACTCTTGTTTTATTCACAAGTCTAATTTCCACAGGTAATAGCTTCTCGTGAAGATCGAGAAGATCAGTATAAATAAAATGGCACCTTAATGTTATTCCCTTACACGTTTTTAAAAGATGTTTGCTCTTGGAAGGAGAGCTATGACAAAACCAGACAGCGTATTAAAAGTAGAGACATCATTTGCCAACAAAGGTCCGTATAGTCAAAGTTATGGTTTTTCCAGTAGCCTTGTAAGGATGTGAAAATTGGACCATAAATAAAGCTGAGAGCTGAAGAATTGATGCTTTCAAATTGTGGTGTTGGAGAAGGCTCTTGAGAATCTCTTAGACTGCAAGGAGATCAAACCAGTCTGTCCTAAAGGAAATCAATCCTGAATATTCACTGGAAGGATGGATGCTGAAGCTCCAATAATTTGGCCAACTGATGCAAAAAGCTGACTCATGGAGATGCTGGGAAAGATTGAAGGCAAAAGGAGAAGGGGGTGGTAGAGGATGAGATGGTTAGATAGCATCATCAACTCAATGGACATGACTTTGAGCAAACTCCAGGAGATAGTAAAAGACAGGGAAGCCTGGAGTGCTGTGGTTCATGGGATCGCAAAGAGTTGGACATGTCTTAGCAACTGAACAACAACAATAAAAATTTACAAACACTCATCATATATGAAAGGGGATAATTATTGAAAACAAATCATGTTGTTGACCCTCAAAAAGCTTACAGCTCAGTTGGGGAGAGGGCAACGCAAAGGTGAGTTGTGACCATGGGTTGAGGGATGCTGTACTTGACATGGGGAACTCCTTGGAGTCACAGGACTGTAGGAAGTCTCTCCAGCCTCAGGCCAAGTAGGTCACTAATGATGGAAAAGAACTCTCCACAAGATTTAAAATCCTCCTGCTCTTCCAAATTTCAGGATGAAATACAGCCTCTACTCCTGAAGAAAGATTGAATCTCTACCACAGAAAGCCTTATTAACAATCACCTTGATATCCAGACTTTGCAATCAAAGAGAAGCAGCTGAGAAATTGGCTGATTAGAAACATTAGTCCCTAGTGAACTGTATTTCAATACTGAACTATGAGACTTAGGAACTCTGTACAATACATGGGAGCAGAAAAATCTTTGTCTACACTCTTAAGCTGAATTGACATGTCCCAGTGTGAAACAGAAATTAGGCAAATCTCCGAGCACTTTGAGAAACCAAGTCATCTCAACTTGATGGATCAAATCTTGGAGTCAGCAGGCCCCTGAGGCCACTGAAAGGATGATCCACCCTCCCTTCCAGAGACTTCCTCACATTCTTCTCAGAAGAAAAGATATTCCCAGATCTCTAGTAGCACAAAGTTTCCATGGCAACTTTGTGCAACCAGAGAGATCTGGGCAATATGTTCTTTCAGGAACCTCTGCTAAAAACACTGGTCATCTTGATTCATTTGTTTTTCCCCTCTTCAGGAAGAAGTTTAGAGAAAACAAACACAGGGAAAGAGAAGAAAGAAGCCAACATTTATTCAACCCACATTTGAGGTCGGGCACGGCTCTTTGTGCATCTCTCCTGTCATCGACCATGCTCGACAGGTACAGAGCTCAGGTCACAGTGACGTTTCCAAGGTTATTTAATGGGTGAAAGGTGAGATCAGATTCAAACCCATGACTTTGGGTGAAAACACTCACACCATTTTCCAGGCCTTCACAATGCATATCTCAAAAGGTAGGGCCCAGCTGTTCTCTTGCTTTCTCTTTTCATTTCCTTCTCTTTCTTCCTTCCTTCCTTTGGCTGTGTTGGGTTTTAGCTATGTCAATCAGACTCTCTAGCTGCTATGTATGGGCTTAACTGCCCTGCAGCATGTAGGATCTTCAGCTCCCCTGGTAGCTCAGATGGTAAAGACTCTGCCTGCAATTCAGGAGACCTGGGTTCGATCCCTGAGTTGGGAAGATCCCCTGGAAAAGGGAATGGCCACCCACTCCAGTATTCTTGCCTGGAGAATTCCCTGGGCAGAGAACCCTGGCAGGCTACAATCATGAGGTCACAAAGAGTCAGACAATACTGAGCAACTTTCACTTACTTACTTATGTAAGATCTTAGTTCCTCAATCAGGGATCAAACCCATGCCCCTGCATTGTAAGGCGGATTCTTAACCACTGGACCACCAGGGAAGTCCCGTATCCGTGTTAGTTTTCTCTCTTTCCTTTTCTTTGTGTCCTTTCCTCACTCTTGACCATGTGGCATAGAGGTCACGCTTGTGGACACTGACTCACGCTTCTCATTGTCCATCATCTTCAAAACAGCCAAATTTCTATCAGAGGAACAAAGCTTCCAGTGGAAAGTTAGAAGCCAACATTCTGCGTGACTGTCAAATTACAAGGATCGTTAACTTTCTTCTGTTCTTTTCCCTTTATCTTTTTAATATATTTTTGGAGTTATTCATCACTTAAGACATCAGTTTTTTTAATGACACTTCAAGTTATTGTTCCCCAAACATATAGGGTAGTTAAGGGACCATATGCTGGCAGGCAGTATAAAATTGTCAAAGGAAGATGAACCCTTTTCCCACAATTTAATTCTATAGATAATTTCTACTATATTCATACTTGTTTTTAGTCATGATTCATATGTAGTGGCTGACAAACACTGTGTCTGCCTTTCATTTGCCACCAGTATTCAGCAGAGTATTTTATGGTGATGACATAAAACACAAGGTTAATATCAGTCAACAGGTCACATGTGCCATTTGCTGTCCACCGTAAAGAACTGTGATTAAGATTTTAAGCAAATAGGCTGACAGTAAGGGATGTGCATTGCTTTTAAAGGCACAACTTTGGTTCTGTTGAGGAATCAGAATAGCTGCAATTTCCATTAACAACATCGTTTATTTTGGGGACTGGCAGATTTTTAAACAGCTGTTGGAGCACAAATGTAGGTCAAGAAAAGAAAATTATGTTGGAGAATTTGCTCCGTACTTCAGAATTGGGCCATGGCTTGAGGTCAGCAGCAACACACCACCGTCAACTCAGTCTCACACCTTGCTCCTGACTGCCCTGCCCAACTCCTTTAAGCAGCTGCACTCAACATCATACATGTGCTGAATACATACCAAACAAACCTACAAACCATCCTAGATCTGAGCTGCTAGCCTTGCCCTGATCCTCAAGCTTGGATCTGCTTCATCCTGGATCTCCTGGCCGACATCTTTTGCTCTTGTTTTATCCTCATTATCTGACCCTGGGAAGACCGGAGCTGGGGTTCCCCAGGATTATTTAGCCTGAAGCTTTATATGGTTTCATAGGTCAGGACCCGCAGCCAGGATGTATTCTCACTTTATATAGAAGGTAAACATATGAGAACTGAGGAGACCAGAGCATAGGTGTAGCAAGTAGGAAAGTGCTACGGTGACCTATAGAGAATAATAAACCACTCCAAAAGTTAGTGGTTACAAAAACTACATTTATTTTTCTCGCTAATGTGCAGTTTTGGAGAGCTGGAAGGGAGGGAACCCCTAATCTGGTTTACTTAGCTGGTTCATTAGCCATGTGAAGACACTGATGCAGTCTATACAGGTCAGCATCTGGACCTCAGAGGAGGGTGGAGACAGGTGGAGAATAAAACTGGAAGGACAAAAGTACAGCATTCCTCAAAGTCTTCAATACAGAACAGGATGGGTAAGGGAGCACGGGGTGGGTGCGTTCGTGCGTGTGTGCTAAGTTATTTCAGTCATGTGTGACTTTTTGCCAGCCTGTGGACTGTAGGCTCTTCTGTCCATGGGATTCTCTAGGCAAGAACACTGGAGCGGGTTGCCATGTGCTTCTCCAGGGAATCTTCCCGACTCAGGGATTGAACCCATGTCTCTTCAAGTCTCCTGCACTGACAGGCAGGTTCTTTACCACTAGCATCACCAGGGAAGCCCAAAGGAGCAAGGGGTACTAGTCACTGAATAAAGAGGTTAATAAATATGGGACCATGTTATGAAAAGCGATCTAGCGAAGCTTACAATGGATAAGGACTCACTAAGGGCTATTTTGACAGCCAGCACCAGAGGGAGAAATTCCTTGCTGGAGTCCACCTGGAGATGGGATGTCCCTATGACATGAATTTCGGAGAGTCTGCACTTAGCCCCTGAGAGTTCTTGGCCTTTGGCAATCTATTGCCTCTTTACTCTTTTCAAGAGAACGATACCTCTAAAAGCCAACACAAACTATAGAAAACCATACAATTATTTTGTGTTTGAAATAGTTTTTCTCTTAATAAAAGAGACAGGATAGAATTGTCTAGCTTTAATCAATTTTGTTGACAGAAGTTCCATAAGGTTGGGAGAATGACTTTTGGGGAAAAACATAGGTATGCATATACAAACATACATATATATATATATATTTACATATACACATTTCCAGTTTATGTACATATATGGAAATATATTGTATAGCAGAATTTTAGACAATAAGCTGTATATATTAAACTTTCCCCCCACAAAGTTATTCTCCTTAAATTGTGCATACACACACACACACATACACACACACATCTGCTGGGGTGATAAAATCTTAGTCTCAATTTGAGATGTCTACTACCTGTTTTTCCTGGAGCACTATTGGATTGGCCAAAAAATGTGTTCTGGTTTTCCATATTATGGAAAAACCAAAATGAACTTTTTGGCCAACCCACTATGTGGTGATATTGTGCCTTAGTTTGGAGAACTGTAGAAGAAATACTCATTCTAGAATGAGCATCACAGCATCCTTTATGATGCCTTTCATTAACAAGTCGTCCTTATCGCTGAAGAGCTGACCCTTGCTTTGACATTCAAGGCTCCTTTAGTTACAGTGACATTTCTTTTTTTTTTTTAATTGAAGGATAATTGCTTTACAGAATTTTGTGGTTTTCTGCATACATCAACAAGAATCAGCCATAGCTACACGTACCCATGTCCCCTCCCTCCCAAACCTGCCTCTCATCTCCCTCCCCATCCCACCCTTCTAGACTGTCACAGAGCCCCTGTTTGAGTTCCCTGAGTCATACAGAAAATTCTCACTGGCTATCTATTTTTCCAGCGACATTTCTCAATGCTTTTGAACTCTCTTCAGTACAGAAACTTTCCAAGACTCTTATACGACCTTGTGACTCACCTGTTTGGCTAAGCCCCTATCCTCTCAGATCTCACCAGCTTTTCTGAGGGTTTGCAGCCTTTCTGGCATGCAGACTGGGAAGTGGACCCAGTGGGATACTGGGGGGTTGAGGCTTACCGGCATCTACAGGGCAGTCATTTCTTTTCAGACTCCGCTTGGTGTAGCCGTCATATACTAAAGGTTAGTAATGTCTTATTCTTAAAAACCACGTTGTCCTACCCTATTTTATACTGATGACTTTGAGGGATGCTGTACATTTGTCCTTCCGGCTCCATTCTCCACCCCCTTTCACCCTCCTCTTGTTTGGGAAAGTCTATTTCACAAATATTTCGTTAGATATGTGCGTGCTGTGACTTGGCTTCTAACTCTCTTAACGGCATTTCTTGATGCATGAATACTCAGTTGCTCAGTCATGTCCGACTCTTTGTGACCCCATGGACTGTAGCCCAGCAGGCTCCTCTGTCCATGGAATCTCCCAGGCAAGAATACTGCTGTGGGTTGTCATTTCCTTCCCCATGGGGGTTTCCCCACCCAGGAACCAAACCCATGTCTCCTGCTTGGCAGGCAGATTATTTGCCAATGAGCCACCTGGGAAGCCTCACACCTATGTGAATCCTTTGACTAAGTCAAAGTATCACCCATTTCCCTAAGGAACTAGGTGTAAGGCCGGACCCGGGGCCGTGGCGCCAAATGTTGGGTAAAAGACCAGGACACCAAAAGTGTCTAACAGGCTTTATAATGGCGAAGCGCTCCCGGGCGGGGTTCCCAGACCCTAAGGAGGCAGGTCAAGGAAGTCCGCGCCCGGACAGTGTTGGGGGTGGTTTTTATAAGCTGGTCTCGAGGGATGGTCAGGCTAGACGGATGGGGGTTCGGATAGGTCGCCAGGCCAGGCCTCGCAGGCTGACAGGTCTTTCTGCGTGGCTGGGTGGGGCGGCTTTAGCTGGTGACGTGTGCTGTCATTGGTCCCCGGGATCTGGGCGGCTCCTTCCCTTAGGGACTTGCCCCGCAGGTGGGAGGGAGAGGAGGGGCGGCCCATCATGGCCCCCGGGGTCTGGCCTTATACTAGGTATTTGATTATCAAATTCAAAAAAAAGGAATAGATAAATAGAACAAAAAAGATAAAACATAAAAAATAAATTAAAAGCTTTTTTTCAAACTTGATCTAATTGATACATTCACAACATGGTAAAAATAAACATAGTACAGGAGTGAACATTCCCTTTAAGTACAAATATTTACCAATTCTGACTCCTGTTAGATCATAAAAAATCCAAAAGAAGTTAAATCATTCATAGTATATTCTCTGAGGACAATGGAATTCAGCTAGACTTTAATAACAAAAGAACTGGTATCTCCATTCTTCTGGAAATTAAGCAGGAAGAACAAAATGTGAGAAAGCATACTACTTGCTATCAAGAATTTTGTAAAGCGATAAAGATTAGGATAGTGTGGTACTTACTGGTACCAGGAAGAAAACAAAAAAAAAGAACCAGAACAAAAGCTTAAAAATAGATCTGCCCATAGATTATCACTTAATCTATGACAAAGGTGACTTAAGAGCAAAGGAGAAATGTTTTCTATCGGTAATCAATCAGTTAGATAACCACAGAAAAATCTTTATTCCCAACTCATGTCATATGCAAGTGGATTATAAATCTAAATGTGAAAAGTAAAACAGAAAAGAAAATATCTTCATGATCTTGGGGTAGGAAAGGTTTCTTAAACAGGATACAGAAAAATAATAGAAATAAAACTATGATAAATTACACTATATTAAAATTAAGCACTATATTCATAAAGAGATAGGGCTTCCCAGATGGCTCGATGGTTCAGAGTCTGCCTGCCAATGCCAGAGACGCAGGTCCAATCCCTGGGTCAGGAAGATCCCCTGGAGGTGGAAATGGCAAGTCACTTGAGAACTGTTGCCTGGAGAATCCTATGGACAGAGGAGCCTGGCGGGCTACAGTCTATGGGGCTGCAAAGAGTTGGATACAACTTAGCGGCTGAACACACACACAGCAAGAGATGCCATTAAGAGAGTCAGAAGTCAAGTCACAGCACGTACATATCCGACAAAACATTTATGAAGAGGGCTTTCCCAAACAAGAGGACGGTGGAAGACGGTGAAGAACCGAACAGGAAGGACAAATGTACAACATCCCTCAAAGTCATCAATACGGAATAGGGTAGGCTAGGGAACAAGTGGTACAATTCATTGAATAAACAGGTTAATAAGTACAGGACCACCTTATGAAAAGCCATCCAGCAAAGCTTATAACTGACAATGACTTATTAAGAGCTATTTGGACAACCAGCAATAGAAAGAGAACCCAATACAAAACTGCATAAAATCCCTGAGCGGGCACATCATAGTTAACATTTAAAAATGTTCTCATCTCCTCATCAATCATCAAAGACATGCAAATAAAATCCAGTATCAAATACCAGAACTGACAAAGCTTTAAGTACCAATAATGGCATTTGTTGGAGCTGTGGAGAGCTATTGCAACTTTCATGGTTTGCTGTAGGTAAACGTATGTTGGTACAACCACTTAGGTATACTGGCTAAAGCTGTCTTACATATAGGCTCTGACACAGCTGTTACATGCCTTGGCATATTCCAAATGTAAATTTATACATATATTCACAGAAGGACACTTGCAAGAGCCCTTGTGGGAACATGAAGAGCCCTTGTGGGAACATGACTTGTAATAATCTCACGATGGCAACAACACAAAAGGCCATCAGCATTTGAATGTATAAATATATTGTGTCATCTTCATACAAGCATCCTTATACAGAACTGAAAATCAATAAACTCTACTCATCAAATGCATGAACAACATGGATAAGCCTTGGATAATTTTGAGCAAAAGAAGCCAGCCGAACATACTGCATAAATTTCAGAGACAGATAAAACTGTCCAAAGGTATTCAAAGTCTAGGCAGTGATTACTTTTGGAAGGGAAATGACTGTGAGATGCAAGGTGTTTTACTTATGAAAATGAATCTAGCTGACCTTATATCAGCCTGTCACTCTCAGAATCTAAACATATTTTAAAGAGAAAATTAATCTAGCTTTGTGCATTTTTCTATTTCTGTAAATAAACTATTCCAAAAGTTTATTTAAAGGAAAAAAAACTGAAAACAAAATTTAAGAGGTTTGATAAAATTTTGTCACTAACTTTTAAATAATTCTAAATTATTGATTCAAGTTATATTCTCATAAATAGTTGGGGGGGGTTAGAAGTGGTTGAGTCACTTTGTGTGTGTATAATAAGTCACTTCAGTAGTGTCAGACTCTTTGATACCCTATGAGCCATAGGCCACCAGGCTTCTCTGTCCATGGGATTTTCTAGTCAAGAATACTGGAGTGGGTTGCTGTGCCATCCTCCAAGGAATCGTCCCAACCCAGGGATCGAACCTGCATCTCATACATCTCCTGCATTGGCAGGCAGCTTCTTTACCACTAGCTCCACCTGGGAAGCAGAAGCATCTTTCAGTTCAGTTCAGTTGCTCAGTCGTGTCTAACTCTTTGTGACCCCATGAATCGCAGCACGCCAGGCCTCCCTGTCCATCAACATCTCTCGGAGTTCGCTCAGACTCACGTCCATCAAGTACATGATGCCATCCAGCCATCTCATCCTCTGTCGTCCCCTTCTCCAGTTCAGCTCAGTTCAGTCGCTCAGTCGTGTCCGACTCTTTGCAACCCCGTGAATCGCAGCACACCAGGCCTCCCTTTCCATTACCATCTCCCGGAGTTCACTCAGACTCACGTCCACTGAGTCCGTGATGCCATCCAGCCATCTCATCCTGGGTCGTCCCCTTCTCCTCCTGCCCCCAATCCCTCCCAGCATCAGAGTCTTTTCCAATGAGTGAACTCTTCCCATGAGGTGGCCAAAGTACTGGAGCTTCAACTTTAGCATCATTCCTTCCAAAGAAATCCCAGGGTTGATCTTCAGAATGGACTGGTTGGATCTCCTTGCAGTCCAAGGGACTCTCAAGAGTCTTCTCCAACACCACAGTTCAAACGCA
>SJYQ01011138.1:0-11107 GCA_006410935.1 Redunca redunca | reverse complement strand
ATGGTGGGGGTGGGAGGGAGGGTCAAGAGGGAGGCAAGGTGGCTCAGACGGTTAAGTGTCTGTCTATAATGCGAGAGACCTGGATTCGATCCCTGGGTTGGGAAGATTCCCTGGAGAAGGAAATGGCAACCCACTTGCCTTGAAAATCCCATGGACGAAGGAGCTTGGTGCAGGCTACTGTCCATGGGGTCACAAAGAGTCCGGCACGACTGAGCGACTTCACTTTCTTTCTTTTCTTTCATATGGCTGATCCACATTGTTATATGACAGAAACCAACACAACATTGTGAAGCAATTATCCTCCAATTAAAATTTTTTTAAAGTTACAGGTACTAATAAATACTCTTCTTGGCCTCATTAACCTAACTGTATAAATTGCTTGATTTAACAACCATAACAAAAAAATTGAACAATGCTCCTGCTCCAATGTCTTGGCTTTCCACTGGGTTTATGGTAGATGGCTACTGAGACATCTTCCCAGCGCAGAGTGATCCCTCCCCCACCCCTCCCTAGCTCGCAATAACGAATTCCTGGCAGGTGTTTTCCACAATGTGACCGTGACCTTTAACCCTGCTCTGTGTACCGGGTGATTAGGCCAATGACCCAAGGAGCTAATCAGAAGCTTGTCTCTAAGAACTGAAATTTAGTGTTGAAGAAGGAGTCAGGTCTATTTGGCTAATGCCAATTGGTAAAATGCAGGAAATGTGGGCCACTTTTTATTTTTTAATTATGTGGGCTTGGAAGTGAAAAAACTGGTCCACAGAGAAGAGAAATAAGAAAGATACATAGAAACTGTCAAGCCTCACTGTAAACTCTAGTACTGCACTCTTGCCCTTGATTTCAAGACACTCCTCTCTTCTCATATGAAATATCCCCATTTAATCTGATTGACAGAGTGTAAGCTCTTTTCATTTGCTGTAATTCCTACTATGCAGGGTATAACCACACTGAAAAAAAATAAAAGCTTAGGGATTCCATCTTGGCAAGAACATTTCTTATGCTCACTCAGATATCTGCCCTTCTGAATCTATAGCTTAGCTTCAAAAAGAACTTCTTTACCTTCCTTTCTCAAAAATGTCTTTTCTCTTACATGAAAAAGTTCAGACTTGCTTGCCCTCTGTTTTTCAGTTTCCCTCTGGAAGCAAATGAGACCAAGGCAGTTATTTAGTTTTGTTCCCTGGCTGCCCTTCAAGATGATGAAAATTGTAATTTTTTGTTTATTGAATTTTTATCTTCTTACAAGTTGTAATGTTTTCATTTGACAGCATCTTATGCTGCAAATGAGAGGAAAGGACAGCACCAAGTTATATTCTAGTATTCTGTGTGAAGAACTGCCAGGAATTTTTGTCCCCCAGGGAGCAAGCATCCTGGCCACCTCCCATTGGCAGTGACAGGAAAAGAAGCTTTCGTGAGCATCCCAGGCAGTAACAAAGGAGTTGTGCACATTATGTATAGACTTGCCTTTCAGAATTGGGTTTATGTGATGGAGATCTATCTTCCAGACAGCCATTATAGATTCACCAAGGAATCGATGTGGCTAAATTTACACAGATCTCAGCAGAAGTGTCTGCAGCTCAGTAAGTACCTTTAGGTTCTTGTCTGGGGAAATTCAAATAGATATAGATATGAATGTTCCTCAGACAAGTGGTTTTTTTCTGGGAACATATGGCTGACCAGGAAAATAAAGATGGATCCTGGGCCATGTGCTACCTGCAAGACCTTAATTTTTGTGGTTTAAATTAAGCAGGAAAAATGATAGTGTCATGAAGAAAACGGCATTGATAATAATAGACTAGCATTCAGACAGAGAAGGAGAAATATCATATGACTTCGCTTATTTGTGGAATCTAAAAAGAAACGATACAAATGAACTTATTTACAAAAGAGGAACAGACTCATAGACTTGGAGAACAAACTTCTGGTTGCCAGGGGAATGGTTAGAAGGAAGAGATAGTTAGGGAATTTGGGATCGATGTATACACATGGCTATATTTAAAATGGATAACCAACAAGGATCTACTGTATGGCACAGGGAACTCTGCTCAATGTCATGTGGCAGCTGGACAGGAGAGGAGTTTGGAGGAGAAGGATAGATGTATATGTATGGCTGAGTCCCCGTGCAGTCCACCTGAAACCTTCACAACACTGCTAATCTGCTGTATTCCAATACAAAATAAAAAGTTTAACAACAACAAAAAAATAGACTAGCACATATGTCTGGCACGGTGCTAATAGCATATATCACAATACGAGGAAAATTATTATTATTCCCACGTACTGATGAGTAAACAGACTCAGAGAAGTTGAGTCACATAGCCCCAAGCTTCAGAGCTGGGACTTAAGGCAGGCAGTTGGCCTTCAGCATTCAGGCTTTGAGGGCTCAATGAGACTCATTCCCTTATCCATTCATTGGACTATGGGGCACCTGCTAAGTTTCCACTCCCAGGTTTTAGGCAAGGGCTGCCAGGGAATCCCAAGGCTGGGGTAAACTGAGAAGCAGGCGAGACCTGGCATAAAAGCCCAGAAAATCATGTTGGAAGCTAAGACAAACGCAAGAATAGCAAGTAGCCAGACATGGTCGGGGGCCAGCAGGGACGTGGAGAGAATTAAGTTCGCGGTCGGTTAAGGTCTTTAATAGGAAGAGTGTCTAAGCCCACCTGGATCAGTGCAGGAGCCAGGCGTGTGTGCTTACGGTCAGCAGAGCTAACGCCACATGCCAGGCAACGTGCTCAGCCACCCACGGCTTTCACAGACGGCACAAGGAAGCAGGCATCCCCAGACCACCTACCATCAGGCCAGGCGGAGGGAGCACAAGCCTCAGAGATGGAGCCTATGGCACGGTTCCGCTGTGTCCCTCTGTCCCTCCCTGCCCAGGTTGCGTGAATTTCGAAACGTTTTCCTATGGGAGAGGGGAATCCTTATTTCTACTGCATGCACAGCCAGGCCCCACGAGCAGAAGGGATGGCTGAGCTAGTATTTGAAGCAAGAACTGCAAGTCTTCAGAATCTTTGTTACCATAACTCCCAGCATCATCCCGTCACAGATGGCTCAGCATCTGCCAAAAGCTTTATAAACAGCAAAGTCCCATATGCATTTATTGTTGGAGGAATTCTCAGACAATGGAGAATGGCCACTTTAAAGACTCTTCTATGTTTCTTGCATACCAAAGCCTGCTCCTCCCAGACCATAGCAATAGTGTGGTAAATACACCCAAATGGCTTCTCGCCTGTCACAGGTCATTAGCCCACCTCACTCTCAGACTGTTCTGTGGCTTCCTCCTGATTTCTTCTCCCAGCCCTCCTCCACCTCTTGTTAGTTGGTTTCTCTCAGTTCAGGTCCTCTAGAATATTTAGTGAAGATCATGGCATCCAGTCCCATCACTTCATGGGAAATAGATGGGGAAACAGTGGAAACAGTGTCAGACTTTATTTTGGGGGGCTCCAAAGTCACTGCAGATGGTGACTGCAGCCATGAAATTAAAAGACGCTTACTCCTTGGAAGGAAAGTTATGACCAACCTAGATAGCATATTCAAAAGCAGAGACATTACTTTGCCGACTAAGGTCCATCTAGTCAACGCTATGGTTTTTCCTGTGGTCATGTATGGATGTGAGAGTTGGACTGTGAAGAAAGCTGAGCGCCGAAGAATTGATGCTTTTGAACTGTGGTGTTGGAGAAGACTCTTGAGAGTCCCCTGGACTGCAAGGAGATCCAACCAGTCCATTCTGAAGGAGATCAGCCCTGGGATTTCAGTGGAAGGAATGATGCTAAAGCTGAAACTCCAGGACTTTGGCCACCTTATGGGAAGAGTTGACTCATTGGAAAAGACTCTGTTGCTGGGAGGGATCGGGGGCAGGAGGAGAAGGGGACGACAGAGGATGAGATGGATGGATGGCATCACTGACTCAAAGGATGTGAGTCTGAGTGAACTCCGGGAGTTGGTGATGGACAGGGAGGCCTGACGTGCTGCAATTCATGGGGTTGCAAAGAGTCGGACACGACTGAGCGACTGAACTGAACTGAACTGAACTGAAATCCAACTCACTTCAATCTTCGGACAGTTACGGTAGTTCCTAGTTTTTCTCAATGTTTCCATGACTTTTTATCCCCTAATAAAACAGCTAGGAAGCCATCAGCTGGTTTTATTTTCTATGAACAGAACGATTGGGAAGACCTGAATTTCCCAGAAACTGGGACTTGTCCGACTCAACAACCGTCTCATAAGTAATAGAGTAGAATGTAGGGGAAATGAAGGAAATATAGCAGTTTAACATTCCTGGGGAATAAAGTAGAAATCGCACAGCACCCTCTTTGTATTGGAAGCTGGAGAAGGCAGGTAATTCTGCTTGACCTAGGTCATAGTGAAGAAGGCCAGTTTAGTATAGAGGTTAGTCAATTAATTTTTAAAGTCATACTTATCAAAACAGTTATTTGAAAAAAGTCCTAGTTATAAAATAAATGAGTCATGGGAATATAATGTGCAGCATGGCGACTGTAGTTAATAATACTGTTTCATATTGGACAGCTACCAGAGATATGAAAAGTTCTCATCCCAAGAAAAAAATTCTGCAACCACGTATGGGGGCCGATGCTAGGTAGACTTACTGTGGTGGTGATCACTGTGCGATATGTACAAATCTCAAATCATTATATCATACTCCTGAAGCCAGTATAATGTTGTATGTCAAGGACACCTCAAAAAATTAAAAAACAAAACAATAGTTGTTTGAGTTCTGCCTAAACGATCAACCAATGGGAGTATTTTCAGACATCTAGAAAAATGAGAAAGGAGCCCAGCATCACTCCTCTTTTAGAAGAAAGGTCTTATTGTGATTGGAGGGGTTTTACTGTTTCAATTTTGTTGTGTTTTTCTGAAGAAGAGTCTACAACTGAAGGATGGTAACGGAATTGACTTATTGACTGCACAAGCATGATTTGCAGGTAAAGGCCCTCTCTAGAAACATCCCACTTTTGGCTTCAGGTGAATACTATCCATAATGTCCTAGAGGGACAATCTCAAGGGAAGGAGGAGTGATGGATGATTTCTGTCCTTGAGGTGCTGACTTCCCACATGAGGGGAGGGTGTCTCTCCCTCTGGCTGATGATGTTGTCCACCTCCCTTTGCTTCAAGAACGTACTACTTTGCCTTCAGAGCTCTGACTCAAGTGACATGGGATTCCCTTAGCAGAGATGAGAGAGTCTGGTGTTTTCATAGGACCCCAATTCTAAAAGTGATCAAACATGGAGAATGGACAGAGTACCCCAACCCTCTGGCTCATCATACCAAACTTCCTTGACCCTGTCTGAGCTCATGGACCTTGGAAGATCTCAGTCCATCTCCTATGATGTAAACCTTGGTCCCCAAGAATCACCTGTTCTTCCTGTGTTCTTTCCTTCTAGTTCCAGCCCCACTAGCATAGGCAGGGCCCAAGCTAACATATGAGCCTTTGTCCTAACACTATGACTTCTCTCGTGGCCAAGAGAACATTCCAGCATTGATGTCAACTTCATGCTTAGAGCCTGCCCACTCACACCCCACTTCTGGTCGGGAAGATCTTTAGCAGGACACGAACTCTCTTTCTACAGGTATGACTGGTCTCTTATGCTGCCAGTGGTATCTTACTTGCAGAACCACTCAAGATAGAAGTATTATTCTTGTTTCAAGTCACATTTCAACATTACGAATCAACACACGAAGGGGCAAAGAGATTAAATGATTTTCCCCAAATCACACAGCTCATGAGAGATTTGAATCCAGGTGAATGTCATGACTCAGTCAGTTATTCTCTGCTGGCTTCAGCAGTCTTAAATTTCTCATGCCCACTTTATATGTCATGGAAACGAATGATCTGTCATAACTAACTCTGAGCCTGTGCTGGTATGTTTTGTATCAACCAACTTTTACTGATTCAGATCTCTGGGTAAGCCTGTTTAGGCTCACTATCCATTATTCTTCTCCTTGCTCTGAAATGGGACTGGCTGATAACTTGAAGAATGGAAGGAGAATGCTATCATTGCACTCTGACTGGTGAAGATGCCTCCTTCCAGGCTGAAATGCTATGGTACATGGTCAATGATCTGAGGCATTCATCCTGATATTACAGTGCAGACCATTAAGCTTGGGGGTATTCTCAATTCTTTGTAATTTCATAAGCTGTGGAGACCCCCCTGAGCACAGAAGGCTGAGAAGCGAATGTGCATTGTTAGTGGAATGTTTTGTGCTTTGAGAATCCCCATAGAGAAAAGCAAAGAGGAGAATGTTAAACTTGATTCAGACCAACTGGGATCTCGTGACTCACCCTCCCCGCCCCCCCCACAATTGGACTTACAGTGTCTGGTAATCACCTTTCCCTCCTAGAGCAGCGATCAGCTGTGCCCTGCAACTCCATGGGGAATGTTCTCCAAGACCTCCTGGGCAGCTAGCACCTGTGTCATTTAAACATCACCAAGGTCTTTCCAAGACCACAGCTTCATGCTTCCTCAGGTCTCCTCGGCTACCTGTTTCATGCTGACCTCTTGTGTTCTCTTTTCATCTGCAGTGTCTTCAGATATGACTTTTCATAGACTTTTATTTCCTGGGCTGAACTTTCTAGCATCAATGTATGAGGCAGGAAGCTGGTCCTTCGGGATTCCCTGGTGGCTCAGCGTTAAAGAATCTGTCTACAATGCAGGAGACGTGGGTTCGATCCCTGAGTTGGGAAGATCCCCTGGAGAGGGCAATGACAACCCACTCCGGTATTCTTGCCTGGGAGATCTCATGAAGAGAGGAGCCTGGTGGGCTGCAGTCTATGGGACTGCAACGGGTCAGGCATGACTTAGTGACTGAACAACAACAAAAACGAGGCTGGGCATTTGCTGCTCATCCCCCAGCTCCCTCTATCCAGCTGGTCTCCCTGAACTTCTCTCTCCACATTTGATTTGGGGATGATTGATTGCCGACCTTGACACAAATTACTGACTATCCTGCAGCAACCTGGCTACCAGAAATATGATGATGTGGCCATTCTTAGAGACAAGGGTTCCCAACCTTTACAGCCATCTTCAAACCAATAATTCTACTAGTGTGTTCAGCTGGGTGTATGTGTGTGTGTATGTGATGGACCTTTGACCAACTTTTCATCAACACTACTTGATCCAAGGAGTGATTCCTGGTAGGAAGCCAAGGATCTAGTGTAAGGAGGTAAGTCCCCCGTGACATGGTCCACAGAGCGGTTTTTACTCCAGAGAAGCTCCTTGGAATGCTCTGTGGCCTCCACACCCTGACATGAACAGGAAGATGATGAAAGATGAGAAATGGGGGGTCAGGGCTGGAGGCCTGACTGAGGGCACAGATGACCCTTACCAAAAGTACTTGTTGGACAGAAGGAAACATCAGAACCAATTTCTTGGGACACAAGAAACGAGGAAAGATTAGAAAATCACCAGGGTCCAGGTATTTTTGAGGGTCACCGTGGAACAGTGAGGTGAGGTGTTGGGCCGCACTTTTTAGGGTTTGCAGGATGACATGGGGAAAGGGCACAAGCAACTTTCTAAATACACCTTCTGCAAACTCTTTGACCCTTTAAAGATTTATTTTAGTTCTGCATGGGCAAATGTTTGAGACTACTTAAGTGGATACAGTGACTCTGGTTTATAGCCCTCATTCCTAACTTGAGAGATACTCTTGAGATATACCCCAAAGTCTTCAGCTGAGCATTACAAAGCTATGAACACATCCAGGAAAAGCAAGTTGAAATGGTACATTAACTGCAAGTTTACAAAATCAAAAAAACTGAAAGTGTCTTTACTTAAATATACACAAAGTCTATATTTTTGTTCTTTTTTAAATAAAATTCAATGAGAAAAATCAAATGGCTGATAATGGCAACTGTAAACTGAAGCTCATTCATAACCACTCTCTGAGATGCACTCCAGCATCATCCTGTTCCTCCCCCTGCTCACCCCAGGCACTCACAGGCACACACAGTGTCTTTTCATCTCGGGACCACCCCGGCCTTCTTTCCACTCCATACACGTGTCCAGTGCCCTGCTTCTTCAGGGCACTTGCGCTCACTCTCCATCTGCTCGGAACTGACCTTTGCTCTCCTCCTGGTTTTGCTGACTGTTTACCTCGGCTCACTTCCTCAGAGCATTCTCTCCTACTAAGTCCTTTCTCCTTCCCCATAGTAACCAGGACAGTGTCATGGTGCCGTCAGAATTTCTCGGTTGCTACTGTCTGGAGAATCCCATGGACAGAGGAGCCTGGCGGGCTACCGTCCAGAGGGTCACAATGCATGGGACACGAGTGAAGCAATTTAGGACACACACACTCACTCAGATGGGCACATGGTGAGCCATGCTATTTTCCTGTGCCAAAGTTCTCACTGCGCTTCATTACAGGTGCAGTTTAGAATATGAAGGGGATTTTTTTTTTTTGGTCTCTTTTTTCGGCCGTACAGCTTTCAGGGATCTTAGTTCCCCAACCAGGAATTAAGCCCCCAACCCATGGGAGTGACAGTGTGGAGTCCTAAACACTGGACTGCCAGGGGATTCCCAAAAGTCTAGGTCGTGGCAGTGCCAGCACTGAAGCCTGACCACTAAGCCCCCAGGGAACTCCTAAAGGTGGGGTTTAGAATGTGATTAAAGTTGTCATGATCCCTTGAAAGTCCAGAACATTCTCCTTTTGATAAACTATTCAAGTTAAAACTCCCTAATTCCCTATTGGGTTTTTGTCTTCTCTTTCAAATGCCTCCTCCCTTCCAGCCCTTCTCACATCTCAGATGCTTTGTCCTCTGCCGCCCTCAAGGTCCTCACTGGCTTCTTTATCTGCCCGGTGACCATGACTCCTGTGCCCAGCACGCTCAGGGGAATCTGGGAACCTCCAGGTTGATGGATGCTGTTCTGTACCCACTCCTGATGACCACAGACCTTGCCAGATTCTCCTGCCATCGTGCCCTCTATATTCATGGCCTTTCTGTCCATCCCCAGGTCCCTTCTGCACCACTGGGAAGTAGCACTATAGCATTGGACACTGGAGCTAATTTGGGGATAAAGCCGGCAGTTGAGGAGTTCTCCTGCTAGAAGTAGGCAGGAGACGCTTAGAGAAAGAAACACCAGACCTGGCTCTTTGGGCATGACAGCGGGCACCAGCATCTTCCAGCTCCAGTGGTATGTGCCAGAGCACAAGCATCTGCCTAAACTGTCCAGATCCCAGGTTCAGCGGTGACAGTGGCCTCCCAGATTTGCTGGCAGCAACAGAAGCATCCTGGCCACATTGGTGACTTCTTTTCACCCAGTCACTGTGGTCTAAAATTGATCAGCAACCAAAGAGGACTTCCAAGTGCTGACTTAAACATCACTGTGGGAGCACTGAGGACAGATATTGGGGTCTGGGGCTTATGACAGGAATTATGTGTCTGAGGACCAAAGAAGGAAATTCTCACCAAAGCACAGCCATTCAAATCTAATGACCATTTACTATTAACAATTTGTTTTCAGAAAACGTATTTTAGCAGAGATTTTCTTCTTGCTTTAGATTTAAAGCCAAGGTCCTGCCAACAAGGAGCACACAGTGCAGTGAGGGAGAGGGGGGCAGCTCAGATATGCTACATGCATTCATAGTGTTCTGAAAGAACTGGATTTTGAGGATGAGCAATGTCTGCAGGCGCTTTCCAGGTTTTAATTAGTGTGTAGTATTACAAATAATATTTTGACTCAAACAGACTTTTTAGTTCAATTATAGTTATATTACAATCATATTTTTCCCTTGAAATTAAAATAAATCTGGACTTAGGTAAAGATATACTTTATCCCAAAGGGTTATTGCCAGAGGAACTAATGCAATAGCGTGAAGGACCTATTGCAATCGAGAGAAGGCTGTTGAGATCCACAGTTCTCCCTTGCGGCTCAGTGGTAAAGAACCCATCTGCCAATGCAGGGTATGCAGGTTCAATCCCTGGGTTGAGATGATCCCCTGGAGGAGAAAATGGCAATCCGCTCCAGTATTCTTGCCTGGGAAATCCCACGGACAGAGAGCCTGGTGTCCATGGGGTTGCAAGAGTCAGACACGACTTAGCAACTAAACAAGAACACTGAAATCCACAAATGTCTCCATTCTCAGGCAGAAAAGGGATTTTCCTGGACAGAGGGATGCAAACAGGGATGAAAAGAATAGGGTGTGGGGAAGTGAGATGAGAGGATGGAGGTGGCAGCTGCCGCGTGATAGGAGAGTTTGTTACCCTGCGAGGTCCAGCCGAATTCTGCTGCTGCTGCTGCTAAGTCGCTTTAGTGGTGTCCGACTCTGTGTGACCCCATAGACAGCAGCCCACCAGGCTCCTCCGTCCCTGAGATTCTCCAGGCAAGAACACTGGAGTGGGTTGCCATTTCCTTCTCCAGTGCAGGAAAGTGAAAAGTGAAAGTGAAGTCGCTCAGTCGTGTGGGACTCTTAGCGACCCCATGGACTGCAGCCAAAGAGCCTTTTACACGGGGCTGTGTGCCGCCTCAGGTTGAGGGTAGGTCAAAGTCCAAGGTTGTGTGGGGAAGGAGAGAAGCTTAACAAAAGCTTGTTCAAGTCATGGTAGCAGTATTTTGTCCATACTGGGTACAAACACTTAAGCTAATCATTTATGGGACAAAGAATGGGAATTTGGAGAATCTGTGTCTGACTTTTTCAGAGATAAACAAGGGGGCATCTGAGAGTTTTATCTAAGTCCTAGGGCCAACGGTGTGGTTTTTTTTACAATAAATCATTTCCTTGAACACGAAAGAGTGGAGAGGTTTCTTAATTGTTACTCTTTCCTGAGAGCACAGGGCAATGATAAAATTCAACTTTGTCTATTAATTTCTATGAGTTTGAGCCTCAGTTTCCTCACAGGAAACTTGAGATAAAAATGGTTCCTACGTCAGGGTGAGAACTAAAGATGGACACTTAGATAAGAGAAGTTAGCATGGTATCAAGCACATTTTAAGAGCTTTATAAAAGTAATCATTTCCCGGAGAAGGAAATGGCAACCCACTCCAGCATTCTTGCCTGGGAAATCCCATGGACAGAGGAGTCTGGCGGGCTATCGTCTATGGGGTCGCAAAGAGTCAGACGTGACTTAGCAACTAAACAACAATAGAAGTCATTA
>SJYQ01011137.1:0-78444 GCA_006410935.1 Redunca redunca | reverse complement strand
AGGAATAAATAATATTATAAAAGTATTAAATAAGTTCACAATATCAGTTCACAACATCTTTTTATAATTCCTGCATAGATACAATTAAAACATGAGATAATTATTGCTTGTATATTTTGCACGCTTGTAAATTTATCCTCAAATATTTCAATATTTTAATAGTTTTCCATTATATACTTACAAATAAAACTTTTCATCCCATACTGGATTCAAGTTTCCAAAAATGGTTTTAGTCCTTCTTTTGTTCTTTCCGACTTGAACTGTAACATACGGGTCACTAGACCCTGTTTTGTCTTTTGCCTGCAAGCCTTGTGCAGAAACCACTGAAACAAACCAAATTCAAACTTTTAGTATAAGTATTTTTGCAGAAACAAAAAACTGATAATGAAGGAAACGTTTTCTATTACTCTGTCCTTTGGGTTTGCAGACACATCCCCATCGCTTTCACTCTCATGAACAACAGGATTTAACAAATGTTTAATGAAAGAATGAATCACACAACATTAAAATCTTTCTTTGACTAATATTTCCTTTTGCCTGTAATGAACAGTAGCTGTAAACATACATCTACATATATTTATTGTCTATATACTCATATGTCACTACATGCATGTATAGACAAATGAGAATGTACAAACATTAAGCTGATTAATTCAGTAAATATTTTGAATTATCCAATGTAGCTCAAAGTCTGTGATTTAAAATGTGTTTCTGTATATGAGTTTACTGTCAGTATTAAAGAAAAGCTTCTTAATTTTGCCTTTTGAATACAATATGAGTGAGTTAAGAGGCTTGGTAAATATTAACATGATAACCTATGCAGTTGCTGTTACTATTACGAGCAACTTCAAAAGTTCAAATTACTAGACATCACTATACTCAAATTACACTGAGTCAAGGATCAAATGGATAAGGGGTATTGATCCAGGAGTAAGTAAAATGATATTTGTTTTCTCATTAAGAAAAACTGACTAAAGAGATTATTGGCTACTCTTGTCATTCATAAGTGTCAGGCAGCAACAAAACTAATCTCTTGTAAACCGCAGGGTATTGACAAATATATTATAAAACAGAACTTTCTTCCTCTCGAAGAGCTTTTGATTAGAATGAGACATGGACTGAAATGACTTCAATTATCTACTATACCTTTTAGAAATTTGAAGTTTCAATTAGACTTCAAAGTTGACAAGACTGAAAAAACCTACTTATTTTGCCTATAACAATTATTAGCAGTGATTTCTAACATATATAAAAATCTCAAAGTGGAATAAAATTTTTCAAAAAGACTTATTTTTACCTGTAATGGTTATTTTTGCTGACCACTTAGATGTCCCGTCCAGTACACTCTGTTTGGCTGCCTTTGTGTACTGCACAAAATCTTCTTTAGAAATCTGAAACATTTCCTGAATTACTTCAAACACCTCTGGCCTGTTTGTCTCCCTGATCTTCATTCTTTCTTTCATGGCTGTAATAATGGTTTGAGTCTTATCTTCTGCACCATGCTTAGAACTCTTTTCTGCTGCTCCTATAATAGAAAAATTGATGATGATGTAAATACACATGAAGTTCTTTTTCATAGACCAAGAGAAGGAGGGTCAGAAAGAAAAGGAAGAACAGGAGAATGAATGAATGCTTTAATTCTCAGGAGTCAGGGTAGCTTTTTCAGAATATATCAGGAGAATAAACACCATGCTGAGATTCAGAATGACTAGCCCTTATGCTACTGTAGGTAATGGCCATCCACCATCCCAGGGTTTTTTAGTTGTATTACTGAACTGAATCACAGCTGTGCAAATATTTGGTTTGAATTTTTAAAAACAACTTTCCAAACCAAAGGAACACACACAATTAAATGTGTTACATACCACACATATTTACTCACTGGGTAACCAAGACAAAATTGAGAAACGGATACATACGGCAAATGTCACTCAGAAATCAACATTTCAAATACTTGCATTCACCTAAAGTGCCTGATTATTTTTAATTCATGAAATTTATCATAATTAAAAGCTTACATTTTTTCCTCACAAAATGAAAACTACCACTATCCATTACATTGAAATATAGGGTGAGATTTTACTTGGAATGAAGGTGATTCTATTTAAAAAGGATTTAGAAACCACTGGGCGGCACTATCCCCACATTATGGGCCACAGAAGTGAACTCTCATTCTATGATATGGCCACAGTTTTAAACAGGCTGAATTTTTGCTTTCTACTCGAAATTTTTTTACTTCTAGGACATTATTTGTTATGATTGGTCTCAATCTGCTGGGCTATAAACTATCTTTGTGTTATAAATTCTTGTTAACAAATCCTGACAGTGAAGAATTTCCAAAAGGTAATCTTTGAGTTCCTCAGCTTCGCCAACCACCAGCCTGATAGTCTCAATGCTCTGTGTGGCCTCTGGGTTGCTCTGTATTCCACGAGCAAACAGTGGACCTTGATTCTGACTCTCAGGGTTCCTTACTGACTGTGAAGTAGGAAAGTAAAAGACCACGTATCAGGGTCCAGAGGGACTGTCGCTGCTGAAACCAAACACTTTTTTGTAAAGAAGCAACTGAGATATAATGAAAAGAATATTGCAGCTATAGGTAATTCAGTTCAGTTGCTCAGTCGTGTCTGATTCTTTGTGATCCCATGAATTGCAGCACGCCAGGCCTCCCTGTCCATCACCAACTCCTAGAGTTCATCCAAACTCATGTCCATTGAGTTGGTGATGCCATCCAGCAATCTCATCCTCTGTCGTCCCCTTCTCCTCCTGCCCCCAATCCCTCCCAGCATCAGAGTCTTTTCTAACGAGTCAACTCTTAGCATGAGGTGGCCAAAGTATTGGGAGTTTCAGCGTTAGCATCAGTCCTTCCAAAGAACACCCAGGGCTGATCTCCTTCAGAACGGACTGGTTGGATCTCCTTGCAGTCCAAGGGACTGTCAAGAGTCTTCTCCAACACCACAGTTCAAAAGCATCAATTCTTCAGGGCTCAGCTTTCTTCACAGTCCAACTCTCACATCCATACATGGCCACTGGAAAAACCATAGCCTTGACTAGATGGACCTTTGTTGGCAAAGTAACGTCTCTGCTTTTGAATATGCTATCTAGGTTGGTCATAACTTTCCTTCCAAGGAGTAAGTGTCTTTTAATTTCATGGCTGGAATCACCATCTGCAGTGATCTTGGAGCCCCAAAATATAATCATTCCAATTTTTATCTCCATGACTATAAATACTGCCAAACTTGTATTATATTTTTTGAAATACTGTATTTATGAAATAGGCATACTAATAGCTCATAAACTTGTTTAGAGATTGAATGTGATTATTTATCTACACAATTCCAACCATAAAGGATAGCCTCATTAATGTTCTTTGAATCTACTTCTGTAAATGTTATGCACCTGATTTAAACATGGAAACTAAAACTAAAAGGAAAGGTCAACTATGAACTTTCCTTATAATAAAATCATAAAATATAACACCAGTATTTTAGTGAACATTCTTATTATTTGAAAATATAACATTTGTTTTCTAAAGTGGAAAAATGCATTCGTAGTAATCAAGATGTAATTAAGGTATGGTAAAAGAGATGGATGTTCTATTGGTAGAAAGAGCAGTTTCCCTCTCTTTATATATTTTTTTAACCTTTGAGAATTTAAACCACATACTTAAAAAAGAATACTAAAAATTAACTTATTCCATTTAAGATATAATTTGAAGGGACATTCTTAATGCCATAGTGATTTGTTAAAACATGCCCTAGAATAACTACACATTTGTGAATTATGAATCTTTAAGCATTCTTGTGATTTGTTAATAATGGTTTGGTTCCACAGAGCATAATTCTCACAGAGTAAAATTAGCATAGGCTAGACTACATAGTTGCAACTCCCCAAAAGTGATATTTTACTTCAAGTATTAGAATAATCATGAAATAGAAAGAAAAAAAAAACGTGACTTGAAAAAGTCACCGGCAAGATTCAAAGTGCCTCAAAAGTTTGGTTTTAAAGGTGATTCAAAGAATGTCCAAAGGGTTAGAAGCATCATTAAAATATTGGCTTCCCCCAATATTTTATTTCTAAATAACTATGCTTGTTATGTCTATTAATGCCCTCAAAGCTCTATAGAAAAGTATGTTAAAGTCCTCAAAAGTTAAATGCATTAACTTTTGGGTTATTTTTCTAATTCAGGCAGATCCAATTGACCACCATCCACATAATAAATGTTCATCCCAATAATAATTACCAAATTCAAGGCTAGAATATCAAAAGAATTTTCTTCCTAAGAAATCAAACTTCTGTACTTAACAACCACTACTTAAATTCTCTTGAAGAATCAATTAGGAAAGCTTGACAATTAACTTTGAAATAATTCACCAATGCTCTTGATGCTGGAGTAGAATATCTACTCTAATATGTACAGACAACAGAAAGACCCATAAATTGCAAAATCACCAATCTTGGAGAGCAAATTAGTAGAGACTTACGTTTGAGCCTTTTATCTATTATTTCTAGAAAAGACACACAGCTTTTATGCTTTTGATCTGAAAAATGATTCAACTCTGATTTAGTTCAGGGATACAGACCAATTTATAATTTTTGTAACTCATCTACAATGACTTTTCATTGGCCCATCATTTATTGAACCCACATCTCTCATCTTATTTTTCTAATGAAACTATTTCTTAAATAAATTTCCAGCTCTTTGGTTTATTGGTTTATTCTTTTCCTTCGGACTTATTCTGTTTATCTCAAAGTCATCAGAGATAAACAGATTTGTATTTATGTGAGTCTTCCTTCAAAGTATGTGGTAAAAGATCTAGCAGCTTCACTGAAGTACAGTAATAAGTCAACCAGAGATCAAAAATAAAGATCAAAAGAGATATTATACAATGAAAGCACTTTTAAAGTGTAATACATTATCCAAATGGAACTCATCTTTGTTACTTTTAAAAACACTTAATTGACAGATCAGAAAATGCAATTATGCACAAGACTGCAAAGGAATTCAACCTTAGACAGAGGCAGGCTTATCTCACATAATGCCCTTACACCTAATTTAATGGAACAAAGCCAATTAGCTAGAAACCTTCATTTTTCTTTCATTTTTATCCATTACTCAAAGGATCTAGATTTCATATGAAAGTAATAGTTTCATAATTTTTATATGGTGATTTATAATTTCAGTTTTCCTTACAAATAATTACCTATATGTATGTGAAAAATGCATCATCCCACCTTGGCCCCAGTCTCTTCTCTTTCCTATTTTTTCAACAGCTGTTCTAAAACATTTTCCCTCTCATTACTCTCCACTCTCAGCATATTATATTTTCTTTAAAAGAAATCCTGGCTTTCTAAATTCAGTGGTCACATTTTCTTCCCTCCCCCATGGGGAAAAACAACAACAAAAGCCAAACTTGATTTATAGCATTTGCAGATTTCTGTGCTGTAAATATTCCTAACATGGCTGATTTCAAGCAACTGCTCACAGAATTCTTTAATATTTATCAACCGACACTGATGCAACTACTTCCATCAGTATTGGTTTTATACACACACACACGTCTTCTACATTCTAGTCTTTAAGGCCAACTTCAGTTAAATGTGTATTCCAAGTATCTAGTACACTGCTTGGAAAATAAGATACACTCAGTAAAGATAAAATGTTTAATGGGTGAATCTAAAAGAAAACGATTACTATATTTGACTATTCAATTTGGCCCTAGGTTTAATTTAATGTGCTATAAACTTTTTGCACACTGTGACCATAAGGCCAAAAATACTGGAAGAAACAGGAATAAGTTGCTATGTAAAATGTCAGACATTCTTTGTCATATCTTATTAAGAGACAAAATACACTGGGTTCTTAGCTGCGGATTTGGGATTTTCAGAAGACAAATGTGTGCCCACCATTATAAAAGCAGAATTTTGTTGGCATATGTATTTCATGCACTTAATAACATAAAGCAATGGAATAAGGTTACTTTTTTGTAAATCAAGAAAACTACTTTTAAAGAAGACCGAAGAGCATAGCACTCATGGTGCTGTGGTTACAGAAGGAGACAGCCTTCTGTTTAAATTCTGATTTGCCACTTATGGTCTGAACTTGGGCTAGTTAATTCTTTCTGTAAGCTTTAGTTTTATCATCTGAGAAAAAGAAAGAAATGATATTACTGTTTTCCTTTACAGGGTCATTGTAAGGATTAAACAAGATACTGATATAGTTTCAACACTAATAATTGAATAAGCATAGGGATTTCAGGACAAAGATGAGGGTATAGCATTTATTAAAGAATTTCACATTAACAAGAAATTTTAGGGTTTTGCACTTCACCTGCCCCATGAAGCAACTCCTTGAAAACTTTGCCCTGGACAGTGTCATGCTCAGCATCTGCCAAGGCTAAATTCTCTGTAACTGTTCACTAGATTGGAGTCCAAAGACAACAGAGTTCAAAGAGACTGTAGAAAATAATAATGATAACAAGAATGTTAATAGTAATTTATTATTAACACCCATTAATCCTTTACCTGCATTTGAAGCTCATGAACCCAGAGGGTGCAAGTGGTTAATAACTCTGCACTCAGGATCTGATACTGAGCCATGTGTCTCCCTAAGAGTGTCTAATCTGATAAGCTTTACTGCTTTTATTGTCTTTACCAGTAAAATCATGTAGGTGGACCTGCTTTTGATGTCCCTGCACTCCTCTCCCATGAAATCACATAGGTGGGCATGTAGTTGGCATTTCCCACCCTTTCCCTTTAGCTGCTTTAACAACCAAGATAATCTTAACCCTCCTCTTTTACCATGCCTTCAATCTTTCAAGGAACAGCCCTGCGACTCCCCCTTCTTTAAGTCAGCCACCTCCTTTTCCTTGTAAGATCAAAGCCACACACTCCGCATGATTTCTTCCACTCAACAAAGGACTGATGTTTAACAGGAGGGTAACTAGAGGAGCACAGATCCAGCCTAGTATCATCTCCCACCCCCGGAGGTGGGGAATGTGGGCTGGGAACCCCCTTTCCAGGAACTGCCACCTTCTATAAAGTGACTTCACTGACATTAAACCTACAGCTCCAAACAAACAGAAGCCACCATTCCTGCCCTCTCCACTAGACGAACCCCATCAGATCCCACCATCCCATTTTTAGTAAATGCAATCTTTTAGAAGAAGTTTAGAAACATACACGTCTCAAAATCCTCCACAAAATCAGGAATGCACTCACACAATTGTGTATCAAAGCTGCATCTCATGAGCATTATTTAGATATTTGCTTTCTCAAGATTTCACAATCACTTCAGAGTCTAAAACTATTTATAGGGATTAAGGGAACAAATAAACTGTAAAAAAAAAAAAAAGTGGGAAACTTAAAAAACATTTTTACTGTGTAAGAGAAAAAGAAGGGAGCAAGGAAGAGAGAGGAAGAAGACAGAACTTTTTGGTCTCACCATTTAGCTATATAGATTACTTCAAACTCATTTCAAAAAGAGAAAGAAAGAAAATGAATAGAAACAAAAAATTAAACACAATTTTTTAAAAAAATTCTTTTTCTCTATTTCTAAATAGCCTCTGATATCTAGACATTTGGCTAACACAACTGGTTCACACTGTGGCTGGAAGCTGTCCCAGTGCTCACCACTAGGCCATCTTGCTCTCCAGCTGGGTGTAAGGACTTTCACAGGTCACCAACCTTGCACATGGGCCCTCTTAAAACAAAACAAATAAGACTACTCTAAGTTTTTCTAAGCACAGTTGAAAACCAGGTCACCATGTGACCACAAAACACCAAACATCCTCCTCCACATGAGTGACTACTGCTTCTTTACTAAATTCAGCTATTAGTCTCTGCTTTCTTACAAATAAGACTTTTTTCTTTTATGTACACAATAACAGGATTGCCCTCACTATAAGGCAACACCTGATCCAGAGAAATCCTCTCTTTTTAATACTCTCTTACTGAGATGCCCTGTGGTTCACCCTGGTGTGCATTCTCCATCGAAGCCATGGGTAATAAACTGAACTTTTAAAAACTACAGGAGTGTTCTTAGTGATCTGTAACTGGAGAGCATTGACAGGTATTATTAATCTTTTCCACATATATGGAAAATGGTACTCAGAGAGGTTTTAGAAAACTCTTACTAGTGACAGGATTAGAAGCCAGATCTTTCTCAAGTAGTTCAGGACTCCAAAAAAATATATATAGACAGACAGCCTTTTTTCTTAGGTTACATAGTATATTTCTGTCACATTGCTGCTGCTGCTGCTAAGTTGCTTCAGTGGTGTCCAACTCTGTGCGATCCCATAGATGGCAGCCCACCAGGTTCTTCTGTCCCTGGGATTCTCCAAGCAAGAATACTGGAGTGGGTTGCCATTTCCTTCTCCAATGCACAAAAGTGAAAAAGTGAAAGTGAAGGCACTCAGTTGTGTCCGACTCTTCGAGATCCCATGGACTGTAGCCTACCAGGCTCCGCTATCCATGGGATTTTCCAGGCAAGAGTGCTGGAGTGGGCTCCCATTGCCTTCTCTATCTGTCACATTAAGTGAGACATATTCACCCTTTTTGTATCCCCACATACCTTGAAAATGATCCGTTATGAGGTTATTCCTTTAGATTAAGAAACTGATCACTGTTTTAAAGTAACTTAACTATTGATTCCACTTTTATCCAAATTATCTTATCAAATCATGTTCTATGTAGTATTGAAAAGTCAGTGTAGTGAGTATGCTGTGGTTGGAGATAGAGACGATGGAGAGTGGGTGAACCTCAAGCTCGGTGGGTTGGCCATAGAGGGAAGTCTTAGGGAGTCATCCTGAAGAGAAGGCCTAGGAAGCCAAGGTCTGGGCAGCATAGATAGTCTAAAAGACAGGGAGAGGAGGAAAGCACTAGAAACAAAATTCAACAACTTTCCATTTCCCCCTCTAGGGGTCCATTTTGCATGCTTCTTTATAATTAGGAAAGATCACTAGGCTAGGAGTTCAGAGACCTTAGTTGTAACCCTACCTATGTTATTCTTTTTTTTTTTTTTAATAAGATACTGAGCTGTCTGCACTAAGTAAAATCAGTAGCTTGGATTCTTCCAATTCATGGATCTCAAAGGCTGCCCTAATGATCTATGGTTCTATGGAAGAATGATCCCTAAACTATTTCATGCTATTTCTAAGTGTGCTCTCAGGTCCTTCTTTGTTGCTTCCCAACATTTATTATGTAGTTAGGTGTGCTTACACATGTGCTAAATTATGGGGAAACAAAGACTGATCTCCACCCTAAAGCAGCAAATAAAAAGCTTCCTAAGTACTGATTATGTAAACATACTTTGTATAATTGCTATTGACAAAGCAAAATGTCAAAAGTTTCCAAGATATGTGTTCACATTTATTTACGTAAGTTGTAGAAAATATGTCTGAGACCAGGAACAACACTGATAATATTTTTTCTAGATCTGTAAGCCCAGAATAAAGCTCCCACCCACAGTAGCTGTTCATATGTTATACAAATAACATATGTCTTAAGATAGCATGGTTGCAATATGTGGTAACACAAATACTAAAAAAAAAAAAAAAAAAAATCAGTAGTTTGCAGACAGGAATGCACTAGGCAGATTTTGTGAATGTTATGAATTCACAATGGCTAAGCATTAGTGCACATAAGCTTAACATAATGTTAGTGGGAAACACCGAACAAAATAATACATCTCATAAGATGCTGCTTTCATGAACTCTTGATGAAATGCTTTCTCTTTTTATGCAGATACTTGAAATTTCCAGTTAGGAACTAAAACTAGGTAGAATGTTTTTTTTAGTGGGACTCTGGGATTTCTTTTTTGGAGATGTGTAAGAAAGTGCTGGCCAACTGGGTTAGGCTTCATGGTTACTTGCATATTTTTCTGATTGTGAAGTTTTTTTTCTACTTTAAAAAGATAATCAAGGGAAATTTTTTATGCATGAGATCTCTTTTACATATGTCTCACTCCGCATACAACCTCATGCCAACCAACATACACTTCTTTTTTCCACATTTTCCTAGTTTAAAACTGCCACCATAACTATTTGGACAAGGTCCTTATGGGTTACATTGATATCCTTCAGGGTGACACTTCCTAGAATAATAGAAATAAAAACAAAAACAAACTAATGGGACCTAATTAAACTTAAAAGCATTTGAAGAGCAAAGGAAATAATTGAAAAGATTAAGAGACAACACTCAGAATGGAAGAAAGCAATTGTAAATGAAACAACTGACAAAGGATTAATCTCCAGAATATATTAGTGGCTCATACATCTCAATATCAAGAGAAAAAAAAAAGCCCAATCAAAAAATGGGCAGAAAACCTAAACAGACATTTCTCCAAAGAAGATACACAGATGGCCAATAAACACATAAAAAACAGGCTCAACATCACTAATTATTAGAGAAATGAAAATCAAAACTACAATAAGGTATCACCTCATATCAGTCATAATCGCTATCATCAAATAATCTACAAACAATAAATGCTGGAGAGGTTGCAGAGAAAAGGGGAACCTCCTACACCATTGGTGGGCATGTAAACTAATACAACCATTGTGGAGAACAGCATGGAGAGTCCTTAAAAAGCTAGGGAAAAAATCTAGCATATGACCCAGCAACTCCACTACTGGGCATATCGTGTAAGAAAATCACAATACAAATATATATATATATCCCAGTGTTCACTGCAGCACTATTTACAATAGCCAGGACATGGAAGCAACCCTGATGTCCACTGAAAGATGAATGGGTAAAGAAGATGTGATACATATGCACAATGGACTATTACTCAGCCATAATAAAGAACTAATGTGATTCAGTTCTAGTGAGATGAATGAACCTAGAACCTGTTATACAGAGTGAAGAAAAACAAATAGAAAATTCCACAAAACAACTTCTGAATGCTGGTGGAAGACACCAGGCACCCAGAAAGGCAGCCCATTCTCTTTGAAAGGAGGTAGGACAAAATATAAAAGATAAAAAGAGAGACAAAAGAGTTAGGGACAGAGACCCATCCCAGGGAGGGAGTCGTGAAAGAGGATAAGTTTCCAAACACCAGGAAACTGGCGGGTCTGTGGGGAGTTTTGGAGTCTCAGAGGGCAACATAACTGGGAGAAAAAAAACAACAACCCACAGATTGTGAACCTAACCACAACTCCCAGTGAAGAAGTAGCAGTGAGCAGGGGCTGAAGAGGGAGACACAGGCTTCATGCTTAGGCTAAGGACCAGGGCTGAATGTCCTAAGGACAATCTGAGAGAGCTAACATGAGACAGCAACCCAAACTGTGGGATAGCCAGCAGGGGCGGAGGGAGAGAGAGAGAGAGAACTTTCCCTGAGAAAAGCTATAAGGCACAACCTGGCCTGCTCACAGAACAAAGGACCAAGTGAATACCAGAGGAAAGCTAGCCAGCTGCAGGCCAGCCCCTCTCCCTCCTGGAGGCAGAGAGGCAGGTAGGTGACAGCCAGAGCTGGAAAGAGGGGAAATCTCAGCCTCAGAGATGGCATCCTCCACCAAACTGTGAGCAGGTTCCCAGGTGCTAACCAAGTCTTCCTGGGATCCTGGACGGTTGACATAGGCCAGGAGGGTCACAGTCAGAGATCAGCTCCCCAGAGGAGACACACAGCACACCTGAGATGGTGCTTCTGCTGTGTACCCAGGAAACCAAGGGGCTGGGACCAGGGAGGCAATAAGATGCACCACCCACCTGGGAAGGGTGTGCTAAACAAAAACCTGGTTGCCTGCACTACTTGGACCTGGGAAGGGCACAAAACACAGGCCCAACCAAGTCTGTGCCTTTGTGGAGTACCTGAGAACCTGAACCTGAGTGGCTTAGACTTGGGAAGTACACAAAACCCAAGGCCCACTTAGGACAGTTCCCCTGCAGAGCAACCTGGAGCCTGAGCAGTATAAACTGGGAAAGCACACACGCCACGAGTGGGGGCAAACCCAGTGTGGCCCAGACACCTCAAGCACTCCCCACACACACCAGTGATATTTGTTTGCAGTGTTCCTCCCTCCGCACAGCACAACTGAACAAGTGAGCCTAAATAAGTGACCACCTTCACTCCCTTGTGTCAGGGCGTAAGTTAGAAGAGACTTGCAAACAGAGGAAGCCAAAATAAACAAAGAAGAGGGAACCGCTTTGGAAGTGATAGGTACAACATATTAAAACCCTGTAGTTAGCACATTGGAAGGGACCTACAGACCTTGAGAAGAAGTGTAAGCTGGAACAAGGAACTATCTGAAACTGAACTGACCCCACACTGCCCTCAACAGCTCCAGAGAAATTCCTAGATATGTTTTACTATTACCATTTTTTAATTTAAAATTTTATTTTAAGTTCTTTATTACTCCTTTAATTTTCATTTTTATAACCTACTATTACCTTGCAAAAAAAGACCCTATTTTTAAAGCAAATTTCATATATATATATTCTAACAATCTTTGTGATTTTTTAATATTGTATTTTTGAGAGTCTAACCTCTACTCTAGATTTTTAATCGTTGCTTTTTGGTATTTGTTATCAATTTTGTACATTTAAGAATCCAGTCTTCAGTAGCCACTTTGACTTAGGAGTGTGATTATTGGCTTGATTGCTCTCTCCTCCTTTTGACTCTTTTTCTCCCCCAGGTACCTCTATCTCCTCCCTCCCCCTTCTCTTCTCTACTCAACTCTGTGAATCTTTTTGGGTGTTCTCAGCTGTGGAGAACATTTAGGGAACTGATTACTGGCTAGATCTGTCTCTCTCCCTTTGATTCCCCCTCTTCTCCTCCTGGTCACTTCTATCTCCTTCCTCCTTCTTCTCTTCTATATGTAACTCCATGAACCTCTCTGAGTGTTCCAGCCTGTGGAGAGCACATAGGGGATTGATTACTGGCTAGACTGCTCTCCCCCCTTTTGATTCCCCCTCTTCTCCTCCTGGTCACCTCTATCTCCCTCTTCCCTCTTCTCTTCTCCATGTAACTCTGTGAACCTCTCTGGGTGTCCCCCACCGTGGAGAATCTTTTCACCATTAACCTAGATGTTTTATCATTGGTGCAGTATGGATGGAGAAGTCTTGAGGCTACTGTAAGAATAAGACTGAAAACCAAAGGCAGGAGGCTTAAATCCAAAACCTGAGAACATCAGAAAACTCCTGACACCAGGGAACATTAATCGACAAGAGCTCATCCAAAAGCTTCCATACCTACAATGAAACCAAGCTCCACCCCAGAGCCAAAAGTTTCAGAGCAAGACATACCAAACTAATTCTCCAACAACACAAGAACATAACCCTGAGCATTAAAATACAGGCAGCCAAAACTCACACAAAACCCACAGACAACTCAAAACTCACTACAGGACATTTCATTGCACTCCAGAGAGAAGAGGCCAGCTCCACCCTCCAGAACATCAACGTAGGCCTCCCTAACCAGGAAACCTTGACTAGCCACTCATCCAACCCCACCCACAGGGAGGAACCTCCACAATGAAGAAGAACCACAAACTTCTAGCATACAGAAAGGCCACCCCCAAAACAGCAACCTAAACAAGATGAAAAGGCAGAGAACAATACAGAAGGTAAAGGAACATGATAAATGCACACCAAACCAAACAAAAGAGGAGGGGATAGGGAGTCTACCTGAAAAAGAATTCAGAATAATGATGGTAAAAGTGACCCAAAATCTTGAAAACAAAATGGAGCTATAGATAAATAGCCTGGAGACAATGATTGAGAAGATGCAAGAAATGCTTAACAAGGACCTAGAAGAAATAAAAAGAGTCAATCAATAATGAATAATGCAATAGCTGAGATCAAAAACACTCTGGAGGGAACCAACAGTGGAATAACTGAGGCAGAAGATAGGATAAGTGAAGTGGAAGATAGAACGGTAGAAATAAATGAAGCAGAGAGGGAGAAAAAAGAATTAAAAGAAATGAGGACAACCTCAGAGACCTCTTGGATAAAGTTACATGCCCCAACATTTGAATCATAGGAGTCTCAGAAGAAGACAAAAAGAGAGGCCATGAGAAAATACTTGAGGAGATAATAGTTGAAAACGTCCCTAAAATGTGGAAGGAAATAGCCAACCAAGTGCAAGAAACCCAGAGAGTCCCAAACAGGATAAACCCAAGGTGAAACAGCCCAAGACACATATTAATCAAATTAACGAAGATCAAATATTAAAAGCAGAAAGAGAAAAACAACAAATAACACACAAGGGAATTCCCATAAGGATAACAGCTGATCTCTCAATAGAAACTCTTTAAACCAGAAGGGAATGGCAGGACATAATTAACGTGATGAAAGAGAAAAACCTACAACCCAGATTACTGTACCCAGCAAGGATCTCATTCAAATATGAAGGAGAAATCAAAAGCTTTACAGACAAGCAAAAGCTGACAGAATTCAGCACCACCAAACCAGTTTTTCAACAAATGCTAAAAGATCTTCTCTAGACAGGAAACAGAGAAAAGGTATAAACTCAAACCCAAAACAACAAAGTAAATGACAATGGGATCATCAGTTCAGTTCAGCTCATTGCTTAGTCGTATCCGACTCTTTGTGACCCCATGAACCTCAGCACACCAGGCCTCCCTGTCCATCACAAACTCCCAGAGTCCACTCAAACCCATATCCAATGAGTTGGTAATGCCAACCAACCATCTCATCCTCTGACGTCTCCTTTGCCTCCTTCCCTCAGTCTTTCCCAGCATCAGGGTCTTTTCCAATGAGTCAGCTCTTCGAATGAGGTGGCCAAAGTATTAGAGTTTCAGCTTCAGCGTCAGTCCTTCCAGTGAACACGCAAGACTGATCTCCTTTAGGATGGACTGGTTGGATCTCCTTGCAGTCCAAGGGACTTTCAAGAGTCTTCTCCAACACCATAGTTCAAAAGCATCAATTCTTCGGTGCTCAGCTTTCTTTATAGTCCATCGCTCACATCCATACATGACCACTGGAAAAACCATAGCCTTGACTAGACGGACCTTTGCTGGCAAAGTAATGTCTCTGCTTTTTAATGTGCCATCTAGTTTGGTCATAACTTTCCTTCCAAGGAGTAAGTGTCTTTTAATTTCATGGCTGCAATCACCATCTGCAGTGATTTTGGAGCCCAGAAAAATAAAGTCAGCCACTGTTTACACTGTTTCCCCATCTATTTGCCATAAAGTGATGGGACCAGATGCCATGATCTTAGTTTTCTGAATGTTGAACTTTAAGCCAACTTTTCACTCTCCTCTTTCACTTTCATTGAGAGGCTTTTTAGTTCCTCTTCACTTTCTGCCATAAGGGTGGTGTCATCTACATATCTCAGGTTATTGATATTTCTCCTGGCAATTTTGATTCCAGCTTATGCTTTGTCCAGCCCAGCGTTACTTATCAGTAATTACCTTAAATGTAATTGGGTTGAATGCCCAACCAAAAGACAAAGACTGGCTGAATGGATACAAAAACAGGATCCCTAAATATGCTGTCTACAAGAGACCCACCTCAGACATAGGGACACATACAGATTGAAAGTGAAGGGCTGGAAAAAGATATTTCACACAAATGGAGACCAAAAGAAATCAGGAGTAGCAATACTCATATCAGATAAAATTGACTTTGAAATAAAGGCCGTGAAAAGAGACAAAGAAGGACACTACATAATGATCAAAGGATCAATCCAAGAAGATGATATAACAATTATAAATATATATGCACCCAACATATGAGCACCACAATATGTAAGGCAAATGCTAACAAGAACGAAAGGGGAAATTAATAGTAACACAATAATAGTGGGAGACTTTAATACCCAACTCTCAATATGGACAGATCAACTAAATGGATAAATAGCAAGGAAACACAAACTTTAAATGATACAATGGACAAGTTAGACTTAATTGATATCTATAGGACATTTCAACTCAAAACAATGAATTTTACCTTTTTCTCAAGTGTACACATAACCTTCTCCAGGATAGATCACATCCTGGGTCATAAATCTAGCCTTGGTAAATTCAAAAAAATTGAAATTATTCCAAGCATCTTTTCTGATCACAATGTGGTAAGATTAGACATCAACTACAGAAAAAAAAAAAAAAAAAAACCCTATTAAAAATATAAACATATGGAGGCTAAACAACACGCTTCTGAATAAACAACAAATCACAGAAGAAATCAAAAAAGAAATCAAAATATGCATAGAAATGAAATGAAAATGAAAACTCAACAACCCAAAACCTATGGGATTCAGTAAAAGCAGTGCTAAGGGGAAAGAAAGTTCATAGCAATACAGGCTTACCTCAAGAAACAAGAGAAAAGTCAAATAAATAACCTAACTCTACACCTAAAGCAACTAGAAAAAGAAGAAATGAAGCACCCCAGGATTAGTAGAAGGAAATAAATCATAAAAATTAGGATAGAAATTAATGAAAAAGAAACAAAGGAGACCATAGCAAAAATCAACAAAGCGAAAAGCTGGTTCTTTGAGAAGATAAATAAGATAGACAAACCATTAGCCAGACTCATCAAGAAGAAAAGGGAGAAGAATCAAATCAACAAAATTAGAAATGAAAATGGAAAGATCACAACACACAACACAGAAATACAAAGGATCATAAGAGACTACTATCAGCAACTATATGCCAATAAAATGGACAACTTGGAAGAAATGGACAGATTCTTAGAAATGTATAACTTTCCAAACTGAACCAGGAAGAATTAGAAAATCTTAACAGACCCATCACAAGCATAGAAGTTGAAACTGTAATCAGAAATCTTCCACCAAACAAAAGCCCAGGTCCAGACGGCTTCACAGCTGAATTCTACCAAAAATTTCGAGAAGAGCTAACACCTATCCTACTCAAACTCTTCCAGAAAATTACAGAGGAAGGTAAACTTCCAAACCACCACCATAATACCAAAACCTGATAAAGAGGCCACAAAAAAAGAAAACTATAGGCCAATATCACTGATGAACATAGATGCAAAAATCCTTAACAAAAATTCCAGCAATCAGAATCCAATAACACATTAAAAAGATCATACATCATGACCAAGGAAGCTTTATCCCAGGGATGCAAGGATTGTTCAATATTAGCAAATCAATCAATGTGATACACCACATTAACAAATTGAAAGATAAAAACCATATGATTATCTCAATAGATGCAGAGAAAGCCTTTGACAAATTTCAACATCCATTTATGATAAAACCCTCCATAAAGCAGGAATTGAAGGAACATACCTCAATATAATAAAAGCTATATATGACAAACCCACAGCAAATATTATCCTCAATGGTGAAACATTGAAAGCATTTCCCCTAAAGTCAGGAACAAGACAAGGGTGCCCACTCTCACCACTAATATTCAACATAGTTTTGGAAGTTTTGGCCACAGCAATCAGAGCAGATAAAGAAATAAAAGGAATCCAGATTGGAAAAGAAGTAAAACTTTCACTGTTTGCAAATGACATGATCCTCTACACAAAAAACCCTAAAGATTCCATCAGAAAATTACTAGAGCTAATCAATGAATATAGTAAAGTTGCAGGATATAAAATTAACACACAGGAATCCCTTGCATTCCCATACACTAATAATGAGAAAATAGAAAGAGAAATTAAGGAAACATTCCGTTCACCATTGCAACAAAAAGAATAAAATACTTAGGAATATGTCTACCTAAAGAAACAAAAGGCCTATATATAGAAAACTATAAAACACTGGTGATCTAAGAAATCAAAGAGGACACAAAAGATGGAGAAATATACCACGTTCATGGATTGGAAGAATCAATATAGTGAAAATGAGTACACTACCCAAAGCAATCTACAGATTCAATGCAATCCCTATCAAGCTACCAACGGTATTTTTCACAGAGCTAGAACAAATAATTTCACAATTTGTATGGAAATACAAAAACCCTTGAATAGCCAAAGCGATCTTGAGAAAGAAGAATGGAACTGGAGGAATCAACCTGCCTGACTTCAGGTTCTACTACAAAGCCACAGTCAACAAGACATTATGGCACTGGCACAAAGACAGAAGCATAGATCAATGTAACAAAATAGAAAGCCCAGAGATAAATCCATGCACCTATGGACACCTTATCTTTGACAAAGTAGGCAAGAATATACAATGGAGAAAAGAGAATCTCTTTAGCAAATGGTGCTGGGAAAACTGGTCAAGCACTTGTAAAAGAATGAAACTAGAACACTAATACCATACACAAAAATACATTCAAAATGGATTAAAGATCCAAATGTAAGACCAGAAACTATAGACGAAAACATAGGCAAAACACTCTCCGACATAAATCACAGCAGGATCCTCTATGTCCACCTCCCAGAATATTGGAAATAAAAGCAAAAATAAACAAATGGGACATAATTAAACTTAAAAGTTTTGCACAACAAAGAAAACTATAAGCAAGTTGAAAAGACAGCCTTCAGAATGAGAGAAAATCATAGCAAATGAAGCAACTGACAAAGAATTAATCTCAAAAATATACAACCAACTCCTGCAGCTTAATTCCAGAAAAATAAATGACCCAGTCAAAAAATGGGCCAAAGAACTAGACAGATATTTCTCCAAAGAAGACATACAGATGGCTAACAAACACATGAAAAGATGCTCAACATCACTCATTATCAGAGAAATGCAAATCAAAACCACAATAAGGTACCAATTTCACGCCAGTCAGAATGGCTGTGATCCAAAAGTCTACAAGCAATAAATGCTGGAGAGGGTGTAGAGAAAAGGGAACCCTCTTACACTGTTGGTGGGAATGCAAACTAGTACAGCCACTATGGAGAACAGTGTGGAGATTCCTTAAAAAAACTGGACATAGGATTGCCATACGACCTTGCAATCCCACTGCTGGGCATACACACCGAGGAAACTAGAATTGAAAGAGACACATGTACCCCAATGTTCATCGCAGCACTGTTTATAATAGCCAGGACATGGAAGCAACCTAGATGTCCATCAGCAGATGAATGGACAAAAAAGCTGTGGTACAGATACACAATGGAATATTACTCAGCCATTAAAAAGAATACATTTGAATTAGTTCTAATGAGGTGGATAAAATTGGAACCTATTATACAGAGTGAAGTAAGCCAGAAAGAAAAACACCAATACAGTTTACTAACGCAGATATATGGAATTTAGAAAGATGGTAACAATAACCCTATATGCAAGACAGCAAAAGAAACACAGATGTGTAGAACAGACTTTTGGATTCTATGGGAGAAGGCGAGGGTGAGATGATTTGAGATAATATCATTGAAACATATATATTATCATGTGTGAAACAGATCACCAGTCCAGGTTTGGTGCATGAGACAGGGTGCTCAGGGTTGGTGCACTGGGATGACCAGAAGGATGGGATGGGGATGGAGGTGGGAGGGTGATTCAGGATGGGGAATACATGTACAACTGTGGCTGATTCATGTCAATGTATGGCAAAAAACACTACAATACTGTAAAGTAATTAGCCTCCAATTAAAATAAGTTTTTAAAAATGTAAAAATACAAAAAGCCTATAAACAATAAATGCTGGAAAGTGTGTGGAGAAAAGGGAACCCTCTTACACTGTTGGTGGGAATGCAAACTAGTACAGCTGCTATGGAGAACAGTGTGGAGACTCCTTAAAAAAACTGGAAATAGAACCCAGCAATCCCACTGCTGAACATACACACAGAAGAAATCAAAATTGAAAGAGACACATGTACACCAATGTTCATCACAGCACTGTTTACAATAGCCAGGACCTGGGAGCAACCTAGATGTCCATCAGCAGACAAATGGATAAGAAAGCTGTGGTACATATACACAATGGAATATTACTCAGCTATTAAAAACAATGCATTTGAATCAGTTCTAATGAGGTGGATGGAACTGGAGCCTATTATACAGAGCAAAGTAAGCCAGAAAGAAAAATACCAATACAGTATATTAACACATATATATGGAATTTAGAAAGACGGTAACAATGACCCTATATGCAAGACAGCAAAAGAGACACAGAAGTAAAGAACAATCTTATGGACTCTGTGGGAGAAGGCAAGGTGGAATGATTTGAGAGGATAGCACTGAAACATGTATACTATCCCATGTGAAATAGATCGCCAGTCCAGGTTCGATGCATGAGACAGCATGCTCAGGGCTGGTGCACTGGGATGACCATGAGGGATGGGATGGGGAGGTGGGAGAGGGGTTCAGGATAGGGATCACATGTACACCCATGGCTGATCCATGTTAATGTATGGCAAAAATCACTACAATACTGTAAAGTAATTAGCCTCTAATTAAAATAAATAAATTAAAAAAAAGAAAAACAAATATTGTATGTTTAATACATATATATGGAATCTAGAAAAGTGGTATTCATGAACCTATTTGAAGGGAAGGAATGAAGATGCAGACATAGATAATTGACTTGAGGATACAGTGGGGGAGAGAAAGAGGGAGACAAATGGAGAAAGTAGCATCAACATACATACACTACTATGTGCAAAATAGATAGCTGGTGAGAAGTTACTGTATAACATAAGCAGCCCAGTTGGCTCTCTGTGATGACCTAGAGAAGTGGGATGAGGGGAGGAGAGACAGGCTCAAGAAGGAGGGGATATATGTATAATTATGGCTGATTTGCATCATTGTATGGCAGGAACCAAAACAACATTGTACAGTTTAAAACAAAAAATCCTTCAGGGTGAGAAACTATTTCTCCATTAGTTATATTTCAATTCTTCCATTACCAAATGCTGTTTCCAGAAAACAGTAAATGTATTTGCAAGTAACAGGACAGAAATGAGTTAATTTAAGGAAACGTAGATGAAATCTGGCCACTCCTACTGTCCTGGAGCAAAGAGGGTTGTGACAGGTCAGTGCTCTTCTCTGAAGCTTCTTTGTTTCTCTTAGCTATTCTCCATTTCTACCTTCTACTTCACATGGATGGTAGCCTTGGGCCAGGAAGGCAGTGAAGTGTAGAACCTCCAAATAAAATCAGCCAGACATGAACTGAGATGAGGCTGTTTGGGGAACTCATCTGACATTTCCATGAATCTCTGAACATGCATGGAGGTACTGCAGTGGTGGTTGGGCTTATCACCTGCTCCAACTTCACTTGACTCCAAGTGTGTAAGTCACAGACCCAATATTCCATAAGACTGAAATCCCAAACTCAAATGAAGTAACTTTAAATATCCTTTATTGTGAATTGGTCATTGGTCAGACCCAAATATAGACTTTTTGCTTCCTTTTGTTTTATTCTGTGTATGTGTATATGTATATTGACAGATAACAACATTTTCAGAAAAGAATTAACAAAATAATGAGGGTTCTAGAAATCTAAAAATGATTATTATCTTGTAAAACTATTAAACAAGATAGGAGACAATTTATTAAATATTTTCTTCAAAGGTAAATTTGGCTTAAAATAATAGAAGTTACTAGAGGTTATTTTGAACCAGTTACTAAAATTGGTTCAAATTTTAATTTATAAGCTAGAATTTTCTAATACAAATTGCCTGCCATCCTGTTAAATTTTCTCTATGGGTTTTCAAACAGAAATGATAATTTTGAGAAGGAAATTGAAGAACCTATGTTTACAGGAGAATGCATTAGCTATGCTTTCCAACTCTCACTTATTTAAATTTTTATTCTCTCCTTTCTTTTGATTTTGGCACACATGGGGGTATTTCAAACAAGGTGTCACCATAAAGACTTTTTTTGCTTAAAGCAATGAAACGAAACATGTATACTATCAAGTACAGGTAATCTTATTTGTGATAATGTTTTGATTTACAATAAACAGGTACTAGTTTAAAAAAAAAAAAAAAGAAAAGTTTCTTAAGGAAACATCACTAATTCTATAGTTCAGTACATTTGCTCTGGCATGTCCTACTCTTTGCGACCCCATGGACTGCAGCACACCAGTCTTCCCTGTCCATCAGCAACTTCCAGAACTCACTCAAACTGATGTCCATTGAGTCAGTGATGCCACTCAACCATCTCATCCTCCCTCATCTCCTTCTCCTCCTACATTCAACCTTTCCTAGCATCAGGGTCTTTTCCAGTTGAATCAGTTCTTCGCATCAGGTAGCCAAAGTATTGGAGCTTCAGCATCAGTCCTTCCAATGAATATTCAGGGTTTATTTCCTTTAGGGTTCACTGGTTTGATCTCCTTGCAGTCCAAGGGACTCTCAAGTGTCTTCTTCAATATCACAGTTCAAAAGCATCAATTCTTCAACACTCAGCTTTCTTTATGGTCCAACTCTCACATCCATACATGACTACTGGAAAAAACATAGCTTTCACTAGACCGATCTTTGTAGGCAAAGTAAGGTCTCTGCTTTTTAATATGCTGTCTAGGCTTTTCATAGATTTTCTTCCAAGGATTAAGGGTCTTTTAATTTCATGGCTGAAGTCACCATCTACAGTGATTTTAGAGCCCAAGAAAATAAAGTCTGTCACTGTTTCTGTTGTTTTCCTATTTGCCATGAAGTGATGGGACCGAATGCCATGGTCTTAGTTTTTTGAATGTTGAGTTTTAAGCCAGATTTTTCACTATTGTGTTTCATTTTCATTGCGGCTCTTTAGTTCCTCTTTGCTTTCTGTCATAAGGGTGGTATCATCTGCATATCTGAGGTTATGGATATTTCTCCCGGCAATCTAGATTCTACCTCATGCTTCATCCAGCCAGCATTTCAAATGATTTACTCTGCATATGAGTTAAATAAGCAGGGTGACAATATACAGCCTTGGCATACTCCTTTTCCGATTTGAAACCAGTCCGTTGTTCCACGTCCAGTTCTAACTGTTGCTTCTTGACCTTCACACAGATTTCTCAGGAGGCAAGTAAGGTGGTCTGGTATTCCCATGTCTTTAAGAATTTTCCACAGTTTGTTGTGATCCACACAGTTAAAGGCTTTGGCACAGTCAATAAAGCAGAAGTAGATGTTTTTCTGGAATTCTCTTGCTTTTTCTATGATCCCACAGATGCTGACAATTTGATATCTGGTTCCTCTGCCTTTTCTAAATCCAGCTTAAACATCTGATAGTTCTCAGTTCATGTACTATTGAAGCCTAGCTTGGAGAATTTTGAACATTAGTTTGCTAGGGCAACTTTAATCAAAATTAAAAGCTTCTGCACAACAAAGGAAAATATAAGCAAAGTGAAAAGACAGCCTTCTGAATGGGAGAAAATAATAGCAAATGAAGCAACTGACAAACAACTAATCTCAAAAATATACAAGCAACTTATGCAGCTCAATTCCAGAAAAATAAATGACCCAATCAAAAAATGGGCCAAAGACCTAAATAGACATTTCTCCAAAGAAGACATACGGATGGCTAACAAACACATGAAAAGATGCTCAACATCACTCATTATCAGAGAAATGCAAATCAAAACCACAATGAGGTACCACTTCACACCAGTCAGAATGGCTGCGATCCAGAAGTCTGCAAGCAATAAATGCTGGAGAGGGTGTGGAGAAAAGGGAACCCTTTTACATTGTTGGTGGGAATGCAAACTAGTACAGCCACTATGGAGAACAGTGTGGAGATTCCTTAAAAAATTGCAAATAGAATTGCCTTATGACCCAGCAATCCCACTGCTGGGCATACACACCGAGGAAACCAGAATAGAAAGAGACACATGTACCCCAATGTTCATCGCAGCACTGTTTATAATAGCCAGAACATGGAAACAACCTAGATGTCCATCAGCAGATGAATGGATAAGAAAGCTGTGGTACATATACACAATGGAGTATTACTCAGCCATTAAAAAAAATACATTTGAATCAGTTCTAAGGAGATGGATGGAACTGGAGCCGATTATACAGAGTGAAGTAAGCCAGAAAGAAAAACACCAATACAGTATACTAACGCATATATATGGAATTTAGAAAGATGGGGACGATGACCCTGTATTGGAGACAACAAAAGAGACTCAGATCTATAGAGAGAACTTTTGGACTCTGGGGGAGAGAGAGAGGGAGAGCGTGGGATGAGATGGGAGAATGGCATTGCAACATGTATACTATCAAGTAAGAAACGAATCGCCAGTTGATATCAGATGCAGAATGCAGGATGCTTGGGACTGGTGCAAGGAGAGGATCCAGAGGGAGGGCATGGGGTGGGAGGTGGGAGGGGATTCATGTTTGGGAACGCTTGTACACTCATGGTGAATTCATGTCAATGTTTGGCAAAACCAATACAGTAATGTAAAGTAAAGTTAAAATAAAAATTAAAAAAAAAATAAAATTTAGTGATAGTTATTGTGATAAATGGTGAAGCTGAATTCATGTATCAGCAAAACTTCTTTCCATTCAGTGTGAGAATGTGAGTTTCAGGGAAATATAAGGAGTTATTAAGGAAAATGCCCCTTTCCTGGGGGATATACATCTAATTTCATTTTTTTGTACTGTTTCTGATTCTTCCAATTTACATATATTTTAATGAATAACTTCAAAGAAAAGCTTGCCACATGTATTTAACCATTACCAAATAGAGCATGCTATCTGAAGAGATGGAAACAGACTGTGAAAATGTTTCTAAAGCTTATGAGTGCGTGGCATCTCTCTTCTCTGAAGACCTGAAGAATGAGCTCATTTCTTAAGTATGACCTACATCATTTTTTTCTTTAAGAGATCTAAGCCATAGTTTCTTTATGGCAACATTTTTTCCTACCTATTTTCTCAAAATATCACTGCCCTAATATGGTTGTTTCTTAAGACACTGGTTCACAATTCACTTTTAAAAGAGGTAGACTGAAATGTAATTGTAGGATGGGATGTTGCAGGTAACTTGGCTGGATAATACTGAGTCAGTTTCCCTTTGTTATAAGCATTCATTCCTAAGTATACATTTTATGTTTTAAAGGAGTACTATTTTGCTTTAAAAAACACATTCATTACCATTAACAGTCTCAATTGATCTGGTTGTATAGGGAGAATACTAATCAGGTAGAGGAAAGTGTACAATGTGTGTGAATTGTTACTACCACAGCCGGCCATACCAGCATTTGTGATTTAATCTCTATTTTGACATTTTCCTCTGTCCTCCCTCAATTTCAGGCAACCCATGCACCTTACACTGACCATATTCAAATAAATAACAAAGGGGATGGTATTAAATGTGAAAAACACATCATTTGGAAATGAAAATCCATGTTTAAATACAGTTATTCAGCAGTACATTTTTAGTTATTTAAGGTCAGCAGACAAATCAATTCAGCAGTGAAAAGTCAATAATATGTGTTTTAGAGTTTTCACATTTCAGGACCTAATTTAAAGTACCAGTATAAAGGGTTTTCTTTTTTCAGAAATGAAAAATCTAAGATAACCTGTCATAAAAGTCAAAGTGACAGGTCCTTATTCAGAAATGTAAAAGAATGGAGAGGCCATTAATATTCACTGATCATCTACTATGTGCCAGATTCTCAGCAGCAACTTTCCCATTTAGTCTTCAAAATAAACCACTAAGGTAAATTTTATTATTCCTATTTATTTGAAGGAAGAAAAATGAAGCCCTGAGAAGTTAGAAAAACTTTTTCCAGGTCACCTATCTGTTAAGTTAGATTTGTCTTTGACATTCAGATACACGGCCTCCCAATTTCAAGGGCATGGCGCTTGCTTACAGAAGGCAGAAGTCAAGCAGGCTTGGAAAAGAATTCCAGTTGCTGTCACCTCAGGGATGCGTCAATTCTGTTTGAGTAACATGACTTTACATGTTCCCACTGATCATGTGGGGCTATTATGAGATAAAAGTAAGAACACAGATTGGAAGTCACTTTGAAATTTTCTACTTGGGACAAGTGCCATTGAACTCCAAGTAATTATTCTGAGGAATCTGACAGTGCCAGGGTCAACAAAGTCAGTTAGGTGATTGATGGGCAGTGTGTATAACTTTGTGTGACTGGATAGGATTTATTGGGAATTAGCAGGAGCTAAAAATACATAGGATCAGACCAGTTCTGCACACCTGCTTCTGCACCTGAGTACTCACTTTGCAAACAGTCAGCATTCAGGAGGTCCTGACACTTTTCATGGCACTTCACTCCACACTCCGAACACTTCATGCCTTGCCGGGCAATGCCCCATAGGAGCCCTTCACACTCGTAACAGTAGGTAGGTGTTGTAGCCGTCCAGACCTCAAAGTTGTGTGGGGTGGTGGAGGACATGGGGTAGATCAGTGCCTGTAGCGTCTTCTTGAAGACATGTATTTTCTGGGAAGATGAGAGAAGTTACCAACGTAAGGTACATCAATGGATCTGGAGAAGTCCAACATAAAACTAACCACAGTATCACTTTTTCCTGAAAATGCTATTTTGAGAGGACTCTTTAATTATTAAGTGATGACTGTCATCCCAGTGTCTCTGCTCAAGTATTCTTCCTTCAATGCTCCAGGGCCCAATTCAGTAATTTGAATACAGAAATTCCCTAATTTTCACACTGGACTGGGCTCCACTGCTGTGCGAGGTTCTTTCATGGCAGCACAGAGCTCTGGTTTCTTGATAGTAACTACATCCTCTATCCTGTTACTTCATGAGCACAAGGATGATGAACATCATGCTCACTGCTGGATCAATCCTCAGAGCCTAATCTAGTCTATGGCTTGAGACAGATATTCAGGAAACATCAATTCAAAAGTCAAAAGTGATTTATATTACTATCCTTGGTCTATGTTGGTTCTTGGTAAAATCATAAAGTCATGGAAAGTATTCTGAACGCTGATTTTAAACTTCTACAAACACCCCTCACTCCTCCTTTGTATCTTAACCAGGCCTCATGTCCCTGATTCTAACATGCCATCCTCTGTAACATGACATCCCTCCCCAATTCTGAAGTATACTTCTATAGATCTTTCTATAGGGAATTGCTTTCACTGCCTTAAAGGAGATATATATATATTTTAATTTATTGGGATATGATTGCTTTTCAATGTTGTGTTAGTTTCTGCTATATAGCAAAGTGAATCAGCTTTATGTATACATATATCCCCTGCCTCTGTGGTTTCCCTCACCACTCCATCCCACCCATCAAGTCATCACAGAGCTGACCTCCCTGTGTTACAGAGCAGGTTCCCACTAGCTAATTTACACATGGTAGTGTATATATGTAGTGCTAATCTCCCAAGTAATTCCACTCCTCTCCCCACTATGTCCACTTGTTCATTCTGTATGTCTTCATCTCTACTCTTGCCCTGTAAATACGTTAAAGTGAAAGTGAAAGTGAAGTCGCTCAGTCGTGTCCGACTCTTTGCAACCCCATGAACTGGGGCCCACCAGGCTCCTCCATCCTTGGGATTCTCCAGGCAAGAATACTGGAGTGGGTTGCCATTTCCTTCTCCAGGGGAACTTCCCGACCCAGGGATTGAACCCAGGTCTCCCGCATTGCAGGCAGATGCTTTAACCTCTGACTGTACCATTTTTCTAGATTCCATGTATATGCAATAATATACAATATTTGTTTTCTTCTTTCTGTCTGACTCACTCTGTATGACAGACTGTAGCTCCATCCACATCTTTACCGAAAGGAGATAATTTTTAACAGTACATGGAAGCCATTGGTGAAGTGAGCACTGAAGAAGGAGCCCAGAGGCCTGAGTTCCTGAGCACAGGCTCTGTCGCATGACGGTTGAAATGGGCTTCAGAAGGCAGAAGCTGTCTTGTCTCTGAGTGTTAGGGCACAAAACCTTCTATGGCATGAAATGAATGTTGTGCTTCTTAAGAGTCTTATAATCTATGGAGAGACTTAAGTTCTCTAATCCTCAATTCCCTGCTCTACCTGTCTACTGTGTCTGGATGACCAGTGTGACAGTAACAAATATAGCCCATAGACTTCAAACACTGAATAAATGCTAAGAGTGCTCATACTGCAGATTTGTTTAGATGAGTCTTTGCTTCTCATTTCCCACTCTGATGGTGACTCGCTGGGGAGAAAGACCAGCACTCTCTGAAGTTACATTTATAAATAATTCCCCACAGCCACCTGATGCCTGATGAATAGTTGTTTACATAAATCCTGTAGGAGTCTAGCTGATAAGCAACACTAGAAGGGAAGTGCTTTGTTTTTCATTAATCATCCTTAAGTCTCATTTCAGAGTATCTCCCCACAGTGTTGAAATGGCTACCTTTCTATTAAACTTCAATTCCAAAGTATGGAAATAGCACTTTTCCTTTTATCAGTAATTCCCCTCACCAGGTGTTTCCCTAGAATATGTCTGGTAATGGTACAAGGGGTTTCCCTACCAGGAAGCTAATCTTCACTAAAAATTTTTCTATCTTTTAAAAAGCAAGATCCAGCCTTGCTACTCAGTGAGGGTCTGATCAAAGTTCTTTACGTTTCAAGTGAGTCTACACACCAAAAGTGTGTTCAAAATATGGAACTTCTTAAGTAGGGGAACCCTGTGTTAGAGTTTACATAGAACAAGTGGATCCATCACTTTTCAATAAAGATAATCTGAGTCAATAAATCTCTTGGTTTCATTCTGTAATGAAGATGTCATGTCTTGAAAAGAACTGTTAAGAGTTCTATTAGATTTAGTAGCATGTATTATTCATCTTTGCTTCCCCTTTACTGCCTAGCAGAGTGATATTCAATATCTTTGAAGTGAGCTGAATGATTCTTGGCATAAGAGATATACCGTTAGTTCTACATAGACAGTTTTATGTTCTGAGCTGAGGGCCTGGGGGACTGTGTGGTGTATGTGTATGTGTGCATAGTACAGAATTGTTGGTTTAGCTAAAAAAAATAAAATAAAATAAAACAAATAAAACACAAGATTGGAGTTCAGGCATATTTGCAATTGCATAATTTGTTATCTTAGTAGGGGGAAAAACAACAATTCTAACTGGAACACTGGGTAGGAATAGAACAGAGTCTGCTACTGAACATAAGAAAAGAGAGAGATACATATTAACTTAGAAAGCAGGGTTGGGCAGATTCTTTACTAGCTGAACCACAAGGGAATCCCAAGAATACTGGAGTGGGTAGTCTATCCCTTCTCCAGCAGATCTTCCTGACCCAGGGATAGAACCGAGGTATCCTGTACTGCAGACAGATTCTTTACCAATTGATCTATCAGAGAAGCCTAGAGCTAGGCAAGCAGTTGCTTTTTAATATGAATTTATCCACAAAATTTAAATTTAATGATTAACACATTTAATCTAATCCCTTATGTCCATTTTCTTTTTATTGAATTCAAGTGACATACAATCAGTCTTCTAAATTTTTAGGCTGTAGTAAGAGTATTAATATAAGGAACACTTGCTAAAATATTACACATGTTGAAGGAAAACAAGTGAAAGACAGTTTTGATAGACAGCTGAGGAGGTTTCATTGAAATTGAAATGTTTGTTTTGATTTGGTTAAAGAGGCATGGTCCATTTCATGAGAAGAGAAGCTAATTTAAAAAAAGTAGAAACATGGAACATTTATCAGACAGCACATCAAAAATCAATTGAATAGGGCATTAAAATAAACCATAACATTTGAAAGCTATAGAAGCTGGACAAAAACGTAAGATAATTCATTAGAGGGTATACGTCCCCAGTCTCAAGAAAATGATAATATGAGTTTTTCATTCTTGATTTTGGGGAAATTGGCATGTGTTTACTAAAGCTGAAAATCACTCTAAAATTAATGGTTTATGAAAATATTTCTTATTCTAGCAAAGCATAAGATAGAATGATGGTCGGTATAGAAATTCAGGAAATCGATAGCCAAGGAAAGCATAGAAAAATAAATCTGATATGATCATCTCAGGAGAATATGCTATACTGAGGGAAAGAGTGTATTTTTAGCAGCAAAATAACAGCAGATCAAATAAGATTACAACAACATAGCTTTTGTGGAATAAGGTGAAAACCTAGGATATGGGGCACTGAATAAGAACAAAAGGGAAGAAAATAAAAGAAAACCCTAAAATGAGCCATGGGAAATGGAAGTCTGCCACTTACTTTGGATTAAGAATTGGATTAATGAGAAGAGAAAAAAATATACACATATATACCCACGCATACAAGCACTCGGAGTAGATAGAAAGATAACTTGGCCAGGTAATAGGATGCTAGCTGATGTGAAAGGATAGGGACTGGGAATTATGTTATCAAGAGAGGGTCTCTGGCCTAGGTGAACAAGGAACCAGACACAGGGAGAAGATGGCTCGAAGAACAAGCAGAATCCTAATTACTGGAATTAGGACTGATAGAGTGGATTCAGCGATTTGGGAGACTTGCCACTAATCTATTTTAAATGTTTCTAAACTTTTCAAATCTTGTACAGTCAATGTAATATTATTAGCTAAAATGTATGTTTTGATAATAAAATCTATGCTCACTGCAGAAGTAACTTATAAACTGAAAAAGCACTAAAATAAAAAATAGCTTAATCTTTCAAATTTAGGCATAGTTTGACCCACATTCTTCCAGTAAGTTTTATATTTATAGCCAGGATACCAGGCTTTTGCAGAGAAGTAAAAAATAACAAACATTACTTTTATACTACTGAAGTGATTCCAGAAAATAAGGCAATTTTATTGTGTTTCAACAGTGCCTTGATCTGTAGGAATGAGAACAAGGAACACTGTCACTCAGATAAGACTTAGTAACCAAGTATGACCTATGGACTACAAAGGGGAAGATGTGCGCATTTTAGACATAGATTTTGTTAAAAATTCCTGCTCTGAGAAACTGGAATTTAAAGCAAGTTGCTCTACTAAATCACTTCCTGAACAATTAGGACTCTGAAATTGCCTTTCCTATTGACAGCTATATGGGGAAATTAGAATGAGTCCAAGAAATAAAGCAGTCAAGCCTCCTACCGAGAACAATTACCAGTGTTTTGGGGCCACCAAAATTCTAATCTACCAACTGTTGACACTTACAATGGGAACAAAGCTTGGCTGCCTCCATTTGCCACATACCTTTTCTCTCCCCCCCACCCCCATGTTAACCAGTGACTTAACTAATAAAGTTCTATTTTTCTTCTCTTCTCGTACTCCCTCATAGGAATATGCAAACCATCATTTTCTTATACTTAAAAACAATCACATTTTGATAATTCTAGGGAAAAAGTATGCTTTCTGTTTTGAAGTGTATTTCATGTGCTTAATGCATGCTTTTTATAAAAGAATCAATTTACTACCCTCTACGGTTTTTCCAGTGTCATGTATGGATGTGAGAGTTGGACTGTGAAGAAAGCTGAGCACCGAAGAATTGATGCTTTTGAACTGTGGTGTTGGAGAAGACTCTTGAGAGTCCCTTGGACTGCAAGGAGATCCAACCAGTCCATTCTAAAGGAGATCAGCCCTAGGTGTTCTTTGGAAGGAATGATACTAAAGCTGAAACTTCAGTACTTTGGCCACCTCATGCAAAGAGTTGACTCATTGGAAAAGACTCTGATGCTGGGAGGGATTGAGGGCAGGAGGAGAAGGGGACAACAGAGGATGAGATGGCTGGATGGCATCACCAACTCGATGGACGTGAGTCTGAGTGAACTCCTGGAGTTGGTGATGGACAGGGAGGCCTGGCGTGCTGCGATTCATGGGGTTGCAAAGAGTCAGACACGACTGAGCGACTGAACTGAACTGAACTGACTGATGCATCATTTTGCTATTTCTGGACAAAAGCAGCAGAAAGATTTGCAGAGCAAAGGTTAGATAAATGTGACCTTTGAAATGTGTTATGAGGACAGAACAATGGTAGAATAAGATCCTGAGCATAAAAACAGACATAATTTCATGACTGATTTTTTAATCAGACTAATCATTACATAAGATTGATACCAGAAGGTAAAATTACTCAGGCAAATTTTTTATAGCAGAACGTACAAAGACTAAAAGTTATGTGCCTCTACATGGAACACTTTATGTAATTTGTTTTTACTCACATTGTTTTATTCACATTACCACTGACTTAAGTAACTAATAGATTGAGTCCAAATAGAGTGTAGAACAGTGATAAAATAGATGATTCAATAATTTAAGAAGAGGACAATACAGGATATACACTTAAAACATAATTTTGTTTCATGCCAACACATGACAAGGAACTTGATCTGATAACGAATTAGGACAAATTTGTCATGTATTATGAGTATTGGTTTTTCTCCAGTTCAAGCTTTCAATATATAAAGAAAGTGGTATAAGGTGAGTAACTTATTAAATATAAGAGGCCAAAAATAATGTGAATTTCTCCAATGGGGGAAACTCTGGACATTTTATTGTGGAAAGGAAGGTCTGGTTCTCATCAGTCGGGGCAGAGACTGAGTTTTTATAAACCTTCTGATAGAGGTCATGAAAGAGGAGGGAGAAGGATTAGGATACTATAAAAGAAAAAGAGGGAAAGGGGTGAGCATCTCTCCTAAAGGGAACCTATTCTACTGTTCTCTTTTGTAACTAAGAAAGTCACTCATGCATCTATAGAAAGCTGTGTGGTAAAAGCTGCTGCTGCTGCTAAGTCACTTCAGTCGTGTCCGACTCTGTGTGACCCCATAGACGGAAGCCCACCAGGCTCCCCCGTCCCTGGGATTCTCCAGGCAAGAACACTGGAGTGGGTTGCCATTTCCTTCTCCAATGCATGAAAGTGAAAAGTGAAAGTGAAGTTGCTCAGTCGTATTCAACTCTTAGCGACGCCATGGACTGCAGCCTACCAGGCTTTTCTGTCCATGGGATTTTCCAGGCAAAAATACTGGAGTGGGGTGCCATCACCTTCTGCAGATAATCATAAAAATAATAACTAATATTTACTAGATATTTATGTGTCCAAGGGGCTCTCCTGGTGGCTCAAACAGTAAAGAATTTGCCTGTAATGAAGAAGACCCAGGTTCGATCCCTGGGCCAGGAAGAACCCCAGGAGAAGGCAGTGGCAACCCACTCCAGTATTCTTGCCTGGAGAATTCCATGGACAGAGGAGCCTGGTGGGCTACAGTCTATAAGGTAGAAAGAGTTGGACATGACTGAGCAAGTAGCACTCACTTTTCACCACATGTCCAAAATGGTTGAAGTGCTCTCAGTTTATCTCATTTGATTTCCCCAACAATCTTCTAGAAATATTAGCATATTCATTTTGTATATTGAAAAACTAATTGGGCAACCTAGCCAGAAAAAAAACAAAAAATATTTTACTGTTTTTTTGTGGGAAAAAATAAAACATTTCCCATATAGAAGGGGCTCAAAAGAAACAGATTCCCCAGTTATCTCAGAAAGTTTTTAAAAAGGAACTTAATGACAAAATTACAAAAGTGGATTCCCTGGAAATCTAGGAGATATGTTTGGAATCCANATCTATTTAATGGGAAACAGGGAAAGTAAAGAAAACTCAATCTACAGAAAATAAGCCTAGAAAGGAAACAGAGTAAAATGAAGAGAAATAGTAAATTTAAAAAAGTAATAGAACTAATTCACCCACAAAATAGAATTCACCCATAAAAAGGAAAATTCTGAAATTAAAATTTAAAATCAAGATGTTTTTCTAAAAGACATGAATAAAGACAAAATACAATGTAAATAAAGGCCTAGAAAAGGTTCTATCAAGGAAGATACTAACCTAATTTAGTGAAAGTGAAAATCACTCAGTTATCTCCAACTCTTTGTGACCCAGAATCCTGGAGTGGGTTCCAGATCTTCCCAAGCCCGGTATCGAACTCAGGTCTCCTGCATTGCAGGCAGATTCTTTACCAGCAGAGCCACAAGGGAAGCCCATGAATATTGGAGTGGGTAGCCTATCCCTTCTCCAGCAGACCTTCCTGACCCAGGAATTGAACTGGTGTCTCCTGCATTGCAGGCGGATTCTTTACCAACTGAACTAAAATTTAGTGTAGCTGTATTCATACCCATAGAATATTTTTAAGGAAAAAGCATTTAAGAGATTATTAGGATCATCTAGCAAAAGTTGAAAGAAATTATTAGAGATATAGAAGCCCCCAAACTTATGTACTAAAACAGGTAAAGCTCAGATGTTATATCTACAATGCTGATCATGTATTAAGCTATAAAGTGAAAGTGAAATCGCTCAGTCGTGTCCGGCTCTTTGAGACCCCATGGACTGTAGCCTATCAGGCTCCTCAGTTCATGGAATTTTCCAGGCAAGAGTACTGGAGTGGGTTGCCATTTCCTTCTCCACGGGATCTACCTGACCCAGGGATCAAACCCAGGTCTCCCACATTGCGGGCAGACACTTTACTATCTGAGCCACCAGGGAAGTCCAGCAATCCTCAATTAAATAAGAAAGACTGAAGTATAGTCCGTCTCCTTTGAATACAATGCAGTAACAAAATAAAGCCCTTATCTTTGGAATATTAATAAAAACACTTTCAATATAACTGATGAGTCAAAATATTAATCACTGGACCATTTACAAAACAATTCTATCTAAACAACAATAAAAGTACTATGTATCAAAATTTGTACGATGCAGCTAAATTGTGCTAAGAGGAAAATGGATAGTTTTAAATGCATATGTTAGAAAAGACAAAAAGAAAATTAAGTTGTACACGTGTGGTTTAAAATATAAACAAAAGCAATAAAATGATAGATATAAAATCTTTGAAGTTTGGAAGGAGGAAGATATTGAGAAAGGAATACACAAAGGGTGGAAATATTCTCTTTTCAAAGCTAAGAGATGGATATACAGGTGTTTGTACTGTTTTTAACTTCGTTGATGCTGTATGTATTTTGTGTGTATGCAATAGTTAAAGATCCTGATGCTGGGAAAGATTGAGGGCAAGAGGATAAGGGTGCAACAGAGGATGAAATGGTTGGAAGGCATCACTGACTCAATGGACATGAGTTTGAGCAAACTCTGGGAGATACTGAAGGACAGGGAAGATTGGCATGCTGTGGTTCATGAGGTTGCAAAGAGTCAAAGGACTTAGAGACTGAACAACAATAGTTAACAGCAACAATAAAAATTAACAAACTACATATTCAACTTAATAAGTTAGAAAAATAGCTTCAGGATAAATACAAACAGTAGAAGATGAATTCAAATAAGACAAGAGCAGAAATAAATGAAACAGAAAGCAAATCAACAATATGGAGTCAACAAATGCCAGAGAATCTCTTGTATACTGATTTACAAAAGAGAAAAAAGTAAAAATAAATAAGACAAAAACAGCTCAAGCTTTTATGAATGATACAATTATATGAACAATTTGATGGTATTCAATCTGAAAATTTAGAAAAAAAGAAAACCTTTGGGAAAAATATAAATTATCAAAATTGACTCAAGAACAAATGTTTAAATAACCCAAATAGAAGTGTTATACTAAATAAATTGATTCAGTAGTCAAAAACTACCCTCAAATTAAACAAACAAAACCCCCTCCCAAAACAAAAACTACAAGATGGTTTTAAGAGGCAAATTTTGTCAGTCTTTCAAGGTATAGCAACACTCATTTCACATAGATCATCCCAGAGAAGTGACAAAAAGGAAAGCTCTCTAGCTTATTTAACAACATTAATTTATTATTGATGCCATGATTATTCAAAGACATGGTAAACCATAAGCCATTTTACTAACGAATATGAATGCAAACATTTTACATAATTAGCAAACATATGAGAAAATTGAAGCCAAGAAAATTTCAGTAACTTGCCCAAGTTCCCTCAGTTAATAAATGGTGGACTTGGACCAACGCTTTTCTCAAGCCTAGGACCATGCTCTTGAAGAAGGCAAGAAGCAAGACCAATAGCAACACTACTTGTAATGAAGCCCGTCAATACTCCCTGCAACCTGCCACTCAGTTGCAAAGGCAACAGGGGTGCACTAGGCTCAGCATGTACTCTGCATTCTTCACCTTAAGTTCCTACCTCACTGCCCTGATGGCCATTGATGTGCCTGGCAAGACATTTCCTTAATTCTCACTCATTGTGAAATAAGTATTATTGCATTAATTTAAGGATGAGTCTGAGGGAGATAAAGTGTAATGATAAGAAATGAATTCTGAAAAGCAGTAAGAGGTGGAGCTGAGATTCAAATTCAGATCACATCACTTCAACAATCATTTTATGTGGTTTGAGAGGATTCCTGTTTCTGAGCAGGACCCCAGACTCCTTGGGTGAACTGTGAGCCTTCAGTTTCCAGACTGAGTCCCAGATACTAGGCAGGTGGTTCTAACCTGTTTCCTTCTCCCATGTATTCTTCTAGTGTCATGCTAAGAACAGGACCCAGGTCTGACTTCCTGATCACTCTCACACCTAGTTCTTGCCAGTCCCTTTACTTTTGCCTGAATCCTGTATTGGAAGGACCTCTACATCCCTAGACAAATCAACCCTTATTGAGAATTCACACACTCCATAAGCATGCCCTTAGGCGAGCCTCCTAAACATGGCCATCAACCCACATAGAACAAACCATGTTTGAGAAGCTCTTTTTAGCCCTGGTGATTTGGGTTCTTCACTCTGAGTTTCCCATAACCATCATCTAAGCCTGTCTTAATTTAAATACCCCACCAACTAAGAGCTTCTATTAAGAACCATGGCAACAGTCCTCAGGTGACTGTTATCTCAGCTCTCCTTTCACTACATTATAAGCATCATGGTGGCAGGGATTTTTAGATAATTGTTCTCTGTCTTATTTCCAAAATCTGAAACAATACCTGAAACATAGTAGACAGTCCATATTTGTTGAAATGTTGAGTGGATTTACTTTTATTGTGCTTCTATTGGGTCCAAACGTAGGAAATTATCACTGAGAAAGCAAGCACAAAGCTAAGCAAAATAGCGCCAGGCAGATTACTGTGTATGAATACCAGATTGTTATTCTGTCTTGTGTTATTCAACCAGATTGGACTATTTAGAAATTTCAGATCTTAAGGGCTAATTAGACTGAGATTCCCAATCAACCCCAGTAGCTCCTCATGGTGAGTGGTGATGGATGGAGCACTCAGCAGTGATTTGCCCACTGCCAACTGTGTATCAGTGGAGATGGTGTTGGCCTACCCACTATCAACTTGTCTCAGATTTTATAGTACATTCCTTCCTTGGAAGAGATGACTGAGATTTTTACTGTACATCTCTTTAATTCAAATAGAATAGGGCTATTAAAATAGAAGGGCTACAATTTTCCACATGGCCAAGTCATGTTTCTTCATGTAAAGGCAACTATTTCATGCTTCACATTGAGGGTACCTGGGACTTGGAGTACCAGGAACTAGAAATTATTCACTCCAGCATTCATATTAGTTGCCCACGTAATGACTTAATGTGACAGCTTGTCAAGAATGACATTTAATATGCCTGTTGTACGGAAGTCATATTTCATTTGCTTTTTGAGACACTGGCCCCAGGGAAATGGGCTTTATGAGTTTTAGCATGAACTGTTAGGTTTGGTTCATTCACCCAACACTCACACAGAAAAATCTTTTACAGAAGCCTTCTGAAACTAAATACTAAAGCTAAAATGAATACTTTTAAGTAAAGGAACAGTTGATCACTAGCTGTTCTAACCATACGGTGAGGGTGTGCTCTCTGTCCGAGCTTCAGAAATGTAGTGGCATTCCTCCAATTTCTATTGCTTTCCTCTTAACATTTCACAGGGATGAGTATTTGTGCTTTAAACCAAAGACAATATTTTCAAACACACAAAAAAAACAGTCTAGAAGTCTATCAATAAAAACCTTCCATTTTGATTATTTCCTCTAGAGCAAAAGACTGGATACTCTGAGATTCAGTAAGCAATACAAGGCTTTTTCATGTATCAGAGAATGTTTATTTTCTCTCATATCCAAACTACACTGGATGTATTACATGGCATAATAAACCCAACAGATAAAAATAAGCTCCTGGAAAATCAGTCACATTTTAAAAATACCATGGCACAATACAAAATGTTCTGAACGTGCTATAGCACCCAGATATTCAAATAGACATGTACTACTGCTGATATGGGCTTCCCTGGTAGGTCAGAGGTTAAAGCGTCTGCCTGCAATGCAGGAGACCTGGGTTTGATCCCTGGGTGGAGAAGATCCCCTGGAGAAGGAAATGGCAACCCACTCCAGTATTCTTGCCTGGAGAATCCCATGGACGGAGGAGCCTGGTGGGCTACAGTCCACAGGGTCGCAAAGAGTCAGACACGACTGAGCTACTTCACTTTCTTTCTTTCACTGCTGATATATATTGGGCTGAGGGGGTTTGCTTATGGAGACCTAGGAAAGGTTGGCTTTGGGTGGAAGATGACAATGAAAGAAGAAGAAAATGAGAAATAAAAATGTAAATAATGGTGTTTACATGTCAAGTATATAGAAATTTAAAACAAGCAATAATAGTGGCCACGTTTTTATTCTCTAAGAAAGACAAAGTCTCTAAAATTGGAGGAGGTAGTACACAGTTGCAATAATCTATGCACAGGGGCACAGATAACTTTTCTTGGATACAAGCCCCATAGTGGCTGGCAGGATGCAGTTACCATGGCACAACATCTACCTGCTCATTGGAATTGGAATACCTGGGAGTTTTTGTTGTTGTTGTTATTGTTGTTGTTGTTGTTGTTTTTAACCCAAAGCTTTTGACTATGTGGATCACAATAAACTGGAAAATTCTGAAAGAGATGGGAATACTAGACCATCTGACCAGCCTCTTGAGAAACCTATATGCAGGTCAGGAAGCAACAGTTAGAACTGGACGTGGAACAACAGACTGGTTCAAACTAGGAAAAGGAGTATGTCAAGGCTGTATATTGTCACCCTGCTTATTGAAATTATAAGCAGAGTACATCATGAGAAAGGCTGGGCTGGAAGAAGTACAAGCTGGAATCAAGATTGCTGGGAGAAGTATCAATAACCTCAGATATGCAGATGATACCACCCTTATGGCAGAAAGTGAAGAGGAACTAAAGAGCCTCTTGATGAAAGTGAAAGAGGAGAGTGAAAAAGCTGGCTTAAAGCTCAACATTCAGAAAACTAAGATCATGGTATCTGGTCCCATCACTTTATGGGAAATAGATGGCGAAACAGTGGAAACAACTTCAGACTTTATTTTTTGGGGCTCCAAAATCACTGGAGATGGTGACTGCAGCCATGAAATTAAAAGACGCTTACTCCTTAGAAGAAAAGTTATGACCAACCTAGATAGCATATTTAAAAGCAGAGACATTACTTTGCCAACAAAGGTCCATCTAATCAAGGCTATGGTTTTTCCAGTGGTCATGTATGGATGTGAGAGTTGGACTGTGAAGAAAGCTGAGCGCCGAAGAATTGATGCTTTCGAACTGTGGTGTTGGAGAAGACTCTTGAGAGAGTCCCTGGGACTGCAAGGAGATCTAACCAGTCCATTCTGGGGGAGATGAGTCCTTTGTGTTCTTTGGAAGGAATGATGCTAAAGCTGAAACTCCAGTACTTTGGCCACCTCATGCGAAGAGCTGACTCATTGGAAAAGACTCTGATGCTGGGAAGGATTGGGAGCAGGGGGAGAAGGGGACGACAGAGGATGAGATGGCTGGATGGCATCACCGACTTGATGGACATGAATCTGAGTGAACTCCGGGAGATGGTGATGGACAGGGAGACCTGGCGTACTGCGATTCATGGGGTCGCAAAGAGTCGGACACGACTGAGCGACTGAACTGAACTGAACTGATCCATGTTACACTTGAAGCCAGTTCATTCGTGGGAGTGAGACCCAGGCATCAGGGATTGAAAGCTCCCCTAGGTGATTCTAGATGGCTCAGATGGTAAAGAATCTGCCTGCAGTGCAGGAGAAACCTGAGTTTGATCTCTGGGTCAGGAAGATCCCCTGGAGAAGGGAATCACAATCCACTCCAGTATTTTTGCCTGGAGAATTCCATGGACAGAGGAGCCTGGCAGGCTACAGTCCAGGGGTTGCAAACAGTAGGACATGACTGAGAAACACACACATACACATAAACACACACACACCTACAGGCAATTCTAATGAGCCAAATTCAAGAATCACTGATCTAGATATTTGCAATCTATTTCTACCTTCTAATCATGTTGGTTCTTTCATTCAATAAGGAATTGACAAAGCATCTATCTCATGCCAGACTATGTAGTAAACAATAGGGATGAAAACATTTACAAGGACATCAAACAAGATGCAGTTCTTACCCTCACGGAGTCAAAAGGGAAGGCTTATGTAAAATAATTAAATTATACTAACAAAAATAATAAAAGCATCAGCTCGTATTTATTGTATACTGTACCCTAGGCTGAGCAAGCATGTTAAACACTTATCCACTCCATTCATCTACTGTATTATTATCACATCACTATACATATGAGAGAACTCAGGCCCGGAGAAGTTACATAACTTGCCAGATATAATAAGCTAATTTAGCAGTCCAAATGGGATTCACCCCAAGCAGTCTTCACTCTTAACCATACCATCCTCTGGAGTTTGTGATTAAATGCTAGGAAGGCCCAGAGGAAGAAACAAATAATTGAGCCAAAAGGGGAGGGAGGTGTTTGGGAAAGCCTCAAAAATGAGGCAACATGTGGACTATGTAGAAATTTAGCAGGAATTTTCAGGTGGATTATAACAAGCAAAGTGTGTCTGGATGAAATAGCATTTGTAAAGATGGGAAGGTACATGAATATTTGAGTAACACAGGATAATTTGTATGATAGTGCAGCTGAGGCTTTGAGGAAATTTGTTCAGGGTGAGACTTTCTGCATGTTCCCAGTTATTCCTAAAACTCTGGAATAAACATAACAAACAAGCGGCCCAAGCAGAATGCTTTTCCCCAGACTATGATCAATGCATAGTTAGTAGCTGACTCTGCACCTACCAATTCCTCATTGTTTAAAGATGTCCTAATCACCATAGCCAGGGAGAGTCCAGATTTCCGGGCAGCCAGGGTCTTAAAAAATTAAAACAAAAAAAACAATCATGAGTTACTGATACATGAGGTAACTGTTATTTACCTATTACTCAGCAGAAGATGAAAATGTAAGAGTATAGACTATCACTGTTCACACTTTAGGTAACAGGGACCTACTATATTCAGTAGTCAGCCAATTCATCCAGAATGTGGAATCACAGAACATTAAAGCTAAAAAAGTCCCTTTTAGATCATCAAACCTAGACCCTACATTTTACAGATGATAAAACTGAGGCCCAGTAAGAAAGCCTGAGTAACCCAAGGTTTCTAGGCTAGCATGAGACTTCTAAAACATTGTTTTTCTCCAAGATGACCATAATCACATGCCTTCATAAAACAGGACCACTGATACAGAGCCAGCTCACCTCTCTGACAGCCCTGAATCACAACAGGTATTAGATGATTCCTGAGTCATCTATAGTTTCTGGAATATGCTTCCGTATCTAGCCAATGTATTTTCTTATCAAGTATGCATTCTATCAAGTGAGAATCATCATTCCCATGATTTGTTCTCTTCACTCAATGCTGGTAACTTGGGTGATTTTAAGTAATAGTTACATTCTTTTAGTTTCCCCTGTAAAATAGAACCATTATACGGCTCCCACTAGAAACATGCACGATATAAGGTTAATGTACTCAATGGTACTACAGAGAACTGTGGAAATCAGTTCTACATGGGAATATTAACTATTCTCCCCCATTAGGAACAAAGGTAAATCACAGTAGAATAATTCATCTGGTCAGAAATATATCTACTTGGAGCCACAAAGACACTGTGCCTAGTTAAGTTCAAAGTACAGTCCTAAGGGGATGTGACTTTCCATCTGTCTTCACCCCTACCATGTAAACTTATAGGGCACTTATCTCCAAAGATACTCTTTTATCTCTGACAACTACTGTCCCTCAAATTATATTTTTAGTCTATTTTAGTCCATTTGCACTTGCTATTTACATAAGCTGTTCTATCTTTCAGAATGGAGATGTTAAATTCTTATAGAACCCAAACTTATTCTTATATGTTTCTGTCTTTTTATTCCCCCATTATGTTCTCTTGGATCGCATGAATAAGTGCAGTATTTGAGAAGACTGCCGAATATTAAATAAATTTAAAATCACTTACCATGGCCTGAAGAGTCCAAGTGATAGAGAAAATAAAATATAAATAATTAGACATATGAGAAAAGAACATAATAAAGTTAAATAAGCCTAATGCTAAAAAATGATGTCACAGTCCAACGGCAGGAATCTGAGATAACTGTACAGACATAGCATGCTTTCCAGCATAAGACTTTTCCAGGAAAGACTTTGTCTTTTCTAATTTAAAGCTAAAGTGATGACCTTCGGATAAAGGTTTTCACAGCAAAATTTAAAACTGCCAGTATCAAGAATCTGTGTACATTGTTGTAAAAGGGAAACTTCAGTTTCTCTGGGGGAAATATATTTTCATGCAATAAACCATTAAGAATATGGCTCCAAAACATGAAAACACTGTGATGATAGAAAACATTTCTTTTTCCTGTTGATGGGCTATTTTTTAGACTTTAATACAGGCTATTATTAATTCTTTTCATTTCTCAGCAGTCTCCAGCATATTTCCTTATAGGAGAGTTTGTTATTCAGAGTTATATTCAGGGCTAATATAGGCTTTAATGACCTGGAAGCTATGGTTTTCTTTGGAGAGTGAAACAGCTTATTAATTTGGTTAGATGTGATCTTAATACGAAAGAATAAAGAACTGATTAACACTGTGTGCTTGCTTTATAAAATGCTAAAGATTATAGGGTTAAGGTGAAGACTTCAAATCCAGCCTTCCACTGTAAATTAAACTCATGGTCATTTATAAAATTGAGCACATCAAAGCCCAATTGCAGAAGACCACTTAGCATGTTGTATGACTTCCTTTTTGCTCAATTATAGCACTATTTTAACTCAATCTGTAATTTTACCTAATATCAAAAGCTGTCAAAAGGTTAGAGCTATTTCCTCCATCTAATCGACTTTAAAGAGAAAATAAGCCTAATGCTGCTAGCATCCAGCTTCTTCTGTGTTTTATGCTATGAAATATTTACAGGCTAGGCATTTAATGAGAAGGACAATATGACATCTAAAAAAGACAACACATGCAGTCAGAATGAATTAAACAGGAGTGACTCACCACATCTCGTACAATAGGCAGAGTTTTCTTTCTGCGGAGATCTGGCATACTGTCAATACCATAAAGTCCCCGACCAGCTCTGAAAGAGGGGGAAAGGAATGATTTCAATGGGGAATAGAGTTCCTATTAAAAAAATTCCACTGTCTGTAATAAAAAGTCTGTGAAAGAAAGGTTAAAGGATTACCATAGTGGTTAAGATAGCAGCAAAGATCCAAGACTCAAGGACCTTGCCCCCAAATAAGAGACCAACTATCACACATAGTGATCACTACTTTGTAGAATTATATATGGTCTGGTTTGACACATTGTTTTATTGTACGACAGAGAGGATAATTAAAATCGTTAGGTATATGGAACTTTGCACCTAGAGGAAGAAACAGATTCAAACCAGTTTTGGTGAAAGTTTGATCTGTCTGCAATGATATAAAAAAATACTTTTATTGTAAAAATACTATTTGTGTGTGTGTGTGCATTATGTCTTCACAGGTTGAATTCCAAGCAGCATCTTAAGAATTTACCAACATATTTAAAATACTAGTGATTAGCCCAGTACCATAATTTCCACTTATCTGAATTATCCAAAGATAAATTCACAAGATTAAATGTTGTATAAGCATGTTCACTGCAACTGTTTCTACTAACAACAAAAGCTAGGTAACATAAGTATTCAGTAACAGTATACTGATTGAATGAATTATAGAATATTACACAATGGAAGTGATGCAATCATTAAAGTAAATAAGTTAAATACTCATGTGCATATATAAAAAAATACAATATGTTAAGAAAGCACATTTCCATATTATTAAGTTTCCTATTGACCCTCATATGCATGGGTGCTTATATATGCATGGAAAATGTCTAGAAATATATTCACCAAACTGATAACCATACTTACCTTCATGGAATAAAATTGGATGAGAGAAAGAGAGAAGACTCCCTATGTTATAAATTTATAATAAGCATGTGTTATATCTGCAATTTAAAATAATTTTAAATATATTAATATTTGTTTATACAATAAATTTAATACATTGAATTTGATTTTTCTTGCACTGAAGCCAGTCTTTTTATACAACCAAAAAGGTGCTAACATCATCCTCCCCTTCTGCTCACTTGAACTGCACAACTCCTGCTAACCTCTAGCTGAGAGCCAGCTTTTGCACCAGAAATATCACAATGCAGGCACAATGTTTTAGTTGGGTAGCTCTGCCATTGAAACAGGCTGCAACAGTCAATTAAAGGTTATCAGCATTTTAATATTCAGTTTTCACTGACACAAAGATTGTCTTTTCATTCCTGCTGCTTAATTTAACGAAGGCGAACCTTTGTCTTATTGCATCTCTTAGTAGCCAACAGTCTGCACTTTAATACTTCCAATTTGGTGATCTTGGACAATTTACAAAAATCCATCATCCAACTCATATAAAATAGTAGCCAGAGCAAAATATTAATGAAGATGGTAATAAACAGTAATAATGTCATAACTTACATGTTTGAAAATAAGGACCAAATCCAGTAATACACGTGAAATAGTAAAACCATTGCACATGGTTGTGTTACTATTAGTGCTGAACAGAGTATACTTAAGGTCATGCACTTGAAATAAAAGTTACCTATATAATATAGGTCACAGAATACAGGACAAAAGTAATTATGGGGCAGAGACTAAGGAAGAGGAAAGAAAGAATGGGAAGGAATAAAAGATGGGAGGGGAGACAGGGTGTGGTAGCTGAAGATGACATTTAACAGTTAGATGGTCCACCACTGAACCTGTGAAAAAGGAGTTAATACAGCTTCTGTTGTCTGCCACTCTAGAGCAGCTGATTGGTGGCTCAGCAGTAATGAATCTGCCTGCAACGCGGGAGACCTGGGTTCGATCCCTGGATTGGGAAGATCCCCTGGAGGAGGGCATGGCAACCCACTCCAGTATTCTCTCCTGGAATATCCCCATGGACAGAGGAGCCTGGCGGCTACAGTCCATGGGTTCACAAAGAGTCAGACATGACTGAGTACATAAGGCACTCTCTAGGTCAAGGGCTGTGATAGTCACAACGACAAAGAGCAAGAATTGAGATCACAAAAGACACATTGGCAACATTCTCTCATGAACTCCAAGAAACTGCAGAGTACAGAAGGGCAGTATATTTTTTTTTCTTCTCAACATTCATCTTCAGAAAGACTACTTCTATCTCAGTGTGACATCCTGCTTCCCTATCCTCTTTCCATATTCTTCTCTCCCTGCTTGTTCATGCTTGAACCTCCCCCGCCACACACACATCTCAAACACTAAATATATGTGAAAATAAATAAATAAATAGATGGGAAAGGATTATGTAAGTAGGTTTCCAAAGCATTTTTCCAGTTTCATTTGCTCCAATCTAAGACTCTGATTCCTTGCAGTTTCTACTTTCACTCCTCTGTGAACAGAATAATAATGGCATAAAATGTTCATCAATAAATGTCTTTCCACCACATTACATAGCAATCATACTAGCTCACTGCCTCCAAGTGTTTTGAAATGTTTTGACTCCTAAATAATGTGACTTTAATAACTTTGTAGAGAAACATATCCAATTGTGATAACGGTTGAGAAAGTGATTTATAAACTGCCAAGTGTTCCTATCAATAACAGATTATTTATTTTCTTTGTGTTTTCCTTCTCATGGAACTTAAATTCCAAAGCCCATCTAGAATTTGGAATAACTGTGTATATTCACAAATTCAGGAATAAATAATGCACATATATGTTCTTGAATCACACTTCACCCTTATGCTTGTCTCATCAGAAGAGAGATATACAAGGAATGAGGCCAAACTTGAGCCAAAGTTAGAACACATGGATCCAAACTTCATCTCTGTCTCATCTGAGCTTGTTATTTAACTTAATTAAACCTATATTTTATAATTTTTAAAAATGCAATGCAGTAAAATATATTTTCTTAAGCTTCACAGGTAGCGCCCAAAGTTTTCTTCATCAGGTTGTGTGTTCTTATTTTACATTTTTACCATTACTCTAAGAAGTTTGGATAAACACATACATTAAAGAGCTTATCCATCAAGTAATAATAAAGCTTTTATTTCAAACTTAAAAAAAAGATCCTGCCCTAATAAGCCTCACTTTTTGAATAGAGAAGTGCTTGGTAAATACTGTGAAGTGCTATACAAATGTCAATTATTTGTGTAATGGTTACTGAGAGGCTTCCTAAAGAGGAGAGGTCTGGGAGTGATTAAATAACAACAACCAAAAAAAGGTGCAGCATGGTCCCTGTTATGCATACACACCGAGGAAACCAGAATAGAAAGAGACACATGTACCCCAATGTTCATCGCAGCACTGTATATAATAGCCAGAACATGGAAACAACCTAGATGTCCATCAGATGATGAATGGAGAAGAAAGCTGTGGTACATATACACAATGGAGTATTACTCAGCCATTAAAAAGAAGACATTTGAATCAGTTCTAAGGAGATGGATGGAATTGGAGCCAATTATACAGAGTGAAGTAAGCCAGAAAGAAAAACACCAATACAGTATACTAACGCATATATATGAAATTTAGAAAGATGGGGATAATGACCCTGTATGCGAGACAACAAAAGAGACTCAGATCTATAGAGTGAACTTTTGGACTTTGGGGGAGAGACAGGGGGAGAGTGGGATGAGATGGGAGAATGGCATTGAAACATGTATACTATCATGTAAGAAATGAATTGCCAGTCAATGTCCGATGCAGGATGCAGGATGCTTGGGACTGGTGCATGGAGAGGACCCAGAGAGATGGTATGGGGTGGGAGGTGGGAGGGGATTCATGTTTGGGAACGCTTGTACACTTGTGGTGAATTCATGTCAATGTTTGGCAAAACCAATACAGTACTGTAAAGTAAACTAAAGTTAAAATAAAAAAAAATTTATTAAAATATAATTGATTAAAAAAAAAGGTGCAGCATGGAAAGAACACATGGTAAGGAAAGAACATGGTAAGGAAATAATTGACTTTTTGGCAAGAGGTCAGGTTTATGGATATCAGTTAAAATCCAGAAGAAACTAGTTAGGCTGGATGAGGAGGAGGTCAGAGACAGTCATCAACAGGGGCAACAGCAGGCAGGTAATTCTGAAGGGAAATCTAATTTTAGGGAAGAGCTGTTTGATTTCACCCCTTTCTGTAATAGCTGATTGGATTATGCTATCTCTAGTGTAGCCAGCAAACTAGCTAATTCTAGCTGACATTTAAATGTGCTTACCAGGAGCCAGATATAATACTAATCATCAAATTCAGTCTTTACAAGTATTTTTATGTCATTTTATTCTCAAGAAAATCTACTGAGGAATAGGTACAATTATTTCTCCCATTTTATAGATGAAGAAACAAAGGCACAGAATAGTTCAGAATCATCCCAAAGATCATGATCTAAGTCAGAGTTAGCACTATCATACTCTACTGCTTTTATGATTACACAATTCCACATTTACAACAATATGAGTTGAGGCTTCCCATTAATCCCATTTTACCCTTATTAAATCTTAAGGACAGCAACTTCCCCAGGCCTAGAAATACCTGGTAGAGCTTGATATCCATTGTGGGAGTGTCTTGCCTTGAACATCATGTTCTTAATAACATATATGTAAATATATATATAACTATATTATACACATTATATAATATATAATATAATGTATATTAATATTAATAACATATATATATAATGTATATATTTTGTAGATTTCAGAGGCCTGTCCCAGTTGATTTAGAGGTGCTTCTAGTATTGAATTAAAAAAATGTATTCAAAGGCTATTATCTTTAGTACAGAAGCCCTGTATCACTGTATAAAATAGTCCCAATCTCCCCAAGTGGTTCCTCTCCAGCTATTCAAGTGTTCCCCTGATGAAAAAGGAGTCTTTAGACTACAGGCATTACAAATGAGACAAAGGCATCAGGAGATCCACAGAAATGCCTGGAACGTCTATGACCAAATATAATTGACAATGGATATAATTTTATAGGCTAAATTAAGTGAGATGTATTCTAATTCAACATTTGTTCTCTTAAAAAGTTTTCATATTTTTCATGGTTTTATTTCTTACTCCTTCACCTAATTATACTAAAAGGAGTTTACTGAGTTTAATAAAATCTGTGTATAAAAATGTATGGCTACATACCTTGAGTCAGGTTCAGTTAATTATTTCATTACAGAAAAAAATAATACAAATTTTCTAAAAGATATATGCAGTATTCAGTAATTTCAAGAAATCTGACACACAGGTAGGAGGGGTAAAGCTGATTTTACTAAATACATAGCCATTATTTTTACTCCAAAATTGACCTGATAACATACTGAGTCTATTCAGATTGAAAAAGAACTCTGAGAAGACACAAGAGGAGTAATGCATGAAAACTATAAGCAGGTTTCCTGAAAGTAGCGCTTTCTGATTATGGGACAAAGATCTGCTATTTCCACATGTGGAAGCTTTATGCTTAATTGGTAATATTTGGAGACTTGCTGATTTCCATTAGAAATCAGAAAATTGGTAGACTCTGCTTATATCCAAAGGAATTGTTAAATTAATTGAAGACTATAAGCCTGAAAAAAACCATAATACTTCTGTTTATTTCTATGTTTCCAAGGCAATTATTGGGCAGGGTTATATAATCAATCTTTTTTAGCATTATGGAATATTAAGGCAATGTAAAAGTTTAACTAAATCATTTTAACTCCCTCTCCTCTAGTACAGCTGTACACCCTTTCAGACTTTAAAAAACAACTCTTTGCATTTATTACCTTACTTAATGATAAACATACAATGACCAATATTGCTTTTTCTGATTAATGTGATGTATTTTACACCCATTTTAACACTTTTCTTGATGACTATGATACAGTTTATTCACCTGCAGCATATTAGGATATGTCATTCAGGATATTTTCTTTTCCTTTTCTTCATTTTCTGGAAAAGATTTCCATTATTGTCAACATTGAATGAGTATTTGTGTTTGTGTAATTGATAACTCACTCCCCAAAGGCAATTAATTAGAAATTCCTAAAGATTTATTGATTCTTTAGCTCATAAAAACTAAGATGAAATGTTATTTTATATACTATTGGGGAAAAATCAAATTAATCTCTGACACCATGCTCTCCTTGAAATTAGAATTTAAATTTTATACTTATTGAAGGGCCCTCTTTAAGTGACTCTGTGGCATAGATTTCTGTCATATGTCATATATATTTTTCTTACATATGAAAAGGAAAATATTAACAAAACAAATTATTATTCAGAATCCAGCTCTTCAGAATGACTCTTCAACTCATAACCGTCATTGTCTGGAGCTTTTTCCAAATTACTGTCCTTTAAGCCATCAACTTCGGCCACCGGGTGCGAAGAGCTGATTCATTTGAAAAGAGCCTGATGCTGGGAAAGATTGAGGGTGGGAGGAGAAGGGGACGACAGAGGAAGAGATGGTTGGATGGCATCACCAACTTGATGGACATGAGTTTGGGTAAACTTTGGGAGTTGGTGATGGACAGGGAGGCCTGGGGTGCTGCAGTTCATGGGGTCGCAAAGAGTCAGACACTACTGAGGGAATGAACTGAACTGAAGCCATCAAGAGCAACAGTGATTGGGTATTATGAATAACTGTGCTTTATTACTATTTCTTGTGTGATCCTTCCTCAAATCATCCTTATGTTTCTAAACTGCAGCAACTGTCCAGCCATATCACTAGCAATAGGAATAAAATGACTTTGCTTTCCCAGGGCAATTTTTAACTAAGTTTAACAAGCATTCAGGCTTATAATCTCTTACAACTGCTGCTTGGCTACCAATGTTTTTGAAACACCATCAATTATTAACATGCATCACCATTTGTTCTAAAGTATAAAAGTATAAAAACACACAGTTGCCTCTCTCCTGAACTTTCCCATTCTTAACTAATCTCTTAAAATTTTTCCCATCCACTTTTTTTGCTTTTAAATATCATTAACAGAGTGATTTTCTAGAACACAAACTTGAAAATGTCATCTTTTACACTCAATATGCCTCAGTGCCCACAAGATACCAGAATTCAGGAAGGTATGATTTCTCCTCCAGTCTCATCTTTTTGGACTTCTCCCTATACTTCCTTGTTCTAGTCATCTTGAACTCCTTATAGATCCTTGGAGACATTACACGATTCCCTACTCTGTTATTTCTTCTACTGGTACTGGTCTCCTCACTCAGTGGCATAAACTAACGTGACTGACCTCTCAAATGAAACTTGAATGTAACAGTCATCAGCCCATAAGGCAGGTGTAAGTGCATCTTCCCCATCTCTACCAACTCTACTTGACTGCAACCTCAACATCAGTGATGCTCAGTGGGAGGGACTTGGGAGTAAGGGAATGAAGAAGGGGTAGGATCGTGACTCCTGCTTTTCAGATGGACTTCTGAGCAGCTGTATGGGTTAAAATTAAATATTTGTTACTGAGAGAATAGTATCCTACTCTTTGGTTGAACTGAGGCTGAAAAATATTTGAGAACAGTTGTTCTAAGTCTTTCCCCATAGTCCCTGTAAAACAGAATTTTGTTTGTTCATGTGAATGTCCCTGATAGAATATAGGTTTCAAAAAAATGAGAAATAAAACTTAGTAACCTTTACTTCCCTATAGCCAACTCTGGCATGTAACAGAGAAGACTGAAACAGGGAAGGTCAAGTGAGTAAGCCTTGCCACTGGAGAGATGAGATATTAAGTTATCATCGTCTTGGTTTGGAATGAAAGATTCTTATCTGTGAAATAATACATGGAAAGTATGAGACAAAAGCCTGAGGACCAAGGGGAAAGTTAAGGACCACACAGAAAAGTGGGTTAGCAGGCAAAGACTTAGTCACCGGAAGAAGGTAAGAGCCTAGTGACTCAATCAGTAAATATTTTTTAAACTCTATGAACCTCGAATATCTACAAAAAATTTAAAAATTACCTTCACAGTGGCTTTGTTGTGAGCACCAATTGAGAAAATATGTGTAAGTAAATTATGCATTATTGGTAACAATTATTTCATTATAAACTTGTCTAAATAGGAACATCATTGAATTTGATTGAATGTATGCTGGCCCACTGCTGCCCTGTGGCTAAGCTACATTCCTCCAACTAGGGAACATATTAGTAACAGAGTCTCTCACAGACACACACTTGTGGGTAGCTATCTACCTAAAGAATTAAAGAAAAAAGCAGCAAGACAAAGTTGCAATTGCACCAAGTGTGGTATTCTGAGCACCATTAACTTCCTCTTCTGACTCAGCTTTGGTCTAGGCTTCTTTCCTCTGATCTTATTTTGGTTAGTGCCTCAACCCTGATGAGCATGCATCTTGGCTGGGTTTATTCCTTGCCTAACCCTCATATATAATCCTGCTTCCAGTTATTTATGTTAGACAAAGGTCTCAAAGATGCTCGAACCAAGTTCATTTTTTTCTGCTAGTTATAATTTTGAAAAACACTGCTTTTATCCTCTCAATTAAAGCTCTGACTTAGAAATAATATTCAAAGCATAAAGCTTCTCCCTAGAACTAATCATTCCAGACTTTTCATTATTTCCTGAATTCTGTGAACTGTAGGCATAAAGTAGGATGGCTGTCTTTATGGAAAACCATATCTAGTCCTCCAAACTACCACTGATGATCCAGTGGATGGAGCTACATTAGAGACCAACACGGTATCTCAATAAAACAGGTACAGCCGTATTTCCTTTTACCTTGCAGTATCATTAGTTCCTTGATGCAGAATGAGATGAGCTAACCTGAGGGATCTACTGATTCCATATCCCTGCTGTTGCTGCTGCTGCTAATTTGCTTCAGTCGTGTCCGACTGTGTGCGACCCCATAGATGGCAGCCCACCAGGCTAGGTTCAGTCAACTGCAGATTGAAAGTATTTAGAAAAAAAAAATTCAGAAATTCCCCAAGGTGAAAATTGAATTTTCTGTGTGCTGGAAACTATCTGCATAGCATTTACAACTATCTAAATAGCATTTGGGAGCCTCGAGTCAGACACGACTGAAGTGACTTAGCAGCAGCAGCAGGTGGCTCAGCGGGTAAAGAATCAGCCTGCAATGCAGGAAACACAGGAGACTTGAGTTCAATCCCTGGGTTAGGAATATCCTCTGGAAAAGGAAATCTATATTCTACTTGCTATTGTAAGTAATCTAGAGGTGATTAAAAGTATACAGCAGGATGTACATAGATTATGCCCAAATACTAAACCTTTTTTTATATAAAGGACATGAGCATCTTCAAATGTTGGTAACTGTGAGGGCCCTGGAACCAATCTCCTACAGATAGCAAGGGGTTGACTATACTTGGTTTGAGTTTAGATGCCATGGTTGTATAAAAATACAGAAAATTATGTGCAGTGGGACAATTCTGTTCTCAACTGAGAGATCAGAGGAAAATGAAACTGAGTTATAGCATATTCTTATCTTCCAACTCTCACTCATTCTGGACATGTGTTAATAAGATAGTGCACTGGCATGTTGAATTGCCATCACTTCTAAATGGTGTCCTTTCTCACTTTTGCTTTCACTCTTTCACTTTTTCTCTAATTCATACTAAACATGTATATGAATTAACCTCACCAAAGGAGGCAAGGAGCATGTTTGTTCTGGAGCACAGTGATACCAATAAATAGTTTTTAAGTGCTCTTGAATATTTCCACAAACTTATCAGCACTCTCACGTAAAGACTCCATTTTAGAACCAATCATCTTTCCTGCAGATTTTTTTGGATATCTCCTTTTGACTTCTTTGCTTTTTGTACTATCACCATTTGCTCAATTACAGAGGCTTAAAATCCTTTATAACAGCTAACCCAAGTTGTAAAACTTGAACAACCTAAGAAATTATACATTCCATCATTCTTGTATTTAGGCCTGCAGAAACTGAGCTGCAAGACATGTAAATTCTGGTTCAGGATAAGCAGCTTGTGGTACCAAGCTAGACATTCTCAGGGCTCCAGACCATCACTGATGCCCTTCTGTCTTCTTTGCTTCTCTTATCCAAGAGGTATCGAGCCTCGTCCATCTCCATTTGTCACAGTCTCTCTTTCTTCTTCACATCCCCTCTCATTTCTTTCTTTAAATCAGGATCACCACAATTTTTTGTGAATTTTACCCTGTTACACCTGGTATTCTTTCTGTTGACTTCCTAGTTACTAACTTCCTTATCTGCAGTTCATCTTGGACAGAACTGTCGCATCCATCTTGCTATGAGTATGTAGCCATGAGACTAACATGATGAAAGCAATGTTTTAAGAAGACTGGTCTGGCAGTGCAGTTCGTGATAGATGAGAGGACGGATCAAGGAGACAGAGAGAAGGTCTGAAAGGCTGTTGAAGTGATTCTGGATTCCTTAACAAGGGTCTTGACTGAGGTGGTTTTTACCACTTTCTTTGGCAACCCCTTCATTCCACTTTGTGAACGCTAGTAAAGCTCACAATTCAAACTGCTATAATATTTTAAAGAGTAAATGGTCTCGTTGTCAAGGAGAGCCTTTGTATTCTACTAAATTACTCTCTCCTTTCCTAGGCATTGACCTCTTGCCACGCTGCAATGCTCCTTAGCACTTTAAAGCAGGCTTTTTCTTTCAAATCTCTGTTCTTTTGAAACATGGTTTCAGAAGTGCTGACTACGTCATTATTCATTTTTACATTATTTTCCAAAAGCTAATGTCATTTTTAAGTTTTTAAAGACATAAAGGGGATGTGAAAGAGTCACCATTCTGGTAGTAAAGGGGACTTCAGGTTATAGTTTCAATTTTAAAACTGTTTTTTCATAGCAAAACAACCAAACGGTCCTAGGTTTTAGTATAATGAGATGGAGAAGCAAAAAGCGAAAATGCAGCTGTTAAATAAGCTTCTGAAAATTTCTCAACGTTAGTCTTATGAGGACAATGCCAGGTGTCGGGGATTAATTTCTAACAACTCAATTATTATCGGAGAAGGCAATGGCACCCCACTCCAGTACTCTTGCCTGGAAAATCCTATGGATGGAGGAGCCTGGGAGGCTGCAGTCCATGGGGTCATAGGGAGTCGGATATGACTGAGTGACTTCACTTTCACTTTTCACTTTCATGCATTGGAGAAGGAAATGGCAACCCACTCCTGCGTTCTTGCCTGGAGAATCCCAGGGACAGGGGAGCCTGGTGAGCTCTATGGGGTTGCACAGAGTTGGACATGACTGAAGTGACTTAGCAGCAGCAGCAGCACCGAGATTAAACTCATAACATCACATGCTATACAACAGAAAACAAGTAAAATATATAGCCCCCTAACTTACTTGTAACTAAGCAATTGTTATGATATGAAAATAATGTTCATTTAATTAATTCATACCACATAGGGTTTCAATTTCAGTTAGTTTTTAAACTCCTAAACCAGGCTTCTGTGGCTCAAAGCTATAGTAAATATGAAATTGTATGTATTAACGTTTTTTGGTTTAAAGCTAATTTTCTAAGTAATCTCTCTGGAAAGACTCAACATTCACTTATACATAGTTTATAAAGTACAATCATTAGTAAGTTAATGAAACACCAGGTTCTTGTAATATACTTTACTTGAAGACCATTAAATACAATCAAATATCCAATAGCAAAGAACTACATTTCTCAAAGCTAAAGCCTCATAGCCTCATGTTCCTTTTAATCATACTGTTCTTTAGAAATATGCTGCATATTTAATCTCCTGAAATTTTTAACAATCTGTCTCCTATCAATAAGGAAAATTAGCTTTTTTTTTTTTTTTTTTGAACAATCTCTCTCCCATCACTAATGAATACTGGTAGTGCCTGAAGGCAGAAACTAAGCCATTAGATTGCTGCCCGGCTTTTACAGCCCAAGTTCCCTCTTATTCTCAATGTTTTTGAATCCTTTATACAGTTTACCCTATGCTAAAAGATACACAAAACATGACTCAGCATTTAGCTCAGAATAAAGACACATCCTATCCAGTGGTCTAACTTTGATAGGTAATACCAAGAAAGACCAAGGGGAAAATAAAGAAGAAAACTCAGCCTCTGTGTATCTAAGGAAGTACCCCATTCACAGAAAACATAACCGACTCAAGCCCTGGGGATGTTATCCCATGGTTATCTTACTATTTTAAGAGATATTACAGAATCCTTTCAATACGATTAAAATACTTTTAGAAAGACAATCAATATTTATCAAGTACTGGTTTGGCTTTCCCAGGTGGAGCAGTGGTAAAGAATCTGCCTGCCAATGCAGGAGACGGAAGAGACTCTGGTTTGATCCATGAGTTGAGAAGATCCCCTGGAATAGGAATTGGCAACCTGCTCTGATATTGTTGCCTGGGAAATCCCATGGCCAGAGAAGCCTGGCGGGCAACAGCCTATGGGATCACAAAGAGTCAGACATGACCGAGGGCATGCATATACACATAGACACAAGTACTGGTTTAATGAATTGCCAACCAGGGAGTGGGTGTTGGAGAGATAACAAAAATGAAGGGATAGAATACTGTGGTATCAATCACTTATTTTTAAAAATGTTTCCTGGTCACTGATTCCAAGTCTGTTACTTCTCTCCCTCAGTAGCTTCGTCTGTGCTCTGACTCCCTTGATATATAATCTCATCTTATGGGTGGAAAACTCCTGGCACCATTAGGCTCAGCAACATTCTCATATCTAAGAAAGTTTCAAGCCTAACCCCTTTATGCTTAGCAAGTGGCTTCCCTAACCTATCCATCCATCTGCTGAAAAGTCCTCTTCAACTCATGAAGGTACTCAGAGGAGCGATGGCCTAGGGTTGTACAAGAAATCAGAAGTCTATAGGGTTAAAGAAACTCAACTTTGTGATCTTTAACAGTTTTAATAGCCAAGAACCATTTGACTATGCTGCCAAGGTACTGAATTTACTCCTCTTATAATAATAATCATTTGATCATATATGATTTTCACTCAGATTGCAGACCTCTCAAAAAATAGGAACTAATTTCATTTTCATCTGTAATATTTAGTTAAGATTTGACACATATTAGTATTGGTACATATTCTACTTCCTCCGGTGTCTCAGATGGTTAAAAAAAAAAAAAAATACACACACACACACACACACATATATGCCTGCAATGCTGGAGACCTGGGTTTGATTCCTGTGTCAGGAAGTTCCCCTGGAGGATGAAATCATAACATACTCCAGTATTCTTGCCCAAGAAATCCCATGGACATCAGGGCCTGGTGGGCTACAGTCCAGAGGGTTGCAAAGAGTTTGACATGATTGAGTGGCTATCACTTTCATACATACTATCAAGCAAAAACAGTAAAATCAGTGATTGGAAGGATTCTTTTCAGTTATTTTTTAGGTATTCCTTTTAAGGCAAATGAACATCAACTGAGAATCTGTGGAGTAATTAGAAATTAAACTACTGTCCCAGTTCTCATGTCTGCCTCAGGATTTGAAACAAATATTGTTATCTAGCAACTATGCTTCTCTGAAAATTGAAAAACAAATGATTATTTTTCTAATCAAAAACTTTACTCTTATTCTTCTTATCATAGGAACATTTCACCTACCCAATGCAATCAGAGGTTAAATAGAAAGTAAGCATTGTTTGGTCCTGATGGATATACCTTGCATTTTCAGGTATAGTTACTGGAATTGAAATGGAACTTTAAAAAGCACACATGCAACTAAAAGGTGATTACAGCGATTTAGAAAAGAAAAATCCATCTATGTTTAACCTAATGTGTCATCAACTCTGCTAGCAGGCTGTCAAACTAGTATTACAGAAACACTTTTTAAATCCAGTATTTAAAACAACAAACACAGGTATAATTAGAATGGGAGGAAGAAGGAGGAAATCAAACTATATAGATTTGAGGAGGGGTTCACTGTCCTGAGTGGAGAAGCAGAAAGTGGTAAGACCTTATTGAATCTGCCTGGCTCCTTTGAGGAGCACCTTACCATGTGCATAATCAATGATCTTCTCTCAATATATGTTGATATACTGGAGCTGATTTTCAATTACTGTATGTGAGTCTCTGGATTTGGACAGGAAACATCTGGCCAGTGATGCTTACGTATAGTTACTTGAAAAATGGACATATTTCTTACTATGGTCATTAACAAAAATGATACAGAGATCCACCTGGATTTTTCCTTTAGATTCATATGTGGCTGTCTATGCATCCATCACATACATCTCTCCATAGAAGTCTGGTATCCTCAGCATCCTTTAATGAATAGGCAATAGCTGGTCACAGGATATATTAATTCCTGTAATCACAACTTGGTCATTTTGCCTCCCTATGCAAGATAAATCAATTGAGACATTGACAATTAGACTCCCATACAAAATACATGGGTCTTAAGAGTAAGTGACTAAGTCAGCGAGAAGTAGCCTACTATAAACTGTTACCTTATAACCTGAGAGCAATGTATCAGGGAAAACAGACTTTTGCACCCATCAAAATACTACTATACAGGATGCAAGCTGAGTAGCATTCTGATCTGAGTCCTGCTCACAGGCTAGGCAGCTATCTTGTAAACTTAATCCCTTTGATTTTCTCTAGAAAAAACAACTAGGACCAGATTTATAAAATATGATACATTCCTACAAGTTTCATTACACTTTTTATATTGAGAGAGAACACTGAGGGAAAAAAAAGTTGAGAGCTGGGAGAAAGGGTATTTGGTTCTATTAGTTTCATTTTATCCAATACAACCAGTGGTGTAATGGAGCTCGTTCAGATTGTATACATCTTTCCCCAACTCCACATTCAGCACTGTCACTTTAATAGCTTGAAACTGTCTTTGTAGGATAACTTAGACCAGGAAAATAGGCAAACAATTCAAATTAGGGCCTTGTTCCTTTAGCAGTGAGCCAGCTGTAAAACATACCACTAATTATAACTGTTGTTAATATAACCAATGAGGAACTCCTTATTGGTAATATTAATTTGACAATTTACTAACTGAACTAATTCCTTTGTTCCCATTCATCTCTGTCTTTGATGTGGGCCCTTAGTATTGGGAAACATCATTTTTATACAAATATTTGAGTTCTTAGTGTCTTCCTCAGAAACTCAAGTGACAGGGAAATCAGCACAGAGGACACAAATAAATGGTCATGTCAAGTTTAGCAATGACTTCATGATTCTCTGGTCAGAGTCATTCATTTCAACATTTATTGAGTTCCTACTGTGTATCTAGACTACTAAGTGCTGTGGAGTGCTGGGAGACAGGTTTTCATGGGTTTCTTGCATTTCTGTACACTCTGGAAGTAGAGGCACTGGCTTCTGAGTTAACCTTTTACAGAGTTTGTGGAGTATATAGAGAGATACTGCACTCTTCTGAAGTAGAAAACAGAGTTGTGTGCTGACCAGTAGAGTAAATTAAATGTCTCTCTCTGGGGCAAAATTTGGCTTCTTTTCTTTCAAAAGATTGGGGATTCCCAAGCTCAAAACTGACACAAATCCACCGTGTATCTTGTATCCATCTAGGTCGGTCCCCACATTGCCCCTGTGGGCTTAGGGGACAAGAGAAACATATGCAAACATGAAGCTCATGCTATCTGCTCTGCCATGAGCTACGTTCATATCTCTGATCCAGGAGTCTCGTGTCCTCTGCCAGCAAGTGTGAAATTATGGTGGGCTAACGTCAGTAAGTAAGGTAAAGTATCAGACTCTTCACAGTTCCTGACATGGAGGACCTAAAGTAAGGTTATTCTTAGTCTTAAGGAGACATATCGCTTTCCAGCTAGTGCAGTGGTAAAGAATCTGCCTGTCAATGCAGGAGACTTAAGAGATGTGGGTTCAATCCCTGGGTCAGGAAGATCCCCTGGCGTAGGAAGTGGCAACCCACTCCAGTATTCTTGCCTGGGAAATCCCACAGACAGAGAAATCTGGCAGACTATAGTCCTTGGGTTTGCAAAGACTCAGACACGACTGGCCATGAGCGCATACACACACATGTGAAGAGACATATAAACTTGTTGAGATGTGATTATGTATGAATATATGTAATTATAAAACACTGATTTATATACAACCAAAATATATAAAGCTGCAACAAGTAGTATGAAGGGGGAAATGTATGTATCATAGATGCATGAATCTGTCATCATGAAAAAAATTATGGAACATCACTGCAGTTTATTATAAAAGCAAATATTTATGCCACACAACCTTCATTCATGATCGTGCTCATAGATGAAGCATTAATCACCTAACTAGTGACAAAGCAACCAATTTAAAGAACCAAGATAAAAAATACTTTCAACAAAATTGCTGATTAGAAAACGTAACACTTGTTTTGCTAGACCAAAAACCCTGCAATCTAGTGAATTTTTGTTTAATATCAGTTCAGTTCAGTGTCTCAGTTGTGTCCAACTCTTTGTGACCCCATGAACTGCAGCATACCAGGCCTCCCTGTCCATCACCAACTCCCAGTCCACCCAAACCCATGTCCAATGAATCGGTGATGCCATCAAACCATCTCATCCTCTGCCATCCCCTTCTCCTCCTGCCCTCAAACTTTCCCAGCATCAGGGTCTTTTCAAATGAGTCAGCTCTTCGCATCAGGTGGCCAAAGTATTGGAGTTTCAGCTTCAACATCAGTCCTTCCAATGAACACCCAGGACTGATCTCCTTTAGGATGGACTGGTTGGATCTCCTTGCAGCCAAGGGACTCTCAAGAGTCTTCTCCAACACCACAATTCAAAAGCATCAATTCTTCAGCGCTCAGCTTTCTTTAATGCATGACATTCAACATTTCTTCAATTGTTGAATACCAGCAATGGGGCAGGTTTTGCACTAGACTCATTTTAAGCAGTCTTTGTAATACAGTAACTTTTCAAGTAGGAGTTATTATTTTTATTTTATAGAAGATGAAACTGTGGTTCAGAGAAGTTAAATGATTTGTTCAAAATTAATACAGCTAATAAATAGCAGGGAATTGCTTTTGATAATATTAGTCTAGTTATAAAACCAGTTACTTATACTTTTAATAAAATAAACATGTACTGATTATATGTGACAGACTCCACTCTATCTTGGAACTATTTAGGAGAGTTTATAAATGGAATATAGAATTAGGATTCCCAAGGACCTATAATCTCCTCTAATGTCAAAGTTAATAAGAGAGCTAGGAAATACCATTTTTTCCTCTTTGGTTTCTAGGACTTTTACCCCATTAAACCTCTAGTTCTACCCTTAAACCCTTTTTCCTCAAGCAACTAGACCTCCATACAGCTAAACATTTAGAGCGGAGTGAGACAAGGGCAGAGTGGGTTCAAGACGAGGGTTGAAGACATGTGTGCAGTATCCCAGGGATGCTTGCTTTCAGCATAGGAGTCCCTGGAGCCCTGAGTCCTGAAGAGGAGGAGGGCAGGTTCTCATGGTCTGGGGACTTGCCTTTTAACCATGGAATCACTCTGCCTAAATAGGCATCTGCTTCTCTGTTGGAGACCCTGAATCACACAAAGTAAGACTTCTTGCTCCAATTTTGTTTGACTGTGTAGACAAACACTGATAGGCATAAATACACTGCAGCCAAAATAACACATAGGTAGAGAATGAAAAAAAGAAAAAAAAATTTTACTTTTTCCTTGAGTTTGTGTGTTCTCAGTTGTATCCGACTCTGCAACCCCATGGACGGTAGCCTGCCAGGTTCCTCTGTCCGTGGAGTTTTCCAGGCAAGAATACTGGAGTGGGTTTCCATTTCCTCCTCCAGGGGATATTCCTCACCAAGGGACAGAATCCAAATCTCCTGCACTGGCAGGTGGGTTCTTTACCACTGAGCCATGTGGAAAGCCCTTGAGAAGCAAATACAAGAACTCAAAATATTATAACTTAGGGCTATTTACTGCATGGGATATGTTTTTGTTTAAATCTTTTCAATGAGACTTATTTTGCCTTGCTGTATTTTTTTTTTAATTTTTATTTTAACTTTAGTTTACTTTACATTACTGTATTGGTTTTGCCAAACATTGACATTAATTCACCACGAGTGTACAAGCATTCCCAAACATGAATCCCCTCCCACCTCCCACCCAATACAATCTCTCTGGGTCCTCTCCTTGCACCAGTCCCAAGCATCCTGCATCGGACATGGACTGGCGATTCGTTTCTTACTTGATAGTATACATGTTTCAATGCCATTCTCCCATCTCATCCCACCCTCTCACTCTCTCTCTTCCCCAGAGTCCAAAAGTTCACTCTATAGATCTGAGTCTCTTTTGTTGTCTCGCATACAGGGTCATCATCCCCATCTTTCTAAATTCCATATATACGCGTTAGTATACTGTATTGGTGTTTTTCTTTCTGGCTTACTTCACTCTGTATAATCGGCTCCAGTTCCATCCATCTCCTTAGAACTGATTCAAATGTCTTCTTTTTAATGGCTGAGTAATACTCCATTGTGTATATGTACCACAGCTTTCTCATCCATTCATCTGCTGATGGACATTTAATACTGCAACATGCAAACTGCCTCTACTCCCCTGCCAAAATTCACCTCCACCTCAGCACTCTCAATTCCCTTTATCTAGCTTTATTTTTTCTATGTCCATAGTTATTATTACTATCTTCCACATTATTTGCTTATGTTTGATTTTTATTATCATGCCTACAAGAATTCAAGCTACACAAGAAGCAAGACCTTGTTTTGTCTCCAAGTACCTTGAGTAATGCCTGGCACATAGTTGTTCAATAAATAAATATTTTGGGAATGAATGAATGAGTAAATAACCATTTATTGTTCAATAATTGCAATTATTTCTTGGGTTCTTACTATGTGCCAGGTAGTGTTATAGCTGCTTTACACACATTAACTCATCTAATGTATCCAATAAATCTATGAGATGGTATTACTATTATCCTTATAAATGAGCACACTGGAATACAATGATGTTAATTATCTTGCTCTAAAATCACATGACTATCAATCACAGAGCTGAGTTTTGAACTTGAGAGTCTGGTTTCAGAGTCAGTTTTCCTAAACACCGCATCCACTAACCACTTCAGTGGTTGATATTCATAATGGTGACCTGAGTCATTTCAAGAAAAGAAAAATATTATGTACTGGTTATTTTAAGAAGGCGGAGAAGTACACAATACTTTTAGATAGTTAATATAAATTATTCAAATAAAATATTAATTATTTAGGTATCCTTAATGGACATTTCAGTTATCTTGATAATTAACTTACATGAGTTACCCCATTTCCTCAAACACTTGGTTAATCATAGAATTCCAATGGGCATATTTGTTTCTGTAATTTCTGTTCTGCTGCTGCTGCTAAGTCGCGTCAGTCGTGTCCGACTCTGTGCGACCCCATAGACGGAAGCCCTTCTCTTCTATCCCTCCCCTAATCCTTCTCTCTTTTCTGCTTCACTCCTGTCCTTTCTCTTTTTTAGTTCTTGATGATTCCCATCATCACCAACAACATCAGCAAGTTGTCACTGCTACTTTAAATTGGCTCACTATATTGTATGAAAGTAAGAAGTCTCAAATTGTGAGAACCAAAATTTTAGTCATAACTTTTATTTAGGGCTCAAGTTATTCTTGCTACTTCAGATATCTTGGGTTTTATTTTCCATTAGAAGTGGGCTATATTTTAACAGCACCAGCAAAATGCTTTATACTGGGAGTTATAAACATAACTGAAGGTCACCATATCATAGGCTTCTGACATTCATGAATTGTGCTCTTGCCAGAGAAAATTTCATAAGCCAAGAGCCCTTGCCTTGCAGTTTCACTCTGCTGTAATTTTCCAGGTTGTTTCATTGACCACACTAAGAGTTGACTCCTTATCTTCACTATATGTATTAGAAGCACCACTGCTTCAGTGGAGACTTCCATTTTTATATTACACCTGCTGAAAAGTGCCACAAATAACTTTAACACAATTTATTGTCTGGTCTAGACAGACTCATATCTCACAGGAACTTCCTTCACCTCATCCTGGTTTATGTCCCAACTATGGGGTTGATCTGCTCTGTCTTAGGAAGTAGAAGCAAAGTGATAGAGTCCTTAAATATTGTGAGTATTGATCTAAGGTCCAAGATGTAATAACCATCAACATTCAAATGTCTAAACAGAGACAGTTTATTATTGCAAGTGGTTAACCGTTTTCTGTGAGGGATGCTAGCCTACACTGAACTGCTTCAAGAAGGTGGAGGTGAGTCTATAATAATCCTAATGGGAAAAAAATGTAAACCTTTGCTGTTATGGAAAATAACATCTACTTATATAAATGAGAACTTAATGTTATTGGAGGATTAGGGGTAAGAGCCTTAAAAAGATCAATTTAGGCACAACAAGAGGGTGATAAATAAAGAGCCAAAGAGACGGAGAGACGCTATTACAGAATAAAAAATCAGAAAAATAATTATTGATAATATTTTTAGGGAGGTAATTTTTTTAGTTTTCTATAGAGCCTAACATCAGGAATAATGGTGTGTTAGTCAGTCGTGTATGACTCTTTGCGACCCTGTGGACTGTAGCCTGCCAGGCTCCTCTGTCCATGGAATTCTCCAGGCAAGAATACTGGAGTGGGTAGCCATTCCCTTCTCCAGGGGAACTTCCTGACGCAAGGATCAAACCTGGGTCTCTCACAGTGCAGGCAAATTCTAAACTCTGTGAGCCTCCAGGGAAGCCAAAAATAACGGTACTCCTAGAAAACTGAATATTCACTATAAATCCAATCTACTAGGCATTAATACTTTTATATCATTGGTCCCATGATATGGTTACCTTTGTTGTTGTTTTTGTTATTTAGTCACTAAGTCATGTCCAGCCCTTCTGCGACTCCATGTTCTGTAGCCCATCAGACTCCTCTGTCCATGGAATTTCCCAGGCAAGAATACTGGAGTGGGCTGCCATTTCCTTCTCTATGGGATCTTCCTGACCCAAGAATCAAACTCGTGTATCCTCATTGGCAGGCAGATTCTTTACCACTTAGATGACAGCAAATGCTTGGTTGAAAATTAAAGTATACCCCTGATTCTTCAAAGTTAGAACTTAATAGTTCAGCTAGAAAAATTTGTCCTTAAGATATGCCTGGTTTTATCTTACACCAGTCATATATTCTCAGAAACACAGTGGTAACTTAAACTGATATGATGAAATTTTAAAGGAATGCTACAGTACATTTCCTCCCTGCGTTGCTCTGTCCTACAACACATTCACACTCGGAGAAAAGGGCTTGGAAAGGAGGGCGGCCTGCCTGCCAAATCGTACTCTAAATGGTTGTAGGTGTAATGGTTGTAAGTCTGGCTCCTAGTTAAACACCCATGTGTGTTCTTCAGGCCTTATCACAGACAATTATGGAGGCTCTAAGTGGCAGCTCTTATAAGGGGAAGCTGCTCTCCCCAAAGAAGACTTGGTGCAGGGCCAATGTACTGCTGTCTCTGGAGAGAGGTGGAGTCAAGGACTCAGGTCCCCGGTGGGTCATGACCTTTCACATATTGACACTCATAGACCTGGGGACTTCATTCCTAAGTCTCTCTCTCTTTTTTAATTAGAATATAATTGCTTTACAATGTTGCATTAGTTTCTGCTGTACAACAGTGTGAATCAGCTTTGTGTGTGTGTGTGCGTGTGTGTGTGTGTGTGTGTGTGTATATCCTCACCCTCGTGAGCCTCCCTCCCACTCCCCCACCATCCCAGCCATCTTGGCCATCACAGAGCACTAAGCTGAGTTTCCTGTGCTATATGACAGCTTCCCACAAGCTATCTATTTTACACATGTAACTTTGTGTACATCAGTGCTACTCTCTCAGTTCATCCTAACTTTCCCTTTCCCAAGCTATATCCACAAATCTGTTCTCTCTGTCCTTCAGTTTCCTCTCAAGTTCTCCTTATAGGGAGAGGGAAACTTTAAAGATACTTTTTCCTACTCTGACTCAGTGCTTTATTACCTCTAACCCTTCCCCCTTTTCCTCCTGCTGAACCCACACTCCAGGGTCAACAAAACTGCTGGAACCCTTCATACTGGACTCCCTCAGCAGTGAGGACTCTCATCTCTGCACTGATCCCCGTGGCCCTAGATCACTGTTCCACAGGGGAGATGGGACAGGGAGAATCATCGCTTTCTCTGGTTTGCAACTCCTGCTTAAACCAACAACTCTTTCATTTCTGGCTTGCTCCTTAAATTGGCTATTTTGGAGACCTGGCAACTCCCCATGTCCCTGCCTCTGCTCCAGGTCACCTGAGTTCCTGACAGTAAGCACTACAGATATTTTGCAAAAAGCAGAGAAAATTCAAAGGTGATATGACCAGGCTTTTTAAATGTTTAAGGACAGGTTTTATGACAGAGAAAAGAGACCCATTCTCTATTGCTCTGGAAAGCAGAACAAGGACAAATTGGTGGAAATGACAGCAACTGAATCATACCATTCACTGTAACAACAATATATGGCATCACCCTAATGGTAGAAAGTGAAAGTGAACTAAAGAGCCTCTTTTTGAAGGTGAAAGAGGAGAGTGAAAAAGCTGGCTTAAAACTCAACATTCAAAAAATGAAGATCATGACATCTGGTCCTATCACATCATGGCAAATAGATGGGGAAACAAAGGAAACAGTGGGCAAGAGTGAACATCGACATTTTAGGAATCAGTGAACTAAAATGGACTGGAGTGGTCAAATTTAATTCAGATGGCCATTACATCTATTACTATGGGCAAGAATCTAGAGAAGAAATGGAGTAGCCTTCATAGTCAAAAAAAGAGTCTGAAATGCAGTACTTGGGTGCAATCTCAAAAATGAAAGAATGACCTCTGCTTGTTTCCAAGGAAAACCATTCAATATCACAGTAATCTAAGTCTATGTCCCAGTCAGTAATGCTGAAGAAGCTGAAGTTGAATGGCTCTATGAAGACCTACATGACCTTCTAGAACTAATACCCAAAAAGATGTCCTTTTCATTAAAGGGGACTGGAATGCAAAATAAGGAAGTCGAGAGATGCCTGGAGTAACAGGCAAACTTGGTTTTGGAGTACAAAATGAAGGAGGAGAAAGGCTAACAGAGTTTTGCCAGGAGAACACATTGGCCATAGCAAACATCTTGTTCCAACAACACAAGAATCAACTCTACACACGGATATCACCAGATGGTCAATACTTAAATCAGATTGATGATATTCTTTGCAGCCAAAGATGGAGAAGCTCTATACAGTCAATAAAAACAAGACCAGGAGCCAACCGGTGGCTCAGATCATGAACTTTTTGTTGCAAAATTCAGACTTAAAGTTAAGAAAGCAGGGAAAAGCAGTAGAGCATTCAGGTATGACCTAAACCAAATCCTTTAAGATTATAGAGTGGAAGTGACAAATAGATTCAAGGGATTAAATCTGATAGACAGAGTGCCTGAAGAACTATGGACAGAGGTTTGTAACATTCTACAAGAGGCAGTGGTCAAGACAATCCCCAAGGAAAAGGAAAGCAAAAAGGCAAAACGGTTGTCTGAGGAGGCCTTACAAGTAGCTGAGAAAAGAAGAGAAGCTAGAGGCAAAGGAGAGAAGGAAAGACAGACCCATCTGAATGCAGAGTTCCAAAGAATAGCAAGGTGAGATAAGAAAGCCTTCCTCAGCGATCGATGCAAAGAAATAGAGGAAAACAATAAAATGGGAAAGCCTGGAGATATCTTCAAGAAAAATTGATACACCAGGGGGGAGTACATACAAAGATGGGCACAATAAAGGACAAAACTTGTATGGACCTTACAGAAGCTGAAGATATTAAGAAGAGTGGCAAGATCACAGAACTATACAAAAAAGATCTTAATTACCCAGACAGCCATGATGGTGCAATCACTCAACTAAAGCCAGACATTCTGGAATGCAGTCAAGCAGGCCTTAGGAGCATCACTATGGACAAAGCTAGTGGAGGTGATGGAATTCCACTTGAACTATTTCAAATCCTAAGAGATGATACTGTTAAAGTGCTGCATTCAATATGGCAGGAAATTTGGAAAACTCAGCAGTGGCCCCAGGACTGGAAAAGGTCAGTTTTCATTCCAATCCCAAAGAAAGGCAATGCCAAAGAATGTTCAAATTACCACACAACTGTACTCATCTCACACGCTAGCAAATTAATGCTCAAAACTCTCCAAGCCAGGCTTCAACAGTACCTGAACCATGAACTTCCAGATATCCAAGCTGGATTTAGAAAAGGCAGAGGAACCAGAGATCAAATTGCCAACATCTGTTGGATCACCAAAATAGCAAGAGAATTCCAGAAAAACATCTACTTCTGCTTCACTGACTATACCAAAGCCTTTCACTGCATCACAACAAACTATGGAAAGAAGTAAGAGCTAGAACTGGACATTGAACACAGACTGGTTCCAAACGGGGAAAGGAGTATGTCAAGGCTGTAAATTGCTACCCTGCTTACTAAACTTATAAGCAGAGTACATCATTCAAAATGCTGGGTCAGATAAAGCACAAGCTGGAATCAAGATTTTGGGGATAAATATTAATAACCTCAGATATGCACATGACACCACCCTTATGGCAGAAAGAGAAGAGAAAGTGAAGAGCCTCTCTGAGAAAGTGAGAGGAGAAAGAAAAAGTTGGCTTAAAATTCAACATTCAAAAAACTAAGATCATGGGATCTAGTCCCATCACTTTATGGCAAACAGATGGGGAAACAATGAGAGACATTTTTAAGCCGGGGTCAGAGGGAGGGGGGAGCTCCAAAATCACTGCAGATGGTGACTGCAGCCATGAAATTAAAAGATGCTTGCTTCTTAGAAGAAAAGCTATGACTAACCTAGACAGCATATTGAAAAGACAGCAGAGATATTACTTTGCCAACAAAAGTCTGTCTAGTCAAAGCTTTGGTTTTTCCAGTAGTCATGTATGGATGTGAGATTTGGACTACAAAGAAAGCTGAATGCTGAAGAATTGATGCTTTTGAACTGTGGTGTTGGAGAAGACTCTTGAGAGTCCCTTGGACTGCAAGGAGATGAAATCAGTCAATCCTAAAGGAAATCAATCCTGAATATTCATTGGAAGGACTGATACTGAAGCTGAAACTCCAATACTTTGGCCACCAGATTTGAAGAACTGATTCATTGGAAAATCCCTGATGCTGGGAAATATTGAAGGCAGGAGGAGAAGGGGACAACAGAAGATGAGATAGTTGGATGGCATGACCGAATCAATGGACATGAGTTTGAGCAAGCTCTGGGAGTTGCTGATTGACAGGGAAGCCTGGCGTTCTGTGTTCCATGGGGTCACAAAGAGTCGGACATGACTGAGCAACTGAACCGAACTGAATAATGTAGCTGACTATACATGAAAATAAAAATAAACATTTGTGTATTTACTTAGTTCAAAAAATGTTTCCAAAATTATTTGCCTTTCACACCTTATCCTCTCCTCCAGAGACAACTATCCTAAATTTTCCGATAATAATTCCCTTGCTTTCTACAACACTATTCTATTTTTATTATTAGATTTTAAACTAAGTTATCTAACTGGCAGGATAAGTCTCTCTACCTTGTTTACTTTCTTAAATTACTGTGTGAACTTATTTTTCTGTCTTTCATGAATGTTTTAAACCACCTTTTCAACTAAATTTCAAAACCAGGTGAGATTTTAATTATGTTAACTTGGTCATTTTACAGAGAATTGATAACTTCCATTGGATCACCTAAGTATGAACATGGTATGTCTCTCTTTATACCCTTTTTGAGCACTTTCAGTTTTTTGTTTTCCAGTAAATGGCACAAATATTATCCTTTACATCATTCCTATGGTCCTTATACTCTTATTAGTATTGTAAATTCTTCCTTTTTATTGACTTGATTTCTCACTCTTTTGTTGCCAATAAATATTACAGAAATGCAGTCGACTTTTAAATATTAAGCCAATCCAATATTCTTTCCCAACAGGCTTATTAAACTTAATATTTCATACTTGAATTTATATGCAGACCACTGTATAATCTGCTAATAATGTAAGCTTTGTTTTCTATGTCCAAATATTATAGCTTTTATTTCTTTTTCTTTTATGGTCTATTTAGAATCTTTAAAACAATGCTGAGTAGAGGTGGTGCTGTAACAAACTCATTTCCTCATTACTGGCCTAGAGGAAATGTTTTTTACCATTAAGCAAGGAAATGGAAGCCTGCTCCAGTATTTTTGCCTGGAAAATCCCTTGGATAGAGGAGCATGGTGGATAACAGTCTACTGGGTCACAAAGAGTTGGACATGACTTAGCACATGCAGGCACATATGCATGTGTGCACGCGCGCATGCACACACCCATTTCCTACAGGTTTCTGTTATATAAATTCATCAGGTTAAGAAACTTTTCTTTTTAACTGAATAGGACTTTTTTTCAAAACCACTAATGGGTTTTTGCTGTCACTGAGTGACTATTCACCATCTATTAAAATGGTCATAAAATTTCTCTACCTGAATCAGCATGTGTAGGTTATATTGTTTACTGTTCAATTTGCACTCCTGGGTAAACCTAACCTGATAATGATACATTATCTTTTTATCAAAATGGTTGATGCTGTAGTTAGTAATTTTCTATGTACACACATGAGTCTGCATGGCCTGTAACTTTTCTGCTTCTTATTTTCCTGGCATGATTTGGCCAATACAATTACATTAGTAAATAAGTTGGAGACTGTATCTTCTTTTTCTATTATCTGCAAAAGTGAGTGTAAGATGAGTCCTGCCAGGTCTGCTTTTTGTGCATGTGGATCTCCACTACAAAGTCTCACTAATGGAGGTTGGAGGCCCATTTCTTCTATGGTCTTTTCTCCTATGGTCTGTCAAAGCTAAAGCTCTAGGCTTCCAGAATTAGCAGATATCCCCAGGGCAGGCAATACTTTTAGTCTGCTTGTTGCTCTGGATTTGCAGTTCCACATGAAACTTATGAGGGTTTTATTTACTTTCCTACAAGTTCATGATACATTTAAGAGGATGATTTTTATATTTTACTTAGAAATGAGTATGTGCCATACCTTGAGTGGCGAGAAAGATAAACCTCGTCTTTAATTTATAGGAGTGCTTTCCTACCATAATGAATCATCATCTGCTTGAATGATTACAGGGAAGAATGCTTAGAGTTGGTAAATCTGGGATGAAACAAAGAAGATGGTCATGACCATGCAGTACTGTAAGAAGAGGGGAGAACACAGGCATTTGCAAATGGCATCAGTGAGTCAAAATAAGGTGCATTTGGAGAACAAGCTATGTAGCTTGCTTTCAATTAATTCAGCTTCAGTGTATTATAAAGCAGAAGGTTAATTTGAGCAATTTCAAGCGACTGCAATAAAATGCCCTCTCTATAGTCATTAGCACTCTCTTCTTTGACTTCACTTTCCTGTAATACTTCTCGTACCCTGCCACTCAAAACAAAAGTGACATCAATAAACATTCTTGAAAAGAGTATGAAAAGAATGGCTAAGATATTGATTTGCTAAGAATATGAAGACTGAAGAGCAAGTAGAAGAGGATTTGGAATATTCAGAGAAGTTTGGATTATATAAAGTTTGACTTACTTTGTACATGGGAACCTTCATGATATTAATGGTATATTAACTGATCCATCTGGGGTACACAAGGGGCTACTTCTGTCCTCCTCACAATACTCTACCTATGTGGTCAACAAGTGCAGAGTTGGCTACTCAATATTTACTGGATGAAGAAAGAAAGGATTGGTATCCCCATGACTTTCTTCAAAACCTCTGTTGGTATACACCAGTTTAATATCAAAGTTACAATTAAATGGTACCTTGGAACAGTAGCGTTTGTATTATTAAACGATCAACTGACATTCTCCACACCTACATTTTTTTTCTACCAGACAAGCTTCTACTTAGTGATGTAGAATATAAACATCCTGTTGAGGGCACATGCTTTTTCCTTTTCCTGCAGAGTTGTTTATAGCCTAGTAACAGACTGGAGAATAATCAAGACTGAAATTCTACTTTCCTTACATGTGCAATAGAGGATGAATTGGGAGATTAGGATTGACATACATACACTATCACGTATGAAATAGATAGCTAGTGGCAATCTGCTCTGTAGCTCAGGGGGCTCAGCTTGGTGCTCTGTGATGACCTAGATGGATGGGATGGGGAAGAGGCTGGGAGGGAAGGGATATATGTTTACATAAAATTAACAAGTGGTGCTGGGAAAACTGGTCAACCACTTGTAAAGGAATGAAACTAGGACACTTTCTAACACCATACACAAAAATAAACTCAAAGAGATTAAAGATCTAAATGTAAGACCAGAAACTATAAAACTCTTTGGGGAGAACATAGGCAAAACACTCTCTGACATAAATCACAGCAGGATCCTCTATGACCCACCTCCCAGAATATTGGAAATAAAAGCAAAAGTAAACAAATGAGACCTAATTAAACTTAAAAGCTTCTGCACAACAAAGGTAATCATAAGCAAGACAGCCTTCAGAATGGGAGAAAATCATAGCAAATGACAAAGAATTAATCTCAAAAATATACAAGCAACTCCTGCAGCTCAATTCCAGAAGAATAAACGACCCAATCAAAAAATGGGCCAAAGAACTAAACAGACATTTCTCCAAAGAAGACATACAGATGGCTAACAAATACATGAAAAGATGCTCAACATCACTCATTATCAGAGAAATGCAAATCAAAACCACAATGAGGTACTATTTCACACCAGTCAGAATGGCTGCTATCTAAAAGTCTACAAGCAATAAATGCTTGAGAGGGTGTGGAGAAAAGGGAACCCTCTTACACTGTTGGTGGGAATGCAAACTAGTACAGCCACTATGGAGAACAGAGTGGAGATTCCTTAAAAAAACTGGAAATAGAACTGCCATATGACCCAGCAATCCCACTGCTGGGCATACACACCAAGGAAACCAGAAATGAAAGAGACACGTGTACCCCAATGTTCATCACAGCTCTGTTTATAATAGCCAAGACATGGAAGCAACCTAGATGTCCATCAGCAGATGTATGGATAAGAAAGCTGTGGTACAGATACACAATGGAGTATTACTCAGCCATTAAAAAGAATACATTTGAATTGGTTCTAATGAGGTGGATGAAACTGGAGCCTATTATACAGAGTGAAGTAAGCCAGAAAGAAAAACACCAATTATACTAATACGTATAAATGGAATGTAGAAAGATGGTAATGATAACCCTGTATGCGAGACAGCAAGAGACACAGATGTATAGAACAGTCTCTAGGACTCTGTGGGAGAGGGAGAGGGTGGGACGATTTGGGAGAATGGCACCGAAACATGTATACTATCATATGCGAATCAGATCGCCAGTCCAGGTTCGATGCATGATGCAGGGTGCTCGGGGCTGGTGCACTGGGATGACCCAGAGGGATGGTATCGGGAGAGAGGTGGGAGGGGGCGTTCAGGATGGGGAACACATGTACACCCATGGCGGATTCATGTTGAGGTATGGCAAAACAAATACAATATTGTAAAGTAAAAAATAAATAAATAATAAATAATAAAGAGACCAGCAGGCAAATAAATAAATAAATAAAATAAAATTCATGTTGTGTAGCAGAAACTAAACAACACTGTAAAAATTTTTTAAATTTTTAAAAATTAAAAAAAAAATACTGAAGCAACATTAACAACAAAGATTTGTGGGCAAGAATAAAAAAATTCATAAACACACACCAAAACTCTCATACTGAAAGTTTAACTGAACTCAATGCAAGGAGCACCTTAAGGAAATCATTACTTAGGGAAGGGACTTTAAATTATGGAATGTATCATAATTTCCTATTTGTCTTTTACTGAAGATTTTTGTTTGATGGTGTTTTTTAACCTTTCTCCAATAAATGTATTCACTGTTTAAAGTTGCTTTAAAATACATATTTATGTTTGTATTAATAATTTTCAACCCCATTTCATCCCCTTACCCTACACTTGACTCATAGTATACTAGTAAATGAATCTCATAGCATTTTATCCAGAGTTCAAAAAGTAGCTTTGACATAATTTGATTTCAAGAGAGAGTTGCATCATTTTGCCTAAATCTGTAGAATTATGCAATTTTGATAAGCAAAATTATCTAATTCTCACATGGAAGTCAATGTAGAAAAGTACCTTAAAGCTTCACTTTTCATTATGTGTTTATCTAAGAGCTTCAGCTTCAAAACTTCTGTCTTTTATTTGACACTAGAAAATATCTTATGAATAAATTATAGACCAGTATTATTCTTGCTACTGAAAATCAAAGAACATTGGTAATAAAAAAAATTGACAAACAGAATATGATGTTATTATCCTAAGTGATAAATCATCCCTCTGCAAAGTATGAAAATTAAGAGCATGTATCAGGAAAAACAAGAAGTGAGCTTAAAAAAGCAACAGCATCCTCAGTTGCTGCCCCACCCCAAGATTAGATTACTGCATAGTCTCCTAACTTTTACACAGAGCTCCAATGTGATCTCTATGCATTTAAGTGAGATTCCCTAATTAAAATCCCCTCAGGGTGTCCCACTACACTTATTAGGTTGGTGCCAAAGTAATTATGGTTTTGGACTTGATTTTAAATCATTATAACTACACTCAAACACATCTTTATTAATCAAAACAGGAATCATTACAATCAGCACATTTTTGTCAATAAGTTTGTTTTTTCCAACAGCATAAAAATTCATGCTTTGGGATTTGGCAAGCCCTCAGAAAGCATTTTCTGCATTCTGCTGGTTGTGGAAACATTTTCCCTGCAAAAAGCTGTCAGGAGAGGTCGGTGAGTATGGCAGATGAGGCAAAACTTTGTAACCCAATTCGTTCCATTTTTGAAGCATTGGTTGTGCAACGAGCAGTCAGGCACTGTTGTGGAGAAGAACTGGGCCTTTTCTGTTGATCAATGCTAGTTGCAGGCGTTGCAGTTTTCAGTGCATCTCATCACTTTACTGAGCCTACTTCTCAGTTGTAATGGTTTCACTGGGATTCAGAAAGCTGTAGGGCATGACACCAGCAGCAGACCACCAAACAGTGACCATAAGCCTTTTTTGGGTGCCAGTTTGGCTTTGGGAAATGTTTTGGAGCTTCTTCTCAGTCAAACCACTGAGTTAGTTGCCACTGGTTGTCATATAAAATGCACTTTTCATTGTACATCACAATCTGAGAAATGCTTTGTTGTTGCATAAAATAAGAGAAGATGACATTTCAAAACAACTTTTTTTTTTTTTTAATTTCTGTCAGCTCATGAGGCACTCACTTACCGAGTTTTTTCGCCTTTCCAATTTGCTTCAAATGCCAAATGACCACAGAATGATTGATGTTTGAGTTCCTGGGCAACTTTTAATATAGTTGTAAGAGGATCAGCTTTGATGATGCTCTCAGTTGGTCGTTGCCAACCTCTGATGGCCGACCACTGTGCTCCTCTTCCTCAAAACTCTTGTCTCTTGCAAAACTTACTGAACCACCACTACAATGTTCATTAGCAGTTCCTGGGCCAAATGTGTTGTTGACGTTGTGAGTTGACTCCGCTACTTTATGACCCATTTTGAATTTGAATAAGAAAAACACTTGAATTTGCTTTTTCTCTAACATTATTTCCATAGTCTAAAATACATATAAAATAAACAGAAAGTAATAATTCATTGGGTTTCCTGATGGCTCCTTGGGTAAAGAATCTGTTGGGAATGCAGGAGACACAGGAGATACAGGTTTGATCCCTGGGTCAGAAGATCCCCTGGTGGAGAAAATGACAACCCACTCCAGTATTCTTGCCTGAAAACTCCCATGGACAGAAGAGCCAGGTGGGCTACAGTCCACGGGGCTGCAAAGAGTTGGACATGACTGAGTGACCACGCATGCACAGTAATTCATTAGCAAAAAAACATAAAGCAAGAAATGTGTATTAAAATGATGTATAACATAACCACAGTTATTAAAAAATGTATTCCAAGATCACATGGCAAAATTTAACAAGGCAAAGCTGAAATTACTTCTGCACCAACCTAATAGAATATACTTCACACCCTGTAGGAAGGTCTGCTTGGCCCTCAGTTTTCTAGCCTTTACTTCTTCAAACTCGTCTTCAACCAGTCTAGCTCTTGGTTTATTGTATTTGAGCCACATTTGCCTGTTTTCTATTCCCCTACTGGATTAGGCTCCTCTCCTCCTCTATTCCATTTGCTAGGCCAGGTCTCAATAACCAAGTATTAATTCAAGTGTTATGTTGAGAAACAATCCAAAATGCTATGCTGTCACAATCCAGCATATTATCTTGTTTTCCATAGCACTTTACATTATCTGATAATCCCTGACTTCTCTCTTTATATTGGAAGTATTACATTATATATATATATTTTAGATATATATATATTATATATGTATCTGTTTCTCTGACAGTGAGATCTTGTTTGTCTTGTGACAGTTACACCAGTGCCTGAAACACTGTAAGAGGTCAAAAACCATGTGTTGAATGAATGATTAAAGAATATTTCTCCAATATTCATAGAGAACTACTACAACTTCTGAGCAAAAGAGTGACATGACAAATTGTTTATATATGTTTGTAGCAGTTGTATGAAAATATGATTAGACTCAAAGAGGCTGCTAATAGGATGGCTAGCAGCAGTCCATGGTGAGTTGTATCATTAAACTGATTTTAAATGGAGATCGCTCAGAGAATTTAAACTCTGGTAGCAAATATGGAAGAATTTACCAGGAGTAGCAGGATTTTAACACTTAGGAAGTCTTCCCTGGTGGCTCAGTGGTAAAGAATTTGCCTGCTAATTCGGGGGATGCAGGTTGGAATCCTGGGTGGCAAAGATTCCCTGGAGAAGGAAATGACAACCCACTCCAGTATTCTTGCCTGGAAAATCCCATGGATGGAGAAGCTTGGTGGGCTACAGTTCATGGAGTCAGAAAAGAGGTGGATATGACTTAGCAACTAAACAATACAACAACAACTAACATTTAGAAAACAGGTAAGCAGGACTATAGCTGCTAGAGAAAACTGTATATATATATACACACATACATAATGCATGTGTCTATACTGTATGAAAAGTGTGAAGAAAAATTAATGTAGTTTTAAATATCATTTTCATTTGTGTAAGATACTCATTTTTAATTCATTAAAGGAGACCTAAGTGAGAATCAGAAATCAAGTCCAGATATGCACATTTAGGAATCAATACCATACAAGTAAATGGAAAAGTTTTCACATGAAGATGATATTCCCTTGAGAGAAGGCCTTATATTGAGATAAGAGTAGATCACTTGACCTCTTCCTTGCCTTTGTTTCCTTATCATTAGAACGGAGATAATGGTAGGCACCAATAGATTATCTAGCTCTTCAACTGGTTTACTTGTAAAGGGTAAAATAAAAGTGGGAGAGCTCATTAAATGGTCAGAGGATATGAGTGTAGTTTTTCTGGTAGATGGACAGGAGGAAACACTGAAAAGCAGTAAGACTGATAGCTGACTCAACACAGATGGAAATGTCTAGGATAGAAGTGGACAAGGGGAAGAGAAAGAAGATGATTAAATGGTGGAAAGTGATGGGCTGTAAGGAAAAAGCAAAAAAGGTAAGCCTTTGAAACCAAGACACTACTTCCTCAATGAGGAGGTGTCTACATGTACAAGTATGGTAGGAAACCTGTGTCTTATCTACTCACACTAATGGCAACCCACTCCAGTACTCCTTGAGAATCCCATGGACAGAGGATCCTGGTGGGCGATATCTTTGGGGTAGCAGCAGTTGGACATAGCAACTAAGCACGCACACACGTAGAGAAGGGAGTCATGAAGAATGGCTATCATGGCAAGCATATTATGTGGTCATTACTTACCAATAGTGAATGAGGCTGAATTTCTGATTCCTAAGGAGGTATGTGAAGACTCTAATCAGAACTTTTACAAAAATGACTGCTCCTTAAAAAACCAAAACTTTAACTTTTTTCTCATTTGTCACATATTAAAATGTTAAATATCACCTCACTTAGCATTCACAAAGCAGAAGAATAAAAACAACTTTGTAAATACCCAAAGCCCCAGTTGTAATTATCAAGAACCTAAGATAATAGGTTATTTAGAAAAATAGGAGTGGGGCATTGAGAATGTAATGTAGTAGATTAGCAGAGTAATTTAGAGCATGAGCTTTGAGTTGCTTAGGTTTCTATTTTGAAAACGGATAAATAACACTGCCTCCTTTCCCTTTTCATTTGAAATTAATGAGTCAGAGAGAGAGAAGCAAATCTGGTATTAGGTAAAACCAGGAGACATTTCTAATTCAAACCACAGCATATGAGAAAGGGCTGCCAAATGAAGTGAAGGTTGAATAAGGTACAAAAGGCAACAGAATGTTTCCCTACACCTACAACTCTCAGATGCAACTAACAGGCCACAATGGTCAAAATTACATAAGCCACTGTGAGTAATAGAGCCAATAATTCTTTGTAGTGGTGAAAAGATATGCCATTGACACTACACTGTGATAAAGTAAACCAAGGAGGAACTGACAAGAGGAAATGCACAGATATAATAAAGAATAAAATGCTGGAGAAGAAAGGGTACATTGTGAGCAGTCTGGTAGTAAAAGCTAAAGGAATTCACATACACACAGCTCTGTCATCAGGTGGCAACTGTGAGTTAAGGAGAATCTACTGTTGCCTGTGACATGCCGGTATTTGTAGATACCCAAAACGGAGTAATTTTTTTTTTTTTTTTAATGAATGGATAATACTAGTAATGAAACACTAATAGAATATTGACACAAAGACACTACAAAAATAAAGGTGAAAAAGAACAGGAAAGATAAGTGACAAGAAAGAATGTTACCAAGGTATAAAAAATTTCCTGTGAAGAAATGAAAATTGTGACAAGCACACTATCTTGTATTTCAGAAGTAGTGTAAAACTACCTCTATAAAACAAGACTTCATGGGAAACAAACATAAGCTCAGAGAAAATGAAATTAGATAGATATGGAGATAAAACATTGGAAGTAGTGTTAAAGAAGAATGGAAACCAAGAAGAAAAAATAATTACAGAAACGACTAATTAGGGGGGCGGTCCTAAGATGGCAGAGGAATAGGATGGGGAGACCACTTTCTCCCCCACATATTCATCAAAAGAACGTTTGAATGCTGAGCTCAGTTCAGTTCAGTTGCTCAGTTGTGTCCAACTCTCTGCGACCCCATGAATTGCAGCACGCCAGGCCTCCCTGTCCATCACCAATTCCCGGAGTTGACTCAGACTCATGTCCATCAAGTTGATGATGCCATCTAGCCATCTCATCCTCTCTTGTCCCTTTCTCCTCCTGCGCCTAATACCTCCCAGCATCAGAGTCTTTTCCAATGAGTCAACTCTTCGCATGAGGTGGCCAAAATATTGGAGTTTCAGCTTTAGCATCAGTCCTTCCAAAAAATACCCGGGACTGATCTCCTTTACAATGGACTGGTTGGATCTCCTTTCAGTCCAAGGGACTCTCAAGAGTCTTCTCCAACACCACAGTTCAA
>SJYQ01011135.1:40449-82358 GCA_006410935.1 Redunca redunca | reverse complement strand
TGAGAGCCTTCCCATGTCTCTTTCTTTTTTTTCTTTAATTTCTTTTTTTTTTTTTTTCCAAGTCTCTTTCTGCTAGTCCCAGTGTCACGTCTGGCAGCCTCTTCGGTCCACATTCTCTCTGATCCTCCTGTAGCATTTGACCTCCTGTAGCATCCCCTCCTCGAAATTTCCTCCTCCATTCGTTTCCATGGAGGAGAAAATCCTGCTTGTCCTCAAAGCCCTGCTCCATTTCCACCCCCGCCAAGGAGGCTGGTTTTCCACCCGACCCTGAGCCCACTCCCCGAATCTTCTCACTCCCCACTGCTGCTCCCTCTGTTTATAGCCCCCATGTGATTGCTCTTTAAATTACTCCTCGTTGTTTACTCCTGTCTCTCCCATGAGACTGAAAGCACATCAAGGGCAGGGACTATCACAAAGCCTCTTTGTGCCCAGTAACTATGCCCGGGCCGAATGAACAAGGTTTGGTTTGTCTGGACACAGGCATGGTCACTGAATGTTCTCAGCCCCCCTGTAAGGCAAGGGCATCCCCTGGCAGTAAGCAGGGAAAACACAGGGGGTGTAGCTTCTCCAGAGCACAATTTAGGACACATTTGCAAAGCCGGATGGGCTTTGAATAAAGACAGAATTGTTCAGTGACACATGCTCACTCATACTACATGGTCTTTTTCCCTTCTTTTTATTCACCTACGATTTACTGAATTCCTGCCCAGTGCCAGCTTCTGAGATGGTCGCCAGGAGCTAGGGGAAGAGGGAAACCGGATGATTGAAGTCCAGAAGCACATCTGTGCCTACTGTTGGGGAACACCAGGAAAGGTGACCTCATGAGCCCTCCTTCCCATTGCCTTCTGTTATAAATTGCCTTCACCTCATGATGCTTCAGCTGGGAGTCCAGACTGCAGCTGGCTCAAACAGACTGCTGTGCTTGAAAATAGCAAGACACTTCAGAGCCTGCAAAATCAAACTTTATCCCTTTTCTTAAATAAGGATGCAACTCCACTGTGTCAGTTCGGGCTTGACTTCTTGGGGTATGACCTTGGAGTGACTCAGCAGGCATTACCCAGATTCTCTGGGGCTACCCAAGTGAACTGGCCAGGTGGGCAGCCTCAGCTGAGACTGTCTCCCCACCAGTCTGAGGTCTGCGGATCAGGCTTCATGGTTGGAGAGCTCGAGACAGGGAGCGGCAGGGCAGGTCCCTTGGGAAGACTGGAGTATGTTAGGAGCCAAGGACCACTGTTCCCCAGCAAGGGTGGGGCGGTCCAAACATCCAGATGGTGGGATCATGTATGTAGTTTTTTGTGTACTGATAATTTTATTTTCTGCTTATTTGCACATACCACGGTCTTCATATTCTCTATTTGTGTAAATATTTATAGCAGCCTTCCTATAGCGTATTGGACAGAATGGAGAACACTACACTCGTCATCTTTTTATGTCCAAGCCTGTTATTTTTCTGTTGAATTATTTCCTCGCAACCCACTCCCAGGAGTTTAATTACCACAGGCAAGGGGATGAATATTTTAATAGCTCGAGCCCTGTGTTGCCTAATTCCTTCCCTAGAAGACTGTGCTAATTTGCAGGGCCCCGACAGTGTGTTTAAGGTGGCTTTACCACAGCCTTAGAGCATGAGATGCTATCATTTCCCTAATGAGTGCTAATTTAGTAGGTGTGGAGTGGCACATTCAGCTATTTTAACGTGCGTTTCCCTGACTACATGGAGGATGAGCATGTTGTAGGTACTGGTCCCTTCTTTCAATGGCCTTCCTGCGGCATTGTAGGCCCTGTGTGTCTGTCTGTCTCCGCCTCTCACTGACTGTGTGTCGGCCTCTCTCTTTCAAAGCCGGTCTCCATCTTTCCACCTCTGAATCCTGTTTTTCTCTGGTTTCTAACTGGGCAGACACATGGCTGATTTGTGACGGTCCTGGACAAGCCCTGACAAGCTGCTGGCTGGACCCAGACACTGGGCCCTCCCCAGTGAACTCAAATGAGGTTCTTTCTTCCAGCGGGGGCTCCTCTGGGCTGAACTCCCAAGAAATGGCTGGGAATGACCAGGCTGTCCCTCCTCAATGAGCCCCTCTAATGATGTGTTCCAGGCTCTCCATCCTCAGGACAACGCGCCAAACAGACCTGCATGTCCTGGCAGTTGGGAATGTGGGGTCTGACAGAGCCAGTGAGCGGGGTCCCAAAGTCCAAATGGGTGACAGCAGAGGGGCCCACAGAGGCGAACGGCTCCAGCGAGCCCTTTGCCCAAAGTGGCAGAAAGAGCTCACTTCTCAGGCAGAAAAGCCCCTTGGCCCCAGGTAGATGGAGAGCACGCAGCACTCCACAGTGTGACAGGAATGGGGGGCCGGCACACTGCTCCACTTCCAATGGTCTTGAAGGTTCTTGGGCACTTGGGAAGATTCCAGAAAGACTTCAGAAGAGCAGCTGACCTCAAGGGGAACTCTGCACATGCACTTGCTGAACCCCTGTGCTTGGTGAGTTACTGACTCCAGGCACCAGACCTGCCTGCCGCCACATGTCACTGAAGGTAGACGGGCCTTGGGGGGTCTGGGCCTCTGCAGTCACCTCTCAGACTCTGTGGATGGTCCTAGAACATTAGAATCAGAGATTGTTAAAAGCCAGACAGGAACTCTAACATCAAGTGTTCTGCCCTTTCATTTAACGTTTCCAACATAACTCAGCTCTTTCTAAAACTATTATTATATAACAAATGCATGAAAAAAGTGAAAGTGTTAGTTGCTCACTTGCATCTGACTCTTTGGGACCCCATGGACTGTAGCCCACCAGAATTCTCTGTCCATGGAATTCTCCAGGCAAGAACACTGGAGTAGATAGCCATTTCCTTCTCCAGGGAATCGTCCTAACCCAGGGATCGAACCCGTGTCTCCGTAATTGCAGGCAGATTCTTTACCAACTGAGCCACCAAGGATGCCCGTAAAAATGCATGCCCATTCTTAAATATTTGGAAAATACAGAAAACAACAGAGAAGGGGATGCAATACCATAGATTCACCAAAGATAAATGTAATTATAAATAAAAATAATATTATCACCAAGATCATACAGTATATAGTATACAATTTTATATGTACTTTATTCACTTTAAATTATACATGATAAGCATTTTCAACATAGTGAAATATACTTCATAAACTCTTTTAATTCCTACATACAAGTTTTGAGTGAGACACACAAATAAATAAATACTAAGTTAGCCAAAAAGTTAATTTGTTCAGGGTTTACTGTGGAAAACCCTGGATGAACTTTTTGGCTAACCCAATACTTACTGTTATCCCAATGTTTGTCATTATGTTTTTTTTGTTTTTCAAGGATGTAAAAACACACAGGGGTGGCGGGGAAACACTGAGGTAAAAATCTTTTAAATATAAATCTTTTGTCCACAATTTGAATTTTCTCTTAGATTATTCATACTCATAGGGTATAAACATGTTTTTAGTCTTTCGACTTTGCTTGCCAGAAAGGTTGAGCTAATAACATATATTTGTCTCACCACATACAACTACATGAAGAAATATCACTTTAAAAACATTTACTGATCCGAAAGGCAATGAGTCTATCGCCTCCTTTTAATAGGTAATTTGAGGCTTGGTGAAGAAAAGAGACATGCCTGCGGTCATCCCAGGAATGTGTTATCTCATGCATCCTCTCAACAACCTACAGTATCAGGGAGCTAAAGCACGTGGATGGGATAACCTGCTCAGACTCTCACTCAGCTCATGAGACATGGAGCCTGTGAGCTTAATCCCACATAGTCAGGAACCCTGGGCCCTTCACCTCAGTTCTACGGCTGCTTGTTGTTACCAGACATGATGCTGAAAGATGGTTTGGGGCCAAGACCTGAAAGAACTAGGAGTTTGGGTGGATTTACCCTATAGACAGAGGGGCGCCATTAATGGGTCTTAAGCCTCAAGACTGTGTTTTACAAAGATATTTCTGGTGGACTGGCTGGGGGAGGCCGGAGGCAGAGAGGCTGGTGGAGGAGATGCCGGGCACAGATAACGTGGACGACAGAGGCCTGCGAGGACCCATGTGCATATGTGCTTGTGGGTTACAGGCCGTGGGCAGTCGGGAACATTAGGGGTCTGGGGAGGCCTCCTGCCATGCCCTTTTCACTGGGTAAGGGCCATTTTTATCTGCTACACGTCAGGCAGAACCTCTGCCAACTGCCCAAGACTGCACCTCAAATCTAGCAAATAAGAGAGAGGACGGTGTGGATTACGTTATATTTAAAACAAGCCCACACAATGCCTGTAATTTTTTATTCTGACTCCGTAATTATAGCCCAAGACCGGTCAGATCATAGTTATCCCCACACCGACCTGCTGTTGAGACACATTGAATTAAAGGCTTTGCTGCTCCTTCAGATTCTATTTTGGACGCCAAGCACTGGCAGGTAACTGGCCTTTCACGAGACCCGTCTCAATGGAGCCCCTCCCAGAGCAGCCTGCATGAAGGCCAGGTCAGCACTGGGCCCTTGAGAAGACCCCTGATGCTGTGATGCTCTGCCCGGCCTGTGCCTTGGGCTGGAGCCAGGGCCTGGAGAGCTATGGAGGTGCCATCCTTGGAGCAGGCCTGCCTCCCACGGTCAGACCCATCTTGGAGCTTCTGCACTCTGAAAGATTCCTGCCCCAGACCTTGACCAGGGTCCCAGGGTCAGATAGGCCAAGCCCTGGCCGTCGGGCACAGTTGTCACAGATAGGCTGGTATTACCAAAAGGGGCCTGGTTTATAAAAGAGGAGAGAAAAAGCATAAAGGGCACAAGCCAGCCAGGCTCACACAGGCAGCCCCTGTGACTAACCCGGTCTGGGATCCACCAAAGAACACCACCTCTCAGCCCCTGAGAGAGCAAGAGTGGGCTTGTCCCCGCCCGAAGACCTGGAACCCCACTGCCCTTCCTCCTCATGCCCCCTGCCCCCACACACAGGCCTGCCTCCAGGGGACCCTGGCAGGAAGATCAGCTAGCTCCCACTTTACATAAACTGCACGTCCAGGCTCTGTCGGAGGCCCTTCGCTTGTATCATCCCATTTACTCATGTCACCCCTGCCAAGAAGGTGTGACTAGAGTTATCGCAATCTCCAGTTTAGACTTGAGGACGTGGAGCTGAGCGGTCAAGCGTGGGGCTTCAGGCCACTAGTTCATGTGTGAAGGAGTGGGAACCAGAGTCCAGTGGTCAAACTTCTCCCCAGATCTCATGGCTCGTCCACAGGCAGCTGGCCTGAAACCACCAGGCTTGCACCCAGCTGCTGGGTGGTGGTCGCACACCCCCCAGCAACTTGCTTAGCACTTGGGCCTAAAAAAGTCCAGTCACAGTCCCTGAGCACAGCTCCCCTGCTACACACGGCTCCTTCCTCAGCCAGCTCCCTGCTCCGACCCTTGCCCTCACGTCCCACTGTAGAACAGACAGTCCCTTCCTCCGGCCTTTGATGCATCTTGCACACACTTCTGCACTTCTGTTTTTACATCTAGGACATTATTGTCACTATTCACATGACTCTCCTACCAGACTTCTCAAAGGGAAGGGCCTGTGTCCTGTCTCTCAGTTACTATTTTGACACCTGGAACATAGTGGCTGCCTACTCTTTGTTTTAAGAAAAAAGGAGAGTCTGAAAAACTATTCATCCTTCAAAACTATGGCTAGTTCAGTTCAGTTCAGTTCAGTCGCTCAGTCGTGTCCGACTCTTTGCAACCTCATGAACCGCAGCACGCCAGGCCTCCCTGTCCATCACCAACTCCTGGAGTCCACCCAAACCCATGTCCATCAAGTCAGTGATGCTATCCAACCATCTCATCCTCTGTCATCCCCTTCTCCTCCAGCCCTCAATCTTTCCCAGCATCAGAGTCTTTTCAAATGAGTCAGCCCTTCTCATCAGGTGGCCAAAGTATTGGAGTTTCAGCTTCAACATCAGTCCTTCCAATGAACACCCAGGACTGATCTCCTTTAAGATGGACTGGTTGGATCTCCTTGCAGTCCAAGGGACTCTCAAAAGTCTTCTCCAACACCACAGTTCAAAAGCATAAATTCTTCAGAGCTCAGCTTTCTTTATTGTCCAACTCTCACATCCATACATGACCAGTGGAAAAACCATAGCCTTGACTAGACAGACTGAAAGATGAACTGCCCAGGTCAGTAGGTGCCCAATATGCTACTGGAGATCAGTGGAGAAATAACTCCAGGAAGAATGGAGGGATGGAGCCAAAGCAAAAACAACACCCAGTTTTGAATGGGACTGGTGATGGAAGCAGGGTTCAATGCTGTAAAGAGCAATATTGCACAGGAACCTGGAATGTTAGGTCCATGGATCAAGGCAAATTGGAAGTGCTCAAACAGGAGATGACAAGAGTGAACTATGGCTAGATGAGACCTAAATTAACTTAAAAGCTTTTGCATAGCAAAGGAAACCATAAACGAAAAGAAAAGACAATCCTCAGAATGGGAGAAGATATTTGCAAAAGAAGCAGCTGAAAAAGGATTCATCTCCAAAATATAAAAACAGCTCATACAGCTCAGTACCAAGTAAACAAAGAACCCAATCAAAAGATGGTCTTCAAAAAATGGCAGAAGACCTAAATAGGCATTTCTCCCAAGAAGACGTACAGATGGCCAACAAACACATGATGAGATGCTCAACATCACTAATTATTAAGAGAAATGCAAATCAAAACTGTAGCGAGTTATCACCTCACACCAGTCAGAATGACCACAGTCAAAAAAATCTACAAATAATAAATGCTGGAGAGGGTGTGCAGAAAAGGGAATCCTCCTACTCTGTTGGTAGGAATGTAAATTGGTGCAATCACCATGGAGAACAGCATGCTGCTGCTGCTGCTAAGTCACTTCAGTCGTGTCCGACTCTGCTACCCCATAGATGGCAACCCACCAGGCTCCCCCATCCCTGGGATTCTCCAGGCAAGAACACTGGAGTGGGTTGCCATTTCCTTCTCCAATGCATGAGAGTGAAAAGTGAAAGTCAAGTCGCTCAGTTGTGTCCCACTCTTCGAAACCCCATGGACTGCAGCCTACCAGACTCCTCCGCCCATGGGATTTTCCAGGCAAGAGTACTGGAGTGGGGTGCCATTGCAGCATGGAGGTTCCCTAAAAGACTAAGAATAGAACTGCCACATTATTCCACTCCTGGGCATGTACCCCAAGGAAACTGTAATTCAAAAAGATACATGCTCCCCAATGTTCATTGCAACACCATTTACAATAGCCAGTACATGGAAGCAACCTGCATGTCCATCAACAGAGGAACGGATAAAGACAATGTGGTACATATATACAATGGAATATTACTCACCCAGAAAGAGGAACGGAATTGTGCCATTTGCAGAGACATGGATGGACCTAGAGACTGTCATACACAATGAAGTCAAAGGTGAAAAACAAATACCATCTATTAACGCATATGTGTGGAATCTAGAAAAAGTGGTATAGAGGAACATACTTGAAAAGAGGAAATAGAGACACAGATGAAGAACAAATGGACAGCTACAGAGGAGGGAAGGGGGTGGTGGATGGCATGAATTGGGAGACTGGGACTGACATATGTACACCACTATGTATACAATAGATAACTACTGTACAGAACACCTACTGTACAGCCTAGGGAACTCTACTCAATGCTCTGTGGTGACCTAAATGGGAGAGGAGAAAATGGGAGAAAAGAGAGGATATGTTTATAGGAATAGTTAATCCACTTTGCTATACAATAGAAAGCAACACAACATTGTAAGGCAACTATCCTCCAAGAAAAATAGTCAAATAATTAAAAAAAAAAAAAAACTATGCCTAGGGATAGATCCTGGGAAGCCTTCCCTGATTCTGGCTGAACCTGTCTGCCTGCTCCAGTACAACCAGGAGGAGGATTGTTTACCTGGGTATACCTTTGGGGGCCGAAACAGAACCCCAGTATTCCCCGTGACCCCATCTCTCAGTGCAGAGCAGGCATCTCACAGGGGTCAGTAAACGTAGGACTGAATTGCTCTTTGCTTCAGAGACCCAGATTAAGGGCACTGTGACCCAAACCAGCCAGCTGCCCAAGTCACCAGGCTGAAACCACTGAGAGCTGGCGCGCCAAGGATGTTTGCTGAGGAAGGGAACACAGAAATAAAACCTGACTTTAAAAAAGAAACATGCCCCATAGGTATTCTATTTATATGAAAATCAGCTGGGATTTTAGTAACTGCCCTCCTGCCTCACCTCTCCAAGGTGTGCCCTGCCTTCCCACAGGGCGCCTCTACACCCCACACACCCAGTAATCATGGCCCTACCTGCCCCGTCCCCTCCTCTGTTTGCTCTCTGGGGTTTCCCTCGATTGCAGGGTGAGAGATTCCAGACGCCCCAGAGGCCTGTCCCCTGCCGGGCCCCAGACTCCCTCTCTCCCTCCCTGACCTGCCCTCGTCAGGGCCCACGGCCCGTGGGGTGGCAGAGGGGCAGGGCAGGGAGTCGGCCCCTTAACTGAGCCAGAGCAGGGCTCCAGAAGCCAGGCCCTGCTCATCCCAAGTCTCTGCTGAGCCACAGGACCCTACTCCCTAGTTCAGACCAAACTCAAGGTCTGCATGGCACGGTAATAGGAATAGGGCTTTGGGGTCAGGCATGGGGTCCTCTATCTCCTCCTGGGCTGCCAGCATCTAGCCAGCTCACCTACCTCCCACCCTCTCCCAGCCTCAGACCCCTCCCTGGCCAAACGGAGCCACACCTGCTGCACCAGTGTACTGAGGGCCACACCACGAGGCACGGAAAGCACAGGGCTGCCCATTCCAGCACCGGAGCCGTGTGTGAAACCTGGCAGGGTGAGAAATTCCAGCTGGAGAGCAGCCACTCCATGCTCCCTGTGCGCTCATCAAGAATCAAGCTCCAGGCACTTCCCTGGTGGTCCAGTGGTTAAGACTCTGCGCTCCATGCAGGGGCATGGATTCGACCCCTGGTCAAGGAACTAAGATCCATCATGCCGCATGGTGCGGCCTAAAAAAAGAATGAAAAATAACACAGAATCTTCTTTAAAAGTTGTCTTTAAAAAAGAGAGAGAAAATCAAGCCCAGGGCACCCCTGCCCTGGTTCTGTGAGCCTCTTCCTCTAGTCTCACCCTCCCCTCCTCCATCAGCTCCCTCATCCCAGAGTCCCATTGGGCCCTTAGGGAGCACCCCACTCTCCAGCAAGGTTCCTGCTCCTCACGGAGGGCCAACTGGGTGAGGGGTACCAGGGGGCCCTCGGTATCATGGCAGGTCCCTCCTGCTTCCAGCCATATTCTGAGAGAGACCAGGGCAAGCCTGAGGCAGGGGGCTGGGGCTGACGCTCACCGTCCTGGGAACCTTCTGAGCCTCCCTCACAGCTCAGCACCCAGGCAGGCACCCAACAACCCACAACTGTGGTTTCTAGAGAGCCAGGCCTCCCACCGCAGGGACAGTAAGCTGAGAAGCACTGGAGCTATAAATGTGAAGTGGTGAGCCACAGGACACTGCCGCAGCCCCACAGCGGCCAGGCGCCGGCCTCTCCCCTTCTCCCTGCCTCCCCGCCCCCTGCTAGCTCCAGGGCCCCCCGCCAAGCCTCTGAGACAGCCCAGGCCTGTCCACCGGCTCGGCTCCAGACTCTGAGCAGCTCTGCTGCCGCACCCCCACCTTGGGAGGTCCCAGGCCTGGCTGGGGGCAGGGCAGGCAGGACAGCACACAGCACTTTGTACTGTCAGGGCCTCTGGCCTCGCCCCCCAAACATCATCTTATTTCATGTTGACTTACACAAGAGGAGAGAGGGAGTGTGTGTGTGTGTGTGTGTGTGTGTGTGTGTGTGTGCAGTCACATCCAACTCCGTGACCTGATGGACCATAGCCCACCAGGCTCCTCAGTCCATCGGATTCTCCAGGCAAGAATACTGGAGTGGGTTGCCATGCCCCCTCCAGGGGATCTTCCCAATCCAGGAATCGAACCCTTGTCTCCTGCATTGCAGGCCTATTCTTTATTATTGATCCACCAGGGAAGCCCCACACTAGAGGAGGAGGGACCATAATGTGTTGGAGCTTACTACTTCTGATGGTCTTCCTCCAGCTGGGGTGGTACCCAGTCACAGCTTCAGATCCATCTGGAGGCCACCTTGACCTTGGGCTGGACCTGAGGCTCCTGTGGTCCTGACAGGCATCCTCATAGCCCCTGTCAGAAAGGAGACTCCAAGAGCATGGCTGATGATATAAGAGCACCCCCTTCACCAAGTGCCCGCTCCCCTGTGTGCCCAGCCCAGAGCTCTCAGACCAAGGGAGGGCCATTGTTCCACAGGCAAGAGACCACACCCAGAGGGGAGGTCCAGAGCTCCGCTGTGCCTTGGGTCTCCCCGCTACTCCCACACTTCAGGCCTGGCCAGGAGTGCAGTGCGAGGTGGAGAGCAGGGGCCCATCTGGAAGGGTCTTGGGAAACAGAGAAAGGGAAGAGAAGTCCCTTAAGGCCCCTCTTTCTTTCCTCTCAGACAGAGCCTGACAAGGACAGGCCAAGACCCCAACACCCCTGCTCTGCTGGACAGTCTGTCCACTAGCACAGGCCCCTCCTGTCAGGCTGACCAGGAAAGGTAAGGTTACCCTGTCACCTGCCCCACACAAGAGCTCAGAGACGAGCCCTCGGGTCTCCAGGGAGGCTGCAGCAGTAGGCTTGTCCTGAGCCGCTATCTCTTCAGTGTCCCTTAGCTGGCCCCCTTTCAGGAAGGAGGACAGAGATTGACACCTACAAAGTGCCACTATCCAAGGTGGAGGCCCCACCAGGCGCCTGTGAAGAAGCTCTCTGGTCTGGGTGATGGGGAAAATGGACAGCAAGGGGCCTCTAGACATGACCACAGGCCCAAGGGTCACTGACAAAGGAAATCACCAGGCCTGGTTCCCGGCTGACAGCCTGTCCTCCCTCCCCGTGAGCCAAGGAGTTTAGCTTCCTAAGTACACAAAAAGGGAAAAACAGCCTGGGCAAATGTTCAGTGCAAAAAGCATTTAGTATTTCTTATTTGTAAGTATCTCTTATTTATTTCTGGTCACACCTTGAGGCATGTGGGGTCTTAATTCCCCGATCAGGGATCAAACCCTGTATAGCCTGCAGTGGCAGCTCAGAGTCTTAACCACTGGACCGCCAGGGAAGTCCCTTGTTTGTAACAAATTTTAAAACTTTACAGGGGGACAAAAAGCTGTAATGTGTGGGAAAATACCATTTTGTTGTATAAGATGGATCAACATTGTGAAGACGGCATTTCTCATCTAACCTAATATATAAACCTGCTGTGATTCACTTATCCATCTAACATATATGGCGTCATCACTATGTACTCGGTGTCTTCTAGGCATAGGGGAACATAGGAATGAACAAAACAAAAATTCTTGCCTTTGTGCGGCTTACATTTTTAAAGATGGGAGAGAGAGAGACAAAGAGCTGGAGAAGTAAATTATATAGTATGTTAAATAAGAAATGCAAGCGAGAAAAATCAAGGACAGTATAGAGAGCATGGGGTGGATGGGGAGTTGTAATTTAAAATAGGCTGAGTAGTACTAACACTTGAGCAGAGATTTGGGTGGGGGGCACTGCCGTCGGATCTTGGTTGCATTGCTTGTTGTGGTGCACAGACTCTAGCTGTGGCTCTCAGGCTTAGTTGCTTCCTGGCATGTGGCATCTTAGTTCCCTCACCAGGGATCAAACCCATGTCCCCTGCATTCCAAGGCGGATTCTTAACCGCTGGACCACCAGGGAAGTCCCTTAAGCAGACATTTAAAGGAGGTGATGAGGCGGGTGCGGACTTGGCATGCTCTAAGAGCAGCAAGGAGGGCTGTGTAGCTAGATCAGAGCGTGTCTGTGGTTCTCAGATATTGGGGATGCCTGGAGGCATTTTTCATGGACACAACTTGGGGTGGGAGGTGTGGGGTTGCTGCTGGCATCCGGTTAATAGATGCCAGGTTGCTATTAAACACCCTGCAGTGCACAGACAGCTTCCTACAACAAAGATTTGTGTAGGAATCCCAGTCATGCCAAGGTCAAGAAACCCTGGGGAGCGAGACAAAGTTGGAGAAGAGATAGCCAGAGAGGTAACTGCGAACCAGGTTTTTGTTTTGTTTTGTTTTGTTTTGTTTGAGCTACAAAAGCTGATTCAGAAATTCTTATGGAAAAATATGTGAGAATAGCTGGAGGGGGCAGGAAGTGGGGAGGATTAAAAAGAAGAATTTTTTTTTACCAGATTATAACATACACTATAAATATTTTGGGGTCTCCCTGGTAGTTCAGCTTGTAAAGAATCCACTTGCAATGCAGGGGAGACCCTGGTTTGATTCCTGGGTTGGGAAGATCTGCTGGAGAAGGGATAGGCTACCCTCTCCAGTATCCTTGCCTGGAGAATCCCCGTGGACAGAGAAGCCTGGCAGGCTTCAGTCCATGGGGTCACAAAGAGTCAGATGCAACTAAGCACAGCACATAAATACTTTTATGACAAATGACTAACTTCCTTAACATATAAAGAGGTCCTATATGTGAATAAGAAAAGGCCTTTTAAAAAAACACTCTTAGAAAATAAGAAAAAGGGAGTTTACCAAATAAGCGTCTGCCTGCAATGCGGGAGACCTGGGTTCGATCCCTGGGTCAGGAAGATCCCCTGGAGAAGGAAATGGCAACCCACTCCAGTATTCTTGCCTGGAGAATCCCATGGACTGAGGAGCCTGTTGGGCTACAGTCCACAGGGTTGCAAAGAGTCGGACACGACTGAGCGACTTCACTTCACACAAATGGATAATAAATATGTGAAAAAATAATAAGTGTTACTTGCAATTTAAATAAATAGGAGCGACAATCATGAGAGCATTTTGCAACTATCAGAGTAGCAATGATTGAGAAATTTGATTACTTAGGATATGTGAGAATATGGCTTCTTGCACAGTTCTTGAAAATATAAATTGACAGACCCTTTCTGGAAAGCAAGTTGGCAATACGTGTTCCAGATTTTTTTTTTCTTTCTTTTTTCTGCGGCTTGTGGGATCTTACTTCTCCAACCAGGGAGGAAACCCTGGCCCTTGGCAATGAAAGCAGAGAGTTCTAATCGCTAGACCACCAGGAATTCCCCTCTGTTCCAGATTTAAAGACATACACCTTTTCATCCAGCATGCCATTCTCAAAAACTATTCTACTTACATAGGTTTACAAAGGTTTAACTACAGCCACGTTTACTATAGTCTCAGCAAAAGATTGGAAATGACCCAAATGCCCATCAACTGGGGTCTTGTTTATTATACAATATACAGGTGGCTTTGTGGTAAAGAATCCACCTGCCAATGTTTGATCCCTGGGTTGGAAAGATCCCCCAGAGTAGGAAATGGCAATCCACTCCAGTATTCTTGCCTGGAAAATCCCATGGACAGAGGAGCCTGATGGGCTGCAGTCCATGGGGTTGCAAAGAGTGGGACACAACTTAGCAACTAAACACATACACACACTTTTGATGGAATACTATGCAGCTTTTAAAAAGACTGAGGCTTACTCCTAGGCACACAGCCAAGAGAAGTGAAAACACACGTCCCCAAAAAGATTTGTGCAGAGAATTTTATAACAGCTTTATTCAGATAGCCTTCAATTGGAGCAACACTAAAGTCCATCAGAGAAAAATAAACAAATCGTGGCATAGTCATAGGATGAGGAACTACTTGGCACAACAACGGAAGGAAGGAGTGCATACACACGGCAGGAATGAATTTCTAAAGTGGTGTTGCACAAAGTAACTCAGACACCAGAGTGTGTACTGTATGATTCCACTGATGAGAATTTCAACCAGGCAAAACCAACCCAGGGTGATAGAAATCATACCAATGATCGATTGCCTCAGGAAGGTGCGGATTCCTAGAAGGGGCAAGAGAAACTTCAGGGCATTAGTAATGGAAATAAGGTACGGCTTACTTGTTGTATACAGTGCGTACCATCACTGAATCGTACACTTCAGATCTGTGCGATTCACATCTCATTTTACCTCACTTTAAAAACAAAACCGGGAATTCCCTGGTGGTCTAGCAGTTAGGACTCCATACTTTCTCTGCCAGGGTTCTGGATTCAATCCCTGGTCAGGGAACTAGGGTTCCACAAGCTGCAAGGAGCGGCCAAATGATAATAATTTTTAAAAATAAAAGCAGAATTAACTATTGCGTGAGGGAGGGGGAGTCTAACTTCATATGTGCTGAATGGAATGGTCTCCAAATAAATTAATGGGGAGGAATGGCAACAAGGACAGAAAATGTGTATAGTATGCTCCCAGATGTAATGAAGAAGACAACCATCATGCCAGATCATGGACATGCAGGGCTGACTGGACTAGGCCATTTGATATAAGGGCCTTGGGCAGCCACAGATTTTGGTACCCGGGGGATCCTGGAGCCAACCCTCAAGAGCTAACTATGTATGTAACACGTCTGGAAGGACATGTAAGAAACTGTTGGACAAGTGTTGCCTTTCTCGAAGTGTTGCCTTTCTCGAAGGGCCTGGAGGCCCCAAGGTCTGAAGGGGAGGGGCATGTCTCAGTGCTTTTTTGACCTGTTGGAATTTCTTTCACTGTGTTCATGTTAACTTTTTAGAAATAAAAGATAGTTAAAATTTCCTGATTGGATAACAGGCTCTCCGGAGGTTGGGTTGTCATATTTCTCTACCCTTGGTAGCTGAAAAAGCGTTGTGTGTTAGTCGCTCAGTCGTGTCCAGGTCTTTGCCAAGTCTAGGACTGCAGCCTGCCAGGCTCCTCTGTCCATGGGATTCTCCAGGCCAGAATATTGTAGTGGGTTGCCATGCCCTCCTCCATAGGATCTTCTTGATCCAGGGATTGAACCCAGGTCTCCTGCATTGCAGGCAGGTTCTTCACCTCTGAGCCACCAGAGAAGCTTTCTCTGGTAGCTGGAAGCAGAGACAAGCCTGCTGCTCTAATACTGCCAGCAGTGGGGGGACTGTGTCTCCGAGAGTGGAAGTTGGCATGTGCACAAGCCTATCAGAGAAGCTCCCGGAAGGCATGCCCAGGGCAGGGAAGTGAGAACCTGAATCCTGGGTCAAGACACCACAGTAAATAAACTAAGTATCTATCTATCTGGGCACAAGGATTTCAGCCATAAATGATAAGCTTTCTGTTGAAGAATATAAAAACCCATCCCATGACATGGAAGATTTATCATGATGAAATTTCATTTAAAAAAATGTGAAAAAAAATGCTTCATTGGTGGAAAGAAAACAAGGCTTTTAAGTTGATATTGGACCAAGGGAGAGAGTACCATAGAAGGAGTTCTGAGCTAAGAATAGGACTGCCAGGTGTAGTTTTTAAACAGACAATCCAGCGTTTGACCTTTATTTCCACAAACAAGAATATGCCATCAAGGGTGCTACCTGGGAATATCTGTATTCTTTTTGAGAACTGGACTCTGTGCCATTGTGCTGACTCCCTGCAGAGCAACAGCTTCATTATCCATGATTTTTTTTGCATTAGCGATGGTAGGGAGGAGACTTCACCTGCCAGGGAGATGGCTCACTGGCTTTGCCAGAGGAGGCCCTAAGGAAGTTCTCAGCTCAGAGGGACAGGGAAGGATCCCAATTCTAGGATCCAATAAGGAACCCTGGAATGCATAGGATCCTTGTGGAGTCCTAAGTCCTTGGCAGAACAGTTCAGAGAGCAACACATATGGTCAGGATATGTCTTCGGCTCACCTTGGACCCATATGTCTGGTGTGTGCTCAGAGAAATCAAGGATCTTGGGTTGAACCTCTTGACAAAATGGAAGAGGCAAAATAGCAATGGGGAAAAGCTCTCAGAGTTTTCAGCAAATGGCTGAGAGCCAGATGGGGGCAGGGAATGGGCCACGTAACAGACTTTAAGCTGAGACACCATGGGGCTGCACCTGGCCCAAGCAAGTGAAGGGTCAGTGGGCTAAGGGCTGAAATGACTCTCAGGAAAGGCCCTGACAGATGCTCTAGTCCAGCCCCTCCCTGATGGAAACTGAGGCCCAAAGAGTGGGCTTACTTATTCAGTATCTGACATCAGGACTGAGCTTGGTCCATGACTCAGACTCTAGCCTCCTGAACCCGTGTTTCTCCTGGAAGTGAAGGCAGAGGTGAAATTCTTGACCAAACACATACAGAATGTGTTTCTACTGAATTCCATGGAAAGGGAGCCACTCAAGTAGCCTGGAGTGAAGGCAGCCCTCTGAAAGAGTCACAATACCAGACGCTGCTTCATCACCTACCTGAGGGCTCCCAGCCATTTTTTTTTCCCCTCCTGCCAGACTCATATTTCATAGTAGGTTGATATCTCTTGATTTCAGGAAACATAGGCCAATTTTCCAAGCCCAAAAGATGCATCCTAATTGGTCTCATGGTATTCCAGTTCTCCTTTGTCAGTGATTGGCCTCAATGTGGGCATATGATTTAGTTCTGGCCCACAAGACATGAAAGGAGGACTGTAGGGGCTCTCTGAGAAAACTTTTGCTCTCCTACTAAAAGCAGAAAATGCAGTAGGCACCATCAGCCCGCATCCCGTACACCTGCCTTCAGTGCAAGTGTACGAGTCAAGCGTGATAGTGAAGCAACAGTATCCTTAAGGTGGCAGAGTAGATGGTCAAGCCCGAGTCTTTGGTGGTCCAGGTGAGCTGCTGGTCCCGTGCCAGCAACTGTCCAGCTCCAGACTTCTTGTTAAGTAGACATTAAATGCCCTTAATAGGATGGCATCATTGACTCAATGGACATGAGTTTGAGCAAACTCCAGGAGATAGTAAAAGACAGGGAGGCCTGGTACACTGCAATCCACGGGGTCACAAAGAGTTGGACACAACTGAGTGACTGAACTACAAATGCTGCTCTTATAATTTAAGTCACTGCTAGCTAGGTTTCCTCTTACTTGCAGCTGAAAGCAATCCAGATCGGCACTGGCCACAAGTGTCAGTGCAACTACAGCCAAGTTCAAGAGAAGCTGTTTAAAAACAGCCTTTGGTCAGCCTCCTCGACCTTGGAATCTGCTCTCCTGAAGCACCACCCAGCTTTCTTATCATTCCTCAATCAGATGGTATCTCCCCACCCTTTCCCCCACACCACCACATCCTCCCTCATCAGCTCAGCCAGTCTTACTCATCCTTCACTGCCCACCTTGGATGACCTTCACTGGCCTTGCTCACTTACCACCAGGCATGCATCCAATTGACCATACTGATCATTTATTTACTAATCACACTTGCGGTGGCCTGCTGTAGTGCCAGCTCTGGACCCAGCAAGCTGTGCAAGTCCTTGGAGCCCTCACTGCGGGGGGCTGGGGGGGTGCACAGACATGTCAGCAGCAGCAGTGTAGGGAGTAGTGATAAAGGGGTGGTGCAGTTTCACCTTGGTGGGAGAGCAGGTGGCCCATTTCCACGCTGCTCTCTCCAACCAAAGGCTTTGTTTTTTCTAGGGCAAAGATCAGCCCTATGTGTTCCAGGACAGCTCTGAGCCCATTTCAGAGGAGGCAGCAGCAAGGGGCTCTTGTTGGTGATCCCTGAGCAGGCAGGGCCTTGGGTAGACCTGCTCTTGGTCACCCACCTTTCCCTACAGGCCCTACAAGGCCAAGGCCCTTAATGGCTAGAGGAAGCAGCCGTGGACATAGCGGTGGCAGGCCTGAATCAGAACCTCAGCTGCCACTAACTGGATGTGTGACTACCGGACACGATGTGGCCTCTCCGAGCCCCAGTACTAATGAAAGACAGAGGAGGCTAATAACACCTGCCTATCTCACAGGCTGCAGCAAAGACTGAATGAGATCGTTAGCAGGGTGTGGGGAGGCCTGGCACACTGGAAGTGGGCAATGTGTAAGTGTTCATTCATCCACCTGCCTCTCCCCAGCCGCCATCCTGCACACAGCAGAAAGCCAGAGACAGCCTGGTGTGCCTTCCACTGGAGACAGGACGGTCAGGACTCACCCCCCGACCCTCCCCGCAAGGAACCAGCTGGTATACACTTGGTCCCCGAGTAGAGAGAGTCTTTAGGTTCCCAGACTTTCTCCTGCTCTGAAAAATACCATCAGTGGTGCAGCACAGGAAGGAAAGAAAATTGGGTTGGTGGGCAAGAGGACAGGACTCTCTCACGCATCTCTCCCCGAGGTTCTGAGGGTTTCCAGGCCACTCTGGATTCTTGGTCCCACAACTTCAGGTAGATTCATGCATGGGCAGGGGCTGTCTGCTTGGGGACCATTGGGCGCTGCTGGTTCTCAGCGATGCTCTGTCAGTACCAGGCTTGGCTGCCGAGGCCAATCAGCAAAGGGAGCTTTCCCCAGAGGAGCCTAAACTCTGGCCCGACAGACTCTGAAGGAAGTGGTTAACAGCTATCTATCCCCCTGTGCCTGCAGGTGAGGGTGGACCTAGGGCTCCAGCTATGGGCCCAAAGGAGCCTGTATGTAATGTGACCACTGCCCATATATACTGACCCCAGCTGTCATGGGGCAGGAAAGCATCTTCTGGAAGAGACAAACTAACCTGCCAGGGAGGATCCCAATAAATGTCAGCCAGACCATGAAGGGGTCTGAGGAGGTGTCCTGCAGAGCTGGGGAGGGGGTCCAAATCGTCAGTTACAGTCGAGCAGATTACAAGTGGGGTACAGCAGGTGGTGTCATCCGGAAGTTAGCAACTCAAGTTCCTCATCCTTGAGTATGGTGGTGGCACCATACTCCCAGTGGTCCCAGGATGCTCTCATTCCCACTCTCACTCTAGCAGTGGGGAGCTGCCCAGGACCAGACACTCCGTCCCTGGGCTGTGGACTGACCCCTCCTAGTGCCAGGAGGGATCCGAGGCAGCCTAAGGGAAGCTGGGAGAGGCACGGGGCCTGGAAGGTTGTTTTCTCACCTCCCAAGCTGGGATCTGATTCCCATGTGGATGACAAGTGAACCCCAGAGCCCAGCCCCGGGGGGCCAGCTCGAGGCTGAGTGGGGACGGGACCCTGACCGTCTCAGAGGTGATGGCAGGCCCCCAGGAAAGATGGATGCCAGCAGACTCATGGCAGGCTCCCTTCACTTTGGAGCCTGCCCTCTCAAAGCCCATCCCCAGCTGAGACCCCAGGCCTGGAGGACGAGTTGGCCTGTCGGCTAGGTCTCCGTAGGGTGTGGGCATCGTGGGGTCACTTTGGGACATGAACCCCAAAGCTCTGTGGCAAGTCATACTGGAAGGTTCAAGAGTCCTTGGGAGGGTGGGGGCCGTGGGCATGGTCTTGCAACTCTTCCAAAGTCTCAATGTGCTGTCACATTAGCCCAGTCAGGGAATTGGTCCAAGTCAAATATGACCCGTCCCCAGGTGTTGATGGCCAAAAATACACAGGTGATTCCAATGACGTTCATTATTAGTCCTGTTTTCATCTGGAAAAGAACAGGGTCAAAGTTAGCACCCCTGGGTCTGCCAAGCTGTCAGAACAAAGGTGAGTGGGACACGGGAATCCGTGCTCTGGAGAAGGAAACCAAAGCTGTTGGTTGGGCCACCCGTCCCCAGGCCAGGCTCTGTCCTCAACCCACCCCCAGGCAGAGTAACTTCACGTCCAGTACGAGTCATCACTGTTCAAAGCAGCCTGGGAAACAGGCAGGACAGGCAGACTCTCCAGGCCCACTGGGATGCCTGGAAAACTGGGCCTCAGGGAGGCAAGCGAGTTACTGAGGAGCCCTGGTCCAGGGCTCACCCCAGTGCCTTTGCCCTCCCACAGACGCACACCAGCCTTTCCAGAGCCTGAGCTGCCTTCTTTGTGTGGTAACTAACCCCTGCCCTCAAACCCCGTGGCAGATTTTTCACTGGGGATCAGAATTGAGCCTGCAGTCCCTGGGTTCTGGGACTGCCCTCTGTGTGAGAATGTCCCATGGAGTCCCAAAGATACCCAGGGGTGGTGCTGAGATAACTGACACCCGACTGGGCCTGGGGACGGTCCCTCTTCACTGGCCGCCCCTGTTTGCACCCTGGCCTCTCCCCATTCTGCAGCTGCAGACCTGCCCTCCTTCTGCCAGAAGAGTCCCTCCTTTGGCTGCATTTGTTTCTAGGGCAGTGTCTGCTCCTCCCAGGCGGTGGAGTCCCATCCCCAAGCCCCGCCCCCCACCCACCTGTCGCCACCACCTCCACCACCTCCATCTGTAGCCTCTATCAGTCTCTGCCATTCGTCTTTCCCATATTCTCAGCCTCGCCCCTCCTGACTCTCCTGTTGGGTTCTTGCTAATTTATGAAGTCTACTTTGGCCATATGGGACCCCCACCCTCACCCCCTCCAAATGCTCAGTGAAGGTTCCCCTGATAGCTGCTCGAACACCTCCAAATGGGAGATTCTGTAACCCACCTCTCAGCTTGGGAGACAGAACAGTCTATCAAATAAGAGATGGTGTCAGAAAAGAAGAAAAAGTTGCCTATAAGTGCAAAGAAGGAGTTAGGTCTGGATATTTGGTCCCAAACTGTTTAACATCACAGGGCATCCCTCAGGACCAAAGGGTCATAGCTGATGGGAGTGAACAAAAGCAGCAGCATTACCATGTCGGAAACCTTGAGGTGTCCATAGGAAAACACAATGGCGTTAGGCGGGGTGGCCACGGGCAACATGAAGGCAAAGGATGAACTCAGCGTACAGGGGATCATGATGTACAGCGGGTTGAGGCCAATGGAACGTGACTGGGGAAAAACACAGGACCGCAATGTCACAGATGCAGAAAACAAAACTCCCGGGACCATCAGTCTCAAAAGCATTGCCCTAACATACTAAGCACGTTCCCACCTCTGTGCCTTTCTTCTGCTGGGTCCTCTATCCTTTGCCACACCTGGATAGTAACTCTGCTAGACCCTGAAGGCTAAACTCCCCAGCACATCTTTTTGAACCCCCTTGATTCATTCAACGTATATTTCTTGGGCACCTACTATATGCCAGAGACTGCTGGGTGCTCCTGCCGCCCATGTGTGTACGTCTGTCTGTCTGTCCTGATACAGACAGAGAGAGCCTTGGAGGGCAGGGACCACGTCTCTCACCTGTGTGTGTGCCTCAGTATGTATGTGTTTCTATACACATGTGGGTTCATTTTGCATATGGAATTCGGTCTCCATCTTTTTTACTCTAAAGCTTAAAATTCAGCCACACCTACTCTGTCTAGCACAGAGTAGACAGATGCTCATAAATATTTGTTGAATAAATCAGTGATATAATTTGTAATGTCTGTCAATATCTACCAAAATGAATAATCCATCATGTGGATCTACATGCGCTTGAGGGCAGACACACGCAGAGCTGTTGGGTGCAACATTGTAACAACAAAACACACAGGAAATGGTCTCAACAGCCATCAATAGCAGGATGGTCAAATAAAATACATATACACAAACAATGGAATCGTTTGCAGCTATAAAGAATTGAGTAGATTTTACACTTTAACAATAGAATGATCTCTAACGTGTATGATAAGATTTAATATATTAAGGTGCAGAACAGGACTATGAAATGCCATTTTTTAAAAAGAGAGCGTGTGTGCATGTGTGGGCATGCTTGCATGTATGTATGTGTGTTACACATCCAGAAAGATATCTAAGAAATTAACAATAGGAGTTATCTCTAGGGAGGAGGCTGGAGGGTAAGGGTCTGTATGCTCTTTGTATTATTAGACATTTTCCAGCCATGTGTATGTACACATTTGAAAAATTACATGTCCCCATTTTATGAAGTATCCTTCAAGACTATGATTTTTTAATGACTTGATAGTATTCCACTGTATGAATGTATAACTTATTTCACCAATCCCTTACTATTATGGAAGTATTTTCTGTCACAGTTCTGTGATGTGCATCTTTGTGGTATGAACTTGTAAGCATCTCTAATAATTTTCCTAAGAAGACTCCTGAACATAAAATTCCCAGAGTCAAGGGGTGTGAGAGGGTTTCAGGTTACAGTTCCAATGAGTGAGCAGGTCTCGGAAAAGGCCGTGCCAGTTGCACCCCTCCAGGATAACTACGAGGAGCCAGTTTCCTTCCTGGTTTCCCTCGTGATGTATGCACCCCACGTGTCTCTGGGCCCAGCTGGGAAGTCACCACCTTCCCCTTGCCCACATGTGGTGCTGAGCCAGGATTGTGAGGCCTGTGGGGAATCTAACTCAGGGCTTCTGATTCTAGAAAAGCTTGTTTGTGAAAGGCCTGGCCACCCGCTCCGATGAAGACCCCCATTTATCTGACTGATCTGGGAGTGAAAGCCAGGCCTCTGTGAGTGGAGGGAGTCCTCACCACTGTATGACCAACATCAAAAGAGGCTCCTTGGCATCTTTACATTCTGGACCACCTGCTGAGGGGTGGGGGAGATGGGCTCTTCCTAACTCTTCCATCTTCACTTGGAAAGAAAGGAGAAAGTCACCTGAGTTTGCTTTGTATACACATGGACACCCTGGCAACTGAATGAAAATTTACCAACTTCAGTCTTGTGCTGAGGCCTTTGTAAGTCTGAACTCCAGAACATCAAAGGGTAGTGAGCCCCAGCTTCTCCCAGGCTCATTTCCCATCTACAGAGGCTTTTCACAGCCCTCATCCTACTTGACCCTCAGCGCACGCATAGGAGAAAGAACTTGAGTGATGTGTTTGCAAGATCCTGAACTTGAACTCAGGTCTTCTGACTCTAAACCTAGGCCTTTTTCTGTGCCACCTTGAGTTGGTACTGCCACGTGATGAGTGACAGAAGGAAATGCAAGAAAAGATGGCAGTCGAGCTTCCTATACACTCTGCTTTCTTCTCAGGCCCAACTCAAAACTACGCTTGCCCAGAGAACACAGTTCTTTAGCCTGACACTCAGCACCCTCATTCACAAGCTCTCTGGGCTCAGTGCACACTGCCCCATGATACCTGAGCTTGCCAAGCAGGGCTTCTGGGTGTTTTCAGTCATGCAACCATTTCCTTTACATGGGTTTTGTCCAGCTGGGTCCTCTGTGCCTTTGTCCTGCTGGGTCCACTATCCTTTGCCACTACCTAGGCCTACCTTGGAGAAGGCAATGGCAGCCCACTCCAGTACTCTTGCCTGGAAAATCCCGTGGACGGAGGAGCCTGGTGGGCTGCAGTCCATGGGGTCACTAAGAGTCGGACATGACTAAGCGACTTCACTTTCACTTTCATGCATTGGAGAAGGAAATGGCAACCCACTCCACTGTTCTTGTCTGGAGAATCCCAGGGACAGGGGAGCCTGGTGGGCTGCCGTCTATGGGGTTCCACAGAGTCGGACATGACTGAAGCAACTTAGCAGCAGCAGCAGCAGCAGCAGGCCTACCTAAGACACGACTACTCCATCTTCACAGAATGTCCTCTCCCCTTCACCATCCCCAGGCTCCAGTTCCCCCAAGATCTCTTCCTGGTGGGTTCCAGCCAGTGGTGTCCCCTGTCCTGCAGGCCTCCTGCTCACTGTGCTACATTCTGAGAGATGCTCTATCATTCCCCCATGGCATCCTTGGTGCCAGCCCTGCCTCCTGAGCTTGAGAAATAATCAATACATTTATAAACAAATTTAGAGCACCTGGTTCTTGCTGAGCACTTTGGGTCAGCATAGAGGATACCAAGAAGAACCAGCAAAGCACTGAGGGCAGGGCCAGCAAGGGCTCAGGGACCTGGCTCTCCAAAGCCTAGCTAGGCTTGGGCCCCTGAGGTCCCTGCCTCTCACCCAGTCAGCTTCCTATGAAGCGATGACTCTCCCCCAGCCGAGTTTCTTACCATGGAGGCAAAGATGGGCAGAAACAGGGTGGTGGTGGCCACGTTGCTTGTGCACTCGGTGAGCACAGCAATGAGGGAGGACATGATCAAGGTGATGGCTGTCGGGGACACAGTGTGCAAGGGCTCCATCTGCTTCCCCATCCATTCTGATAGCCCTGAAGCCTGGGAAGAACAGGGAGGGCAGTCACCACAGGGCTACTGGCTCACAGTTCCTCCAGAGCCCGGAGGGACCTTCATCTCTCTCCGAGGAGCTCAAACCAGACTTCACTTCCAATTCTCTTTCTCTGAATACGTACCATAGGTGCTGTCATCCATGCCCACAGTTTCAATCTCCAACCTCACTCTGCTGTCTCTGAAATCTGTGTCTCCAGCCCAGCTGGTCTACTGTCTTGATTTCCACCCAGATGTCCCAGGAGCATGTCAGGCTCAACACGACCCAACCTGAATTCACCCTCTCTAGCCCAGAATCTGCTCCCCCTGGGCTCCCCAGCTCAGTGACTAGAATCACCCAACCTAGAAGGCTGTCCAACCTAGAAGGCTAAGGAGTCATCTTGGGGTCTCTCTCCCCCTTATTCTTTATGCCTGGTGACCATGTCACCCAAAACATCTCAAGTCCATCATCTTTTCTCAGTCCCCCACAGTTCTTGAAGCTCAACAGAATGATTTGAGCCAGAAACTGGGGAATTTATATTTAGGGCTTTAGGCTGAGAATAGATTGTCCAGGGAGAGAATGAAAAGTGAACAGATAAGAGGCTAGGGATAGAACCTTCGGGAACACTCATATTTATAGGAGAATAGAGGAAAAGTCAGCATAGGAGGCAGAGCAGGAACAGCTAGAGTTAAAAGTAGGAGAGAATGATGTCTTGGGGACAAAAAGAGGAAAGAGTTTCAAAGAGGAGAGAGTGGTCCATGGAGTCCAGTGTTCTGAGCCTGTGTTAGATGAGGGCTATACAGCATCTCCTAGGTCTCCCCCAAGCCCCGCCTGTCTTAGGCTTCCATTCCAGACATCCAAGAGATTTTTCCTAAGTGTAGATCTGACCAAGTCACTCTCTGGCTTCAACCCTTCAGTAGCTGCCACCACTTTCAGAATAAAGTCCACACTCCTTATCTTGACCCTCAGTGAAGCAGTTTCTGGAGGTAACACCAGCCTTATTATCTTCTGCTGTTCTTCAGAGAGATTATTTCACACTTACTTCTTTACTCGTGGGTCACTTCTTTCTGAAATGCTCTTCCAGATATGCCCCCCACCACCACCACCTAGGATGGGAAATCCTCAAAAACAGAGACTGCAGCTCAATCTCCTCTTAATTCCTATGCCTGACCTAACATAGACATAGTAGGAAGGTTTGATGACGAATGAATGAGAGATAAATAGACGGATGGATGAGTGGATGGAGAAGTGACTAAATGGATGGATATGTTCATAAAAAAAAAAAAAAACAGTTATGAATCCACTACTTACCAGGCTGTCCTAGGTACTGAGCAAACAGCAATAGTAAGATAGACCAAGTTTATCTATAACATTCTACTCCCAGATGGATGGACAGATGGATGAAGGACAGCAGCACCAAGGCAGCCCGTCCCTCCCCCTCTAGCTCATTTCTCCCCTATTAGGGAAGGAGGGAGGGAAGAAAGTTGCATTTTGGAGGGTATTTTCTTCCAAATGCTGTTCTTTTCTTCCGATGTCACTACATACCTAACTAGAGAAAAAATTTCTAAATGGCAACTGCACCAACAAAAGAGGTCAGCAGGTAGATGAAGCAAAGGAAATGGTGAAACTATTCACAACGAGTTGAAAGAAAGATTTGCCTTTGATTTATTCATCAAAGCAGAGATCATTATTCCCACAGCCCTCCAGGAGACTTCCCAGAGTCCCCCGCCTCTCTTGGCTAACCACGATTGTTCACTCATCTCTGAAATCAGTCAGAGAGCACTCTCTCTGTTCCAGGTACTACGCATGATGCAGGGTTTGCAGATGACAAGACAGAGGCACTGTCCTCCTGAAATGTGCAATTACTCGGAAGAGACAGACAAAGAAACACAGAGGCAGAGCCCTGGGGTGCTGGGAAGGAGGGGTGCAGAGGCTCTCAGCTGCCCTTCTGGTGAAGGGAAAGGCCCTAGGCAGCCCCCCACCCTGTCCCCGCCTCGGCAGTGGAGAAGTTACCTCGCATCCTTTAGCTACAGCGAAGCCGCCCCCCAGGAGAAGCACGATCCCCCAGGGCACTTTCTCCTGGGCCACCTTCCAATTCAGCAGTGGGGGTGGATAGAATGGAGTTTTCCTTTCTGAGAAGAGACAATAAACACGCACACATACGTTAGGAATTCCAGTGGTGGTCCAGTGGTCAGGACCCTGCGCTTTCACTGCTGATGGCCATAGGTTCAATCCCTGGTCGGGAAACTAAGATTCCACAAGCCACATGGCACAGCCAAAAAAAAAAAAATCACACACAACCCAGAGCAGCATTAGCAAGCAAAAGAGATAAAAGTGATCTCATCAAGGGGGCATAAAAGCCTACAAGGACAATGAGTACCATCTCATAGCTGTAAATCAGCTGAAATTTACAGTAATCACTACATCGACTGCTGGTAAAGACATGATATGTTAGAGCTATTATATGTTCTGGTAGCATTATAAATTGGTACAGCCTGTTTGAAAAGCAATCTCCCAATACATTTTAAAAGCCTTTAAGACATATATACTCTTTTACCCCAGCACCATCACTGCTAGGAATTTATCCTAAAGAAGAAACACCCTCAAAGAAAAAGCTATATATACAAAAGCATTCATTTATAATAATGAAACATTCAAAATAGCCAGAATGCTCCATAACAGGGGAATGGTTACAGCCCCCTGATACAATATAATGCCATAATTAAGGAAATAAATTTGAAGACTGCAACAGTAACAGGAAATGTTTATAGAATAACTACAAACAAAAACCTGAAAACAAAATCCAACAGAGAAAACAGATTGAAATGTGTTTTGATTATAGCTATATAATATCTATATGCATATTAACAAAGACTGGGAGGGAGAGAGAAACCCCCAAATACTGATGGCATCATGGGAAATCCCTTTCTGTTCCTCTTATCAAATAAATAAGATTTCAAATGCTTAAAAAGCAAAAGAAGAGGTCTTGCACTAAACAATACCCAGGGCAGTCTTGGAAAACACCCAGTGCCCAGACTCTGTAATCTAGCCAGGCCTTTGCTACAGGGTGAGGTTTTCTCCCTCCTGGGCCCAGAGAACCTCATGGAGACCCTTTGCTGCCAGGGCCCCAACCCTGATGAGTGGGAGGCCAGGACAGGAGCCTTACCTTCCTCAGTCTGGCTGCAGAAGTTGAACTTGGGCTTCTGCGAAGGCATGATGAATAGCAAGATGGCCACAAAGATGGCCACAGTGGCATCAGAGGCGTACCTGGGCAGGGGCAAGCACACAGGATTAGCGCAGCTTGGCTGGAGTAACAGTCACAGAACGAACCTGCTTTGTGTCTGAATGCTCCTGCATGAGGAAGCTGGCTCCTCTGAGAAAGCAAACTGATACTCCAGGACTTCACTGGTGGTCCAGTGGCTAAGACTCTGTGCTCCCAATGCAGGGGGCCTCAGTTCAATCTAGTTGGGGAACTAGATCCCACATGCTGCAACTAAAGCCAAATAAATAATAAAAAGGAAAAGAAAGAGGAAAGAAAAGAAAGAAAACTGATACCCCAAAGGCCAAGATCGGGGTGCTGAGATAGACTGAATCCAGGCTGGAAACCAAGACTCCTACATTCTTGGCCTGGCTCTGCCACCATCTCTGAGTGACCCTGAGCAACTCATGTCCCTCTCAGCCTGTGTTGCTCTGTAGGTGAACCTTGTGCATTCTTCTCAACCAGATTTTCTGGATTCTGGGGTCACCAGGGCGACCACAAGGACTCTGGGGCGACCCCAAGCAGACCTTCAGAATGAAATAAGGCACTAATAGGTGGCTATCTCTCAGACATCTTCTGCCTTTTCTAGGATATGCATGGTCTCAACTTTTCTTCCTTTCTGATCACATGACTTAGCCAGAAGAGAAACTCCATATCTCCCTCTTGCCAAGTCTCTTTCTAAAGAAGCTTCTGGACCCTGGATGTGCGTCTTCAGAGGGACTCATCCAAATCTGGAGAAAGATAAGAAAGGAAAGACGGCAGAACAGAGACTGGGAAACCGGAGCAAGGGGAGCCCCAGCCCTTGCCCAACAAACTTCTGTCACAGCCTGGCTGCTCTGAGGGACCACAAGAACACATCTGTGAGCTTGTCGGGAAGACTGGTGAGACAAAAGCAAGTCCGGAAACCAACAGAGCGTTCCAGAACTGGACGGCAGAAAAGGAGGAGAGCCACGGAAGGTGCCGCGGGAGGAGCCACTTACTTTGTCTTTCCCTCTGCCCAGGCAATCGACACCCAGCCGGGCATGAAGCCGGGGTCCCGAGTGAACCAGAGGCCGACCAGCAGAAAGAAGCAGAGCAGGACGTTGATCTCAGCGAAGGAGAGGGGCCCCAGCTTCCTGTACTCCGCCCACAGCACCTCGTGGGCAGACTTCTCCTCACTCTTCTTTTCCAGGCTGCAGCCCCAGGACAGACTAGAGGAGGCAAAGATGACAGGGCCGGGGGAGAGTGTTGGTTGGCCCGGGACTGGCTGAATGGAAGTGTGAACGCCAGGCAGCAGAACGTGATAGAGAGCCACAGCGGGCTGCCCGTCACCAGGGGACCTTGAGCAAGTCCCTCCCCCCTCCACACCTCTGTCATCTGACCACTCGACTTCACAGGACGTAGTGGCAAAGTCTGTTTTGTGTGCCCAGCATATGCCCCAGGGTGCCCCAGAACTGGAGAGTGCCCCCAAAGGAAGCCTGAGAAGGCACAGGTCGGATGGCCAGTCTAGATCGAGACTCAGGAAGAGAGGATGGCCAGGAGGGTGGGAGACTGAGCGAAATGGAGTGGGGATGGACAGGAGCAGAGGGGGCAGAAACAAGCAGAGTCGAAGCCACCACTGGCAAGGGCGTCCTGGCCGGTACCAGTCGCCTAGAGGCCAGCTGCTGCCATCATCTAGGGGACGCTGAGAAATATGGAACCAGCTCGAGGTGGAGCCAAGGCGCCCTCACAAGCTCCCTGTCTTCCTTCTCCCACTGCGGCCTGGAGCTGCTTTCAATGGTACTGGCATGCCTGTCCTCATCATCAGGTGGCTCTGGAGGACGCAAGGAACAAGGACAGGTCCCAGCAGCCTGGGTCAGGCAGGAGTAAGGTGGGTGCTTACATTCCGAGGAGCTGAGGCATAGGATTAGGGACCCAGCAGACTCCGGGGCTGGAAGTGAGTGTGGCTAAGGCAGGGGGAGAAACCAGCCAGGTCCTGCTGTTGGATGGGCTCCCAAGGGACAAGGGCCCACTGGCCAACACACCTGCCCAGGGCACCCTGCAGCACATCTCCCTGGGGAGGGTACCTAGCCTTGGGGAGAGCTGATTCATTGGAACAGACCCTGATGCTGGGAAATACTGAGGGCAGGAGGAGAAGGGGGCAATAGAGGGTAAGATGGTTGGATGGCATCACTGACTCAATGGACATGAGTCTGAGCAAACTCTGGGAGATGGTAAAGGACGGGAAGCCTGGCGTGCTGCAGTCCATGGGGTCACAAAGAGTCAGACACGCCTGAGCAACTAACAACAGAAGTCTTGGCGAGGGACTGGCTGGGGCCACTGGCACACAGAATGCCGACCCTGAGGAATCCATCAGCCTGAAGGTGGTGGCAAGGCCACGCTGATTGTCCCTAGAGAGCCTTCCCTTCTGGGAGTCCTTCCTGGGACCCTAAATCAGACTTCCAAGAAGCACAGGAGTTGCGGAATAGGTGCCGAGGTGCTGAATCCTGGAGCCACAGGAGAATGCAAACCGCCTTTAAGAGGGTGAGAGCCAGCCCAGGGATGCAGCACGGCCTGGAGCAGGGGCTCGGGGAGTTTGGACACATCCTCCGTGGTGTTCAGGGGTTAGGAAAAGACGCGACGAGGGCGGGGGCTGGGAACTCAGGTCTACACAGCCCACCAGGATCTCTGCTTTGGACAAGAGGCCAGGCCGTTTGTCCCCAGGGTCACCCACCAGGGACACCTTCTAGATCATCCAGCAGGGGGATGGCTCCGCTGGGGTGGGAGGTGGCCTCTCTGTCCTCGCCCCTGTGGCATGAGTCTGTGTTCTACCCGCCACCAGTCTACTGCCTCCTGTAGTTACCGAAACTCTGGGGCTGGGCCGGAAGCTGCAGGCTTCCAGAACAGGAAAAAGGAGGACTCTGGTAGCCGCCCAGCTCTTTTCTGATGCTGACAACACATCCTGACAACACAGCGGCTGCAGACTCTGGGGCAGCCTCATATATTCAGTTGTCCAGTGCTGGCCCTGCTGTAGTGGTGCCGCCAGGCCTTCAGGTCCCTCTGAGGCTAAGCATTCCATGTTTATCTTTGGGTTAATCCACTGGGTCACCTCTGGGCTGGCGTGAGAGAAAGGCAGGTGGATCCAGCCTTCCTGTAAGATTCCTGGGGGGCTGGGTGGGTGCACAGTATCCTTTTGCAATAGAATGACCTTCCTCGAGATGCTGATGAACTGGGTAGACATGCTGCTGGAGAGGCCAAGGGACCCCGAGCCCTGGAAGGGGTCCAGGAGAACCCTCCTCCCTGACTCAGGGCTTAGCCTGATGAGGAGGGCTAGGTGTAAGCCAGCAATAATATCCCACGAGTCCTGAGGGGTCCTGGGGTGGACCTCCTTGGCTGGACGTGGCCTAGGAAGCTGCCTATAAACTCTGGAAGGTCCATTTTATCTGAATCAGGCTGGAGGGAATGACCCTGACATTGCTCTCCATGACCAACCAGATAAGGATTCAAGCTGGGCAGCCAGGCGCCTAAGGGAGCAGCTTCCCTTTCACGAGGGGGTCGGGACACGGGGCAGGGTGGGATGTGACGGAGGCCCGAGTCTACCTTTATCTTTTTATTACAGCTGCTCTGATTATGGATAGTTTTTGTTTTACTGTAGTTTTCAATACAATTCCTCCTTCGGAAGAAAACTTAACCAAAATGCCCCCTTATCCCCATTAACTCACAGGTTTTCGTGGGCATCTTTGCCTTTCATCTCTGAAGTCTCCTCTCTCCTGCCACACAGGCCTGTTTTTCATCGGAGCTCAAGCTCCCTGTGAATCAAGGCACAGAGCACTCGGCTCATGGAGAAAAGTCCGTGCCTTTAAAAATGATAGCAACAGGGACTTCCCTGGTGGTCCAGGGGCTAAGACTCTGCGCTCTCGATGCAGGGGCCCCTGGTTTCACCCCTGGTCAGGGAACTAGATTGTGCACACCCCTATGAAGATCCCATGTGCCACAGCGGAGATCAAAGAATCCTAAGTGCTGTAACTAAGACCGGGGGCAGTCAAATAAATAAAAATAAATTTTTAAAAAATTAAAAATGACAACAACATTTTGAGGTGTTTGTCAGCCATGCGTCATGGTTTCTGTGCAAAACCTGCCTGCTGTCAAGGTTGACCTTGGTGAACCATGCCTGTGTGCTGGGAACCAGAAGGTAAACTTTGCAGAAGTGGCATGCTTCTGGGAACACTGTGAGCGTTCAGTAAATCTGGGCTTGGATTGATTGGGACACTCTCAGGCCGTCTGCCGTGACCTGTCCTAAAAGACACTTGCGGCCAAGTGGAAGTCTGTCCAGTTCTACACCAAGAAGAAGCGCTCGTTAATTGCTTTGACTCGCGTTCAATGGCGCACCTGCTCCTTCTCCCTGGGCTGGGCACTGGGCGGGTGGGGGGTGGTCAGAGAGGACTTACCCACAGGCCACAGAGGAGCTTGCGGTGGGGGGAGGCACTAGAGCATGACTGCAGGTGCCGGGGTTGGGGGAGGCACAGAGCCTAGAGTGTCCAGGGAGGCCTGGAGCAGCGAGCAAGCTAGCAATCATCAGAATTGGAATGGCGGGGGGGGCGGGGTGGGGGGAAGCTGGGAAAGGAGTTGCCAAGGAAGAAAGGAGTTGCCGAGGAAGAAACGTTCTAACTGGCCTTGAAGATTGAGGAGGTTGGAAGGGAGGAAGGCAGGGAATGGCATTCCGGGGAGAGGGAACAGCACGTGCAAAGGCATGGGGAGCCATAGGGGTGGCAGGAAATGGAGGGCAAGCCAGCAGGACATGGGGCTGCTGAGAAATGGTCAGAACCGGACAGGAAGCACTCTCTAGACTCAGCTGCTGAGCCAGAGGGGTTTGCTGCAGGACCCGGCACAGTCAGACCCACTACGGTGTCACCATCTCAGACTTACTCGAATCTCATGTACATGAAGCGGAGCCACAGCCAGGAGAGCAGGAGCATGATCAGCATGTTGGGGAAGGCAAATCCGAACCAGGAGGCGAAATTCACGATGTCTTTGCTGTCCGGAAACAACCTGACGGGAGAAGCACCAGTCCCATGGCCAGTCTCCACCAGATGCTGGGCCAGGAGAGCAGGCAGGCCGGGCCCTCTGGGCAGAGGCTGAGCTACAGCCGGGCTCTGAGAGGTGGCCTGAAGCAGGGGCCCCAGAACATAGCCACGCACAAGACAAGCCTGAGGTGTGACCAACCAACCCTCCTAGGGGTCCACACCTGGCTGAGAAGCTCGTGAAAAGCAAGGCCCTTCTGTTCAGAAGAATACACCTTTGTAAACACATAACTACATAACTGGCCAACAGCTCCAGGGGGTCCACAGATTCCTCAGAATCACCCAGTGGGTGTGGGCTTTCACAAGGGGAATGTGGGTTGAACCCAGAGCCAGTCATGGGAAACGACAACATAGTCCGACAAGCAGGGTCCTTGGTTAAAACTTGTAGAAAACAGACACTTCTAAAGATACTCCCCTGGGTGGCAGAATCATCCAGTGGGTGTGGGCTTTCACAAGAGAAGGGCCCCCTTAAAAGATCAAATCTCAAAAGCTTCCCAGGGTGGAATCAATGTTTCCTGGGGGCTGGAAGAGGGTCACTTAGACCCCCAGCCCCAGGCACTGATGCCTTTAGCCCAAGAGTGAAGTGGCATAGAGCTTCCCTGCTGGCTCAGCCGTAAAGAATCCACCTGCCAATGCAGGAGGCATGGGTTCGATCCCTGGGTCAGGATCCCCTGTAGGAGGAAATGGCAACCCACTCCAGTATTCTTGCCTGGGAAATCCCACGGCCTAAGGAGCCTGGTGGGCTACAGTCCATGGGATCTCAAAGAGTCGGACACTACTGAGCAACTAAGCAATAACATAGCCAGAGTTTTTCTCACTCAGCGCAGACAGGCAGCTTTGCCCAGAGGAGCTCTGGGGAGAAGCATAAGGCTGTCATTATAGAAAACACTTGCAGAAGCAAAGCAGTCTGCTTGTTCCCTCTCAAGTGTCCGCCCTGCCAGGCTGCAGGCCTGCCCTTCCCACCTCCAAGCCGCCCTCCCCACCCGTCCAGGGTGCTTGTCTGCACAGGACAGGCACCACCATACTTCTGTTCCTTCTCTCTGTACCTACTGTGATCTGTACTTACATTCATTAACACATTTACATGACCCATCAGAACTCTCCAGGCATCTGCTACCCTCAGTTGCCCTCGAGTATCCTACTGGCAGGCCCCAGGACCCTCCCACTTCTGAGTGAGTGAGTGAGCCGGTGAGGCACCAGCTGACCTAACCGCTAACCTTCCCTGACGTCATAGGACCATCATCATTAAAGAGCAAGGTCGTGAACCAGCTTTGAGGGGAGTATCTTTAGAGGTGTCTATTTTCTACAAGTTTTAACCAAGGACCCTGCTTGTCTGACTATGTAGTCGTTTCCCATGACTGGCTCTGGGTTCAATCCACATTCCCCTTCTGAGCAAGAATCCTGAGCCAGGGAAAGAAAGGTGGAACTTGGCCCAGAGCGAAAAGCAACCCTGTCTGTGGACATCAGCTCCCCCGCTGTGGATTCCTGAGCGTGTGCAGGGAGGCTGGGCCACAGAGGCTGAAGGCAGCCCATCCTCCCTGCTTTGACATGTTCCCCCAGCCCTGGGGCCCAGCTGAAGAGGAGGCAGAGGTGGGTGGGCCCCTCCAGCCCCATCCCTCTCACCCTGTTACTGTCCCCAAAGTCATGGCCACCGACTCACTCTTGCATCTGGCCCAGGAGCACCACGTTGGGTCCCGTCCCGGTCAGGGTGGCGGTGCCTCCGATGCTGGCTGAGTAACATATGCACAGGGTCATGGCCTTGCACACGTTCTTCCTGTTGACCTCCTGCTGTTTCACGGAGGGACCTTCCAAAGTCGCCTGGTTCCCTGTGGTGAGCACACCGCCATGAGCTGAGCCAGCCCTGGGGGCCGCCTGCCCAGCTCCATCTCCAGCTCCAGCTCCTGACCCAGCTGCTGACTTGAGGCTCTGGGCATGCCAGCTCTGCTAGCTCTTCCCCCAGGTTTTCCTTCCTCAGCCTCAAGCCCCAGGCTGTGGTCTGACCCCATCTGCCACCCACGGTCACATCCCACGGCTCCTCAATGACTTGTGCAAAAACTCAGCAGCTTCAAACACACTCCTTTCTTTCCTGCCTCCTTGCTCTCACTCAAGATGTTCCCTTCATCTGGAGGGAGTAGGGGCAGGGGGTAGTCCCAATCCATCTCAGATGTCCTCTCTTCCTAGCAAGGCCTCTCCCTTTTCAGCACTTCCTCCGTGTCTGGTTTATGGCATTCTGTGGCCTCTCTCAAGTCAGATGAACTGACCGAGGGGCCTCTTGAGCCCACCCCACCAGGCTCTGTGAATCCGCAGTACGAGGGTGTCTGCTTCATGTTTGCAGCCCAGGACCTGGCCCAGGGTCTGGCCATCAGCACAGGCCCCAGGAGGCCATGCGGGGCCCTGGGGATGAACGACACAAAAGGAAAGACACAGGCACTCTGACTTCCTTGAGCTCGGTGTCCAGCGGGGAAGCCAAGGTGTGACCACCAACCCCAAAACCTGTGGGAATAGAGTGGCGGAGGGCGTTGGCTCGTTCAGAGGAGGCGTCCCTAAGGATGAGTAGGGGTAGAAAGGATTCCAGGGCACCCAGTAGGTGCTCAAAAGATACCCAAATGAATAATCACATCATCATGTATTGACTTCTGTGATGGCAGGAACAGATGCGGGGGGAACTTGCTGTAAGCTCCACAAAAAGATGGAACTTTTATGCACTAATCACATTCCTAAAAGTTAGGAAAATGGCATTTCAAAGTATTTCTCTATGTGCTTGTGAAAAAAGAGGGCTCCAGAGAGCAGGGAGGTGGCTCAAGTTTTTGGAAACAGGGGAGAGGACTGGCCTGGCCAGGGGCTCACCTGGCAGCTCGCCGGCCTTGCCCTTTTCTGCCAGCTCCAGGGCCCCCAGGCTGGCCTCGGCGGCTGCACTCGTAGCCTCCATCTGCTGTAGCACAGCCTCCACGATGGGCACCATCATGGCCGTGGTGGCCGTGTTGCTGATCCACATGGAGAGAAAGGCCGTGGCGCCCATAAAGCCCAGCATCAGCCTGCAAAGGAGGGGCAGAGAGGGAAGCCAGAGAATTCCCCACCCCAGCCACCCCCAACCCCTAGGGAACTAGGTCCTGCCCCGTGCAGGGACGCCAGGGCCCAGCACCAGGGTGCAGAGGCCTGTTTGGGACTGGATAGTCTAGGAGTGATGCCGTGTTAATACCTCCCTCCCCACCTCCCTCCCTCTTCCACTCTCCACAAACATTACTGACGTCTACTCTGCTGGCTACTGGGTCACCACGAGGCCTCAGCTCCCATCGTGGCTCTAAGGAGCTCACGCTCTAGCTAGGGAAGCGCAGGCATGCAGTTGGCGCCGGCACAGCGTGGGGTTGGCCCTAGTACAACCTAGGGGCACACGGGAGGAGCAGTCCCAGCTTCCCGTTTCTACCTGGAGGATTCCCAGCCCCCCAGATCCTGAGTTCAGAAGACCTACACGGAGTCAGGCTTCCAGGAGGGGGAGAGCCATGAGGGGCCTGGGGAAGCGAGACCTCCCTCGTGGCTAACCCCCGCCCCACCTTTCCACTCACACACTGTGCCCCCCTCCACTCTGCCGTGGATCAGAGCCCCATAGAGTACTCAAAAAACGCTTCCTTTACCCGTATGGCACCCCACTTTCCACCTCTGTCCCCGCTGCATCATCAGCCTGGAAAACTCCCCTCATGGCCCTTCAGAGCTTCAGATAGCACCCCTTCTCTGTCGCCTCCCCCCAAGTGGACATGGGTAGGGATGGCCACACCCTCCTCCATCTTCTCTAGGACGCTCCTCCCTGGCTGGAGATGGACTGTGTCCACATCTGTCCCATGAGCATGGAAGGTCTGATTCTTCATGGGTCCCGCACACTTGGCACAAGGCCAGGAGCAGAAGGCGTTCCAGGGTTGGGGGGCAGGAGGGAGTTGGCTGAATGGAACTCAACTTCTTGGTCCCCACGCCCTTCCACAATCAGGCTCCTCCCCAGGGCCACTCATTTATTTGCCTGAAGAAGGGCCTGGGGGCTGCCCTGCACCGTGGTTTAGCAGATGTCCCTGCAGGTAGACCTCATGGCCTCATAAGTACAAAGGTTGGAAGCCAGGCTTAGAAGAGGGAGCAGTGACCGGGGGGAGCAGAGAAGTGTGAATGAACATCCTGGATGTGGTTTGGGAGCAGACACTCCAGCACACTCCAGAATAAGGTCCACCCGCTGATGGAAAAAAGCCTCCCACTCAAAGGAGCCTAGGAACAAGAATTCGGGAGCCTGCAAGGCCTCATGTTCTGATGTGACCCTGAAAACCAGTCGCTGGAGGGGCTCGATGTCAAGAAGGGTCACAGGTCAAAGAGTCACAAGCCCTCACTCAAGAGAGCTGGGGTGCCAAGCGTGCTCAGACACTGGCCTCCTGGAGGGTGGGCAGGTCTCTGCCTTCAGGGCCCAGCACGGTCCTTGACACAAGGACATCAAAGGGCAGACTCACTGTGAACTAACCCACCCGCCTTCCCAGGGCTGGGCTGGGTCACGGCATCATTCAGAAAGACACATCCTGAGTTCCGGATTAGAGGGGGCAGGGCGCGAGCAGACAGGCCAGGTCCAATCCCCATGTGAGGTCAGCAGACCATTTAACCCCTCTCTGCCTCAAATTCCTCATCTACAGAACAGAACATGGGTAATGAGAATAAACGCCAACTCTCGGAGGTGAGGGAAGAGTTAGAAGAGGTGATGAATAAGTCCCTGGTATCATGCCCTGGGCACAGCAGGCACCACAGGGTGAATCTGCGAGATCAGCTCCATGACTTGGCAGGAATGGCCTGTGACTGGTGGGGAGACCTTGGAGAGGGGTGAGACCACTGAGTGGTGGGGGAAGGTGAGGTGGCAGCAGCTTTGCAGAGGGAACAGATGTGCCAGCTTTGGAGAGATGACTTTTCTACTTCCCCCTGAGCTAGGTAGTTCAGCCATCTCTTTCCTGCTTTCCCCACAAACTCCTAGGGGCATCAGGTACAGCTTGATCCAGCCTCCACCCACCTTGTCCCCTGGATCCTGCAGCCTTTCCCCCAAGGAAGTCTTCTGAACATGCAGGGACCCTTGCTGAGCAGTCTCCTCTAGATTCAGAGAAACTTTACCCACTGCTGCTTACCATACACTGCCCCCCCAGTTGCTCCCCTACTCCCACCATCCTTGCATCTGGCCTCCCTAGCTAAGATTGTAACATGACCCACCCAGGGGTCTGCCTGGCTGCCCTGCCCAGGTGAGACCATGGTCAGCCCTTGCCTGTGAGTCTGTGGGACACATTCCCCTCCCCAGCCCTGGGCCTAACTGTGAGAGAGAGGAGGCATAATTACTGTGCAGGCTTGGTCCCCACCCAGAGGAGCGTGCGCAGGGCAATCCTCTTGTGCAGCTTCCAGTGCTCCACAGCCACAGCCACGATGAGGCCGCCAAGGAACAGCATGTTGGTATCCTTCATGTACTGGATGCTCACCTGCGGGTGGGCACAGAGGCTGCATCAGACCCGCCCCCTGGCCACACACTACTTGGGCTCAGGGCCACCCAAGTCCCCAGAGACAGGCGAGCAGAACAGATGCTGACTTCAGGGCAGTTTGGAGTGGGGATGGAGGGTCAAGGGTACGTCCCTCTGCCAGAGGGAGCCCACAAACAGGGTATGATCTGGTCCCCCAGATCCTACACAGCTGAGCGCTGAGCTCAGAGGATGAGTCATAGAGAGAGATGCTCCGGATCGCTCACCTGCTTAGAGTCCAGAATCTTGAAGAGTGGAAAAAGCAAGGCAGGCAGGAGGGCGGTGACAGCCAGAGGGATGACTTCTGTGCACCAGTAAACGGCCATGATGATGATGATGTAGGCACACCTGACAAACTGGAGACAGCCCTGAGATCCTGCAAACTACTGCCACCTCGCTCCCCAGCCCAGAGCACTCAGCGTGGCAGTGGGCACGCACGCCTGTGTGCTCACTCAGCGTGGCAGCGTGCACGCACGACTGTGTGCTCACTCAGCGTGGCAGCGGGCACGCACGCCTGTGTGCTCAGTCACTCAGTCGTGTCCGACTCTTTGCAACCCCGTGGACTGCAGCTCACCAGGCTCCTCCGCCCATGGGATTCTCCAGGCAAGAACACTGGAATGGGTTGCCACATCATCAGATTTGAAAAGCCAACTCATTGGAAAAGACCCTGAGGCTGGGAAAGATTGAGGGTAGGAGGAGAAGGGGACGACACAGGATGAAATGGCTGGATGGTATCATCAACTCAATGGACATGAGTTTGAGCAAGCTCTGGGAAATGGTGAAGGATAGGGAAGCCTGGCGTGCTGCAGTCCATGGGGTCATAGAGTTGGACAACCTCCAGGGGATCTTCCTGATCAAGGGATCTAACATGTGTCTCTTATGTCTCCTGCACTGGCAGCTGGGTTATTTACCACTAGCGCCACCCAGGTGCACAGCACAGCTATCTTTCTACTGGCATCACTCCACACTGCTGCTTCCTTTCTTTTTTTGCAAATCAAATCATATCACTCCTTTGTTTAAAAGCCTTTCTTTGCCTTCAGGACAGAAGCTAAATACTCTAGCACTCTTTGGAGACCTTCTGCCATGGAGCCGGCCCCTCCAGCCACATCTCCTTACTCCCACTTTGAGCTCCACGACCCCAGAGCCATGGTGAGAACTGAGGCCGATGCCCCACCTCTTGCGGCTGCAAGACGCTCCCTTGGCCTGGAGACAGTGCTCAGGGCTCAGCTCACCACTGCTCCTTGTGCATCTTCCCCTTCCTGCCCCTAGCCTGGGTCTGCGCCCTTCCTCTGTGCCCCCGCCTCCACCCCCAGAAAGCACCACACTGAGCTGGCATTATTTGTTTCACCAGCACCACTCCTGACCCACCCACCCCCTCCCCCGAAGAGTGGAGTCAGCAGTGGAGGGCAGAATCCATGTCACTCAGCATCCAACGCAGGCCTGACACCCCAGGGACACTCAGCAGGTGCTGACTGGAGGAACGACCGGCACAGCATGGGCTGTGACAAACGCACCTGCGCACAATCACGGTTTATCATCACCCAAGATAACATGTGTTATATGCGTGGAACATCGCACAAAGAGACATTCTTTGTCTGGATTGTCTTATCAGTGATAAAATACCCCAGGACACCAGCACCCCAGGACGCCTCCCGACTCTGATGCAGGGTTTCTCAACCTCAGCACTATTGACGTTTTGGGTTAGATGGTTCTCTGCTGAGGGGGAGGGGCCTGTCCTGTGCATGGCAGGGTGTGTGGGAGCACCCCAGCCTTCATCCCACTAGATGCCAGTGGCACTCTCCAGTTGTAACAACCACAAAAGGTCTCTAAACTTTGCCAGATGTCCCCGAGCTGAGAAGGAGAGGGGAGTCAATGCTGGTGACACCACTGGGCTGAAGGCAGGACAGCGATGTGGTTAGAAGCCCAGCCTTTGACACCGAGCAGGCCTGATCAGTGATCAGTATCTGCCATTGTGTGGCCTACCTGGTCTTTGAGGTCGAGAAAGAGAGGTAGGAATGATGTGCTGCAGGGGTAGGCAGTGAGGCAGGGGTGGGCAGTGAGGGAGTGTGCTGTAGAGATTTCAGACACAGTTGCTGAATCACTAAGTCTTTTGCAACCCCATGGTTGCAAAACCCCACCAGGCTCCTCTGCCCATGGGACTTTCCAGGCAAGAATACTGGAGTGGGTTGCCATTTCCTCCTCCAGGGATCTTCCAGACCCAGGGATCGAGCCCTTGTTGCCTGCATTGGCAGGCAGATTCTTAACCACTGAGGCACCAGGGGGAGCCTCTTAGGCACAGTAAGACTGTCTAAAACTCAATCTCCTTCTTATCATCATATGATAGCAATTCTCAATGTCTTTGATAAAATACTCCTCCCACTCCCAACCCTGGCCCCTCTCCCTGCTTGTTTCATGTCCTCACTTACAAATCAAGGATTGAAGAGCACCCATTCTAAACGTATGCCACATAGAAAGTGATGTTTTTATTATCTAAACGGCAGGTGAGACATGTAAGCAATTTTCCCACAGTTCCTGGAGGCTCCAAACATAGCCAATAGAAAGCACACAAGGCTAACTACCCACTCTCCTTCATGCTTTTATCAGAAGGCTCAGGAGATGCCCCTGGATAACGTGCTAAGTCACTTCAGTCTTGTCCAATGCTTTGTGACCCCCATGGACTGTAGCCCGCCAGGCTCCTCTGTCCATGGAATTCTCCAGGCAAGAATGCTAGAGTGGGTTGCCATGCCCTCCCACAAAGTTGACCCTCCCTCATCTAGAATGCTCCAGAGGGTTGTGGGAACAGCTGGAAAGGACAGGTGACCTTTGAGAAGCCTGAAGAGAGGCTGGCAACTGTGCAGAAAGAGATGGGTTCTAATTGCAGGTGGGAGCCTGAACCCCAGTGAGCTCAGAGCCTTCTCTGCAGCTGAGAGTATGACCGGAGGAGTACTTCAAGCTGAGCTCACCGTGGACAATGGGATTTAAAGGTCAGCACCCAGCACAGTACTGAGCACAAAGGGTAGCTCAATAAATATGTTAAATGCACAATTGAAGAAAACTGTGGCTTATCATTAACCTAATTATTAAGAAGGGCATCCACAACATATTGTTTAACGGGAAAAGTATAGCTAAAAGAACATATTGTGTGTACATTATGGGATTTGAATATATTTTCATTTTCACTTTATACTTTCCAGACATTAAAAAAATTAATAACAATGAATGTATTGTTTATTTAATAAAAAGCAATTTAAAAAAAAGAAAGAACCCAGAGAATGGGTAGAAAAGTGGAGGAGAGATGATGACTGGAAGGAAGCGAGGTGTAGGAGAAGAATAAAAGAAGGAAGTCTGCAGCAGCAGAGAGAGTTGGGGGCACTGGTGGAGGGGGACTCACCCTAGGGGTTGCTACCGTCCCCTTGGATGGTGCTGCCCAGGCTGCTGAGCTCTCACAGCCTTCCCTGCCACTCTGCCCCTGACCCTGGGTTTCCTTGCAAACTTTGTGGCCCTGGGGGTGGGGGCAGGGAGCTCTTCAGTGGTGATCAAAACAGAAGCTCAAAGGGAGAAAACAAGGAGACAGGGCTCCAGGCTCCCGGGCACCTGCCCCACCACCAGGCAAGAAAACACAGGAAGACAGCCTTTGGAGTGACTGTCACTGATGGCTCCCCTTCCCTTGCCTGATCCTCCCTCCCAGCGTAACACACAGACACAGACACAACCTGAGCTGGGGTTCCTAGCTCAGGGTCTCCACTGTATGTTGGCGGGGTAGGGGGTGGGTGGTCTTGGTCATACTCTCCTAGAGCAGGAGGGTCAGCAAAGCGACTGTAATTAGTCCAGGGAACATTACTCCCACCAGCAGAACTCAAATCACAGCTCTCCTGCCTGACTCCCTCCCACAGCCGGTAACAGCCCCAAATCTCTTTCTACAGAGGAAATACTGTGGATCACAGTTGATGTGGCAACTGAAGAGCCACCCTTGTTGGACCTGCTGTCCTCAGCCCATCCAGGGTCTGTGATCAGCCTACCCAAGGGCTCCTCCCCCACCTAGGAACCAGCATGATCTCTTTTGGCCCCTACGGCCATAAAATGTCAAAACCAAGCCTCCTTGCTCCATTGTACAGATAAGAACATCAAGGCCCAGAGAACACAGGGGCTTGGCTAAAATCACAAGGATGGGTGAAAGGTGGAAGTCCAATTCTCTCGAAGCCTGGCTTCCTGATACCCAGTACAACCCCACTCCTCCAGGACTGCCTTCAGAGGGCCCCCC
>SJYQ01011135.1:0-18561 GCA_006410935.1 Redunca redunca | reverse complement strand
TAACCTCAGATATGCAGATGATACCACCCTTATGGCAGAAAGTGAAGAGGAACTAAAAAGCCTCTTGATGAAAGTAAAAGAGGAGAGTGAAAAAGTTGGCTTAAAGCTCAACATTCAGAAAACGAAGATCATGGCATCTGGTCCCATCACTTCATGGGAAATAGATGGGGAAAGAGTGGAAACAATATCAGAGTTTATTTTGGGGGGCTCCAAAATCACTGCAGATGGTGATTGCAGCCATGAAATTAAAAAACGCTTATTCCTTGGAAGGAAGGTTATGAACAACCTAGATAGCATATTCAAAAGCAGAATATTTTGCTTTTGAACAATACTTTGCCAACAAAGGTCCATCTCGTCAAGGCTGTGGCTTTTCCAGTGGTCATGTATGTATGTGGCAGTTGGACTGAAGAAAGCTGAGCACCAAAGAATTGATGTTTTTGCATTGTGGTGTTGGAGAAGACTCATGAGAGTCTCTTGTACTGGAAGAAGTGCACTCTAAAGGAGATCAGTCCTGGGTATTCTTTGGAAGGACTGATGCTAAAGCTGAAACTCCAATACTTTGGCCACCTCATGCGAAGAGCTGACTTATTGGAAAAGACTCTGATGCTGGGAGAGATTGAGGGCACGAAGAGAAGGGGACGACCGAGGATGAGATGGCTGGATGGCATCACCAACTCGATGGACATGAGTTTGGGTAAACTCCGGGAGCTCGTGATGGACAGGGAGGCCTGGTGTGCTGCGATTCATGGGGTCGCAAAGAATCAGACACGACTGAGCGACTGAACTGAACTGAACTGAATGTCTGATAAAGCTCACTAGCCATTCTGAAATAGACAAGCACATTTTGGGGGCCTTTTAATATATTTTGTTGAGATACTCACTAGAGGGATCATATCAGTTTACAACACCATGAACGATTCGTTCTCATCTCTCCCCTCCCCACCTTTCTGCAGCAAATAAATATGTTCAGCACTGTTCCAGACTACCTTCTTGGGAATTATAGTGTAGTGAGAGGAGATGATATATATGTAATGTTAATGATACCTGTTATGAAGAACAATAAAACAAGGTAAGAGGAGAGAAAGCATAGCAATGTGGAGGTCTCTTTCAACAAGGTATTCAGAAGCATCCTTTTTAAGGAAATGGCATTTAGACAGACCGATGCTCTTCGGTCTCAGTACAGGAGGAAGGAGTCAGCCGTGTGAATATTTGGGGAAACAGCATTCCAGGTAGAGGCAGGAGAAAGTGCTATTGATCAGAGAACAGCCGATGACCAGTTGACAAGGTGGAACAGAGTAACTAAGCCATACAAGTGGTAGGAGGTGAAGCCAGAGAGCAGGTGCCAGATCATGGGGAGCCTTGAAAATGGGGGTGAGCAGTGTGTGTTTTATTTAGTTTAATTATTTATTGTTTGACTGTGCTTGGCCCTTTGTTGTGTGGCTTGTGGGCTCAGTAGTTGTGGAGAACAGGCTTTGTTGCCCCATGGCATGTGGGATCTGAGTTCCCGGACCAGGGCTTGAACCTGTGTCTCTTGCATTGGAAGGTGGGTTCTTAGCCACTGGATCACCAGGGAAGTCCTGAGTAGTATATATTTTAAATGTCAGTGGGGAGCTAATGGAGTTTTTGAGGATGATTTCAAGACCTAAGTTAGCATTTTAAAGTTTATTCTGGCTACTGGGTGAATCGACTGAATAGGGCCATAGTATACATGAGGGACTCATTTGGTACTTATCCCAGTAGTTCAGACAGCAAAAGATGGTAAGTTAGGCTAGGGTAATGATACTGGAGATGGGGAAAAGTGGTTGAATCTAGGATGTATAGAAGGAACAGCCAGCAAGACTCATTGAGTAATTAGGGCATGGGGACAGGGAAGAAGTTAAAGATTTCTCAGCATTTGGCTTGTGTAACTGGGTATGTGGTTTTGCGGTTTCATGAGAAGAGGATCTCTTGGGGAAGTACAGGATTTTGTGGCAAACTCAAAAATTGTTTTGAACATATTAAAGTTGAGGGACCTGAAAACATCCAGGTGGAGAAATTGGCCAGCCAATGATAAATAATGACTCTGGAGCTGTAGGGAAAGCTTGGGGCTGGTTATAGAAATTTTGGAGTCATTTCATATTAGATTATTTTAAAGTGAGGGGGACTCCATGTGATTATATAGTTCATGCTTGGGTAGAGAATCCATTAGGACCAAGTTCTGAATACAGGGATTCTCTAGCAACTGAGGAGGAGGAGAGGCAGCAAAGGACAGGAGAAATGGACAGAAAGGAAGGAAAGCATTACCCTGATGATGTGGAAGCCAAGTAAAGAAAGTGTAACAAGAAGGAAGGAGTGATAATTGTATCATATGCCACTGAAAAATGACTTGTAGATCTGGAAGAGATTGCCCTGGTTTTATGGGAACATTAATAAATGTATGTGAAAAAAATTATGTGTAAATATTTACATCCTTATTTTCTATTTCTCAGTTTGCATGTCTCTTATGAGAACAGTTTCTTGTGAAGAGTTACTTTTGCCTTAGTTCAGTGCCATTCTAGGTCTTTTATGGTTGTAGGTGTTAGAAACCCTTTTCAACATAGCTTAGGGCAAAGAGTGGCATTTTTTGATTGGCACAACTAAAAAGTCTGGAGTTCTGGCTTCAAATACAGCTGCTTTCAGGGGATCAAATGAGGAGCATGAGAGCTCTGTCTCCTTTTTCCAGCTTTTGGCTCTACTGGTGGCAGAATAGCCCACACTGGCGTCCTAATGCTCAATCTCAGAAGACAGGAAGTTTTTTTTTTTTTTAGCTTTTATGTTTCAGATTCCATGGAGTAGCTTTTGTTGACCCTATTTGGCCCACATTCTTAGACAAGTCATTGTATAGCAGAAAGTAGGGTTCCATACGTGGTTTGCTGCCTCACCATGGGTCGTGGGGCCACCCAGGCTGTCATAGCACAGTTGAGGCTCTAAGACGAACAGTCCCACCAGAGCTGCATGGATTGTGGGATGGATCCCTTTGCAAAAGGAAGTTCTGCAGAGCTGGCAATATATTCTTTGTGTCTGGAGTAAAATAAAGTAGTATCAAGTAATATCTAGTATCCACTGATAGGGCTTTCCCAGTGGCTCAGTGATAAAAGAATCCATCCACCTGCCAATGCAGGAGACACGGGTCCAATCTAGGTTGGGAAGATCCTCTGGAGGAGGACATGGGAACCCACTCCAGTATTCTTGCCTGGGAAATCCCATGGAGTGAGGAGCCTGGCGGGCTAGAGTGCATGGGGTCACAGAAGAATAGGACACAACTGAGTGAGCAAGCGAGCCAAGTATCCACTGATCCTCTTCTTGACCAAAAATGCAGATGTGTTTTCTCCTAAGTTCACTTAGTGTACGATAAAGAACGTGAAAGATAATTTTTTACCTTGTCAAAGAATCTTAAAAATATGTAAGCCATAATATTCATTACAAAAATTAGAAAATACAGATAAAGAAACTAGTCTAGAGATTAGATTAGAGATCATATACACAAATGTGTGTGTGTATATATATATGAACCAAAATCTATATATAGTTTTTCAATTTATTTTTGGCCACGTGACATGTAGAACTTCCTCTACCAAGGATTGAACCCATGTCCCCTTGCAGTGCAACACACACAAACACAGTTACTTTTTTTTTAATAATAAAAATTGGCTATTATTTTCATTTTTCCCCCCCTTTTTAACTTTTTTTATTTTTGTCAACTCATTGGGTTATTTCTGTGAAACAAAAATCTTAAAAAATTACTTGCCCAAAGGGTGTGTACTTTTTAGGGGACCTTTGATTCATATTACTAAATTGAATCTCAGAAAGACCACCATTTGTATATTCACCATTGGTATATGAAGGTGCCAGTTCCCCTTTATTTTCTTTCTAATCTTTGTCAATCTAGTCGCAAAAGATGGTGTGTAATTTGCTTCATTTCTCTGATGGCTAGTTAGATCAAACTGGCATTACATGTATTATCTATATCCCCACTGGTCGTTTGTGTCTCTCATGAATTGTCTACGTCAGTGTTAAAGTAATAAACCTGTTGCCCTTTGAGTTAACAACTCAGACTTGAATACTGCTTTGCATTAACGAACATGATTACATGATTTTTTAATTTGGTCTAAAGAGCTGCCTGAGTTTGTTGTATGTGTATGTATTGTCATTCCCCTGACAATGTTCCATGAACACCTTGCTTGTGAATGAATGGTAGAGATAAACTTTGAGCACAGATCATCTCGCTTTGAATCCTGTTTTCTTTTGGTTATATCCATCGGAGACATTAAAAATCAGTGAAATTATAATGGTATTCTTAGGGAATAGCACCTGACTCAAACACTTAAGCTTTGGACATCTTTTATTCAATAGGCAATGACTGCTTACATTAGGCAATGCAGTGTTTGACTATCCAGGTTGAAAACTTTTTTCAGGATCTTATTTGATGAAAAATTTTATGCAAAACAAGTTTACTTTTCTTCTCTTGATCTGTGACACATTATATAGAGAGATCCTTTTTAAATACATAAAATAAGGAAAGAATAGCTAATATTTTAAAATGCCTTTCCTCGCCAACTTCTTCTACTCTCAAATGATTTACTCTTTCTTTGAACCTTTAAACTTTGTTTATGAAAACATAAATTAATATATTTGTGAAGTTTGAACTTAAACATTTTAATAGTATTTATCTAAGCTCTAAATACAAACAGCTCCCCTCCATCCATGAGACCCAGATTACACCCATGGTTGATTTAGAATTGACCTTTATCTTTTCAGAGTATAATCTGTTGGTTACAAAGGCACAGATGTACATCTGCTTAAAAATTTCCAAATTCGTTTGCTACTTCACTCTGCAGAAGTTGAACAGTAAGAGCAGGTGTTTAAACGTAACAGTAATCCAGTAACCGTGAACTCTGGACTGTGCATGTGTGGTTTTAGTTGAGGTTTTTGCCGTTACCTTTGTATAATAACAAAACGGTATTATATATATATCAGTATAAACTGATGCTTTTGAAGTTATTGTAATACTTGGATTAAACAATTCCATTGTATTAAGCATGGAGTGTATTAAAGGCTGTCTTTGCCTTCTTTGCTTTGTGTTTACAGTAGAGCACCAACAAGACTTTTGCCTTTCTTTTCTTTTCGTAGAAGAGTTTAAAAAGGAGAGGCGTGTTGGTGGCCAGCAGTGAGGGTAGAATTTTGGTATATGTTTTGGCAGCTTCACAACTGCTACATTACTTGCTTAAGAAAAAAAGCCATTAGTAAAATGTGTAGATCTCACTTCTGCTCATAAGTAACGCTGTTTCATTAACTTTTATTGTAATGTGGACAATGCCATATTTTTTCCATTTTGAGCAGTATGGCAGCATTTTAACCCTGTTCTTATATCTGATATAATTAACTCATCTTTATGTGAGTATGTATAATATTTGACATGGACCTCTGGTGGGAGGTCATTAATAACGGCTTATTAAATGATCACATATTATTTAAAATCTTATTTATAATTTTTTAAACTATTTTATTCAGGTTGGTTTGAATTCTACGAGTGCAGAACTAAGAGGATTTATAGATCAGAATCTCAGTCCAACCAAAGGTAAGGACAGTTGAATAAAATTTTCTGCATCAGGCTAGTTTTACTGCATTTGTTTCACAAAAAATGCAGCTACATGAAGAATTACTTTGTGTATAATAATAATTATATAATATTACTGTGTTGTCATAGACCAAATAATTTTTATCCTTTAAAACTCAGTTACCTCTAAGATATGGAACAGGAGAGGGCGTGTGTGTGTGTGTGTGTGTGTGTGTGTGTGTTTTGAGAGACCCTACTTTTCAGTGATTTAACTTGTAAAGAATACAGTAGAATGAATGAATATATGTAATTCCTTTTTCTAATACATAGTTTACTGGAGGAATGTGTATATCCGAAATCTGAGGTACCAGTACAAGAACTTGTGCAGGACACTGTCAGTATCTTTAAGCAATATCTTTTAGTAAGGAGAAATAATATACTGAAATCTTTATGGTTGAAATGATATGATGTTTGTGACTGGCTTCAAAATAATCCACTGGGGAACAAAGAGCAAAGTAAGTGGATGGGTATGAGTTGGTTAAATGTTTAAGCTGGGTGATAGCTAAATGAGGTTTCATTATTCTTTTCTCTCTTCCTTTGCATATGTTTGAATTTTTTCCATTGTACATATGCAAAGGTGGAAACAAAGTGTCTACTACTACAATGCAGATAGCTAGGAGAGAAACATCAGCTTTCTCAAAGGCTTTGTCTAAGGTGGACAGAAGGCTAAGGAAATCTGTTTCAGTATAAAAACGACCAGCTTAATAGTTGTAGTGGTCTCTAGAAGTATTCTAAGAATTTAGAAGTATTAGCAAGCAGTGAAAGTGGTACTTGAAGCCTTAAATGCTTCTCATTTTTTCCTCAGTTTTCTAAATTGTGGTAAGATACACAAGACATAAAGTAAAAACACCTCAGTCATTTTTAAGTGTATGATTTGGTGGTATTTAAGTACATTCATGTTATGCCACCATTATCACCATTCATATCCGTAACTCTTCATCTTGCAAAACTGCAGTTCTGCACCCATTAAACAACTACTCCCTATTTCTTTCTCCTCTAAGCCTCTGGCAAGAACCACCCTACTTCCTGTATCTATGATTTTCACTACTCTGTGTACCTTGTATAAGAAGAGTTACACTATATTTGTGTTTTTGAGACTGGCATACTGCTTAGTGTCCTCAAGAGATTTCCTTCCTTTTTTAAGGTTGAGTATTATTCCTTAAAATAACTGAACTGTGTACCACATTTTGCTTCTCTGCTCACCTGTCGATGGACATGTTGGTTGCCTCTATATTTTAGCTATTGTGAATGATGCTGCTATAAACATGAGAGTAGAAATATCTTTTTGAGACCCTGCATTTGGGTCTTTTCGATATATTCATAGAAGCAAAGTTACTGTGTTATATATTAATTCTATTATTTTTAATTTTTTTGAGGAATTTGCGTTTCAATTTTCACAGAAGCTATGCCATTTTACATTCTCATCAACAGTGTACAAGGGTTCCAGTTTCTTCACATCCTTGCAAAAATGATTTTTAATCAGAGGCAACCGTATGTAAAGTGATATGTAAAGTGTATGTAAAGTGATATCTCTTTGTGATTTTGATTTGCATTTCCCTAATGACTAGTTCAGCTCAGTTCAGTCGCTCAGTTGTGTCCGACTCTTTGCGACCCCATGGATCGCAGCACGCCAGGCCTCCCTGTCCATCACCATCTCCTGGAGTTCACTCAGACTCATGTCCATCGAGTCGATGACACCATCCAGCCATCTCATCCTCTGTCGTCCCCTTCTCCTCCTGCCCCCAATCCCTCCCAGCATCAGAGTCTTTTCCAATGAGTCAACTCTTCGCTTGAGGTGGCCAAAGTACTGGAGTTTCAGCTTTAGCATCATTCCTTCCAAGGAAATCCCAGGGTTGATCTCCTTCAGAATGGACTGCTGGGATCTCCTTGCAGTCCAAGGGACTCTCAAGAGTCTTCTCCAACTAGTAACATTGAACATTTTTTCATGTGCTTATTTGCTATTCATTAACTTTGTAGGAATCTCTATTCAAGAAGACCCTTGCCCATTTTTTAACTGGATTATTTGTGTTTTGTTGTTGAGTTCTAGGAATTTTTTAATATATTCTGGATATTAATTCCTTATGGGAGAAATGATTTGCAGATATTTTCTCCCATTCATTAGGTTATCTTTTTGCTTTCTTGACAGTATCCTTTGATGTGCAAAAGTTCTTTGATTTGATGAAGTCGAATTAATCTCCTTTTTTTTGTTGTTGTTGTTGCCTCTGCTTTTTGTCATTTCCATTAAATGATTGCCAAATCAGTGTCATGAAGATTTTCCCTAGTGTTTTCTTCTATGAATTTTATAATTTTTAACTCAGAGTCAAACTGATATCCGGTTTTCCCAGTAGCATTTGACCACTGAATGATCTTATTAACACCCTTGTGAAAAATCAACTGGTCATGTATGTGAGGATTTATTTCTGGGCTTTTTATTCTATTCCATTGGTCTATATGTCTGTCCGTATGTCAGTACCATAATGTTATATATAATTACTGTAGTTTTGTAGTAAGTTCAAATTCGAAAAGTGTGAGTCCTCCTCTGAGATTGTTTTGGCTATGTAGGATCTCTTGCAATTCCCCAAGAATTTGAAGTTTATATTTTCTGTTTCTGTGAAAAAGGCTATTAGTTTTTTTTTATAGAAATTGCATTGAATCTCTGGATCACTTTGGTTTTATTGACATCTTAATAGTGTTTATCTTCTTATTTATGAACATATTCAACTTAATTTAAGTAATTGCTTAAAAAATTTTTTTTTTAATTGGAGGATAATTGCTTTGCAGTGTTGTGTTGGTTTCTGACATAGAACAAAAGGAATCAGCCATAAGAATACATATGGCCCCTCCCTCTTGAACCGCCCTCCAACCTCCACCCTGTCCCACCCTTCTAGGCTGTCACAGAGCACCCCACTCTGCTCCCTGTGTTATACAGAAACTTCCCCCTAGCCAGCGGTTTTGCGTATGGTGGTGTATATGTTTCAGTGTTACTCTTGCCATTCATCCCACTCTCTCCTTCCTCTGTTGGGTCCGCAAGTCTGTTCTTTATGTCTGTTTCTCTTTTCCTGCGAGTAAATAGGTTTATCGGTATTTTTTGGATTCCATATATATATACATTAATATATCATATTTGTTTTTCTCTGAGTTTCACTCTGTATAATAAGCTCTACTTTCATCTGCCTCACTGGAACTGACTCAGATTTGTTCCTTCTGAGTGATATTCCACTGTGTGTGTGTGTGTGTGTGTGTGTACATACAACTTTACTTTTTTATTTATGTATCTGTTGGTGGGTATCTAGTTGCTTCCATGTCCTAACTATTTTAAACAGTGTTGCAATGAACATTGGAGTACATATGTCCTTTTGAATTACGATTTTCTCAGGGTATGTGCCCAGTAGTGGGATAATTTTACCATTTCTTTTTGAAGTAATGAAAATGTTCTGGAGATAGTGGTTGTAGTTATACAACCTTGTGTATATACTGGAAGCCACTGAGTTGTACACTTTAAAAGATAAATTTTAGTGTATATGACTTATGCTGTGGTTAAAAACAAAAAAAAATTTATTCAGCTTCATCTCTACTTCTGGCTCTGATTTATTCTCCCCATCTTTATCAGACTTCTTGGAAGAAGCTGCATACACTTATAGTCCCATTCTCAGCTTTTATTCACTTTTCTGCCTGATGTCATCTGGCTTTTGACTCCATTAATTCTTTGAAACTACCCTGGTTTTGTCTTTTTTTGTTGTTGTTATCAGCTTTTGACACAGTTACTGTGTCCCCTCTTTTTAAAAATAGCCATATATATATATAGATAGATAGATAAGATTCTGACTTATTTATTTGGCTGTGCTGGGTATTAGTTGCGGCATATAGGATCTTTTTCAGTAGTGGCATGTGGGATCCTTAGTTGCACTATGTGGGACCTAGTTCAGTGACCAGGGATTGAACCCAGGCCCCCTGTATTGGGAGCACAGAGTCTTTGCCACTGGGGAAGCCCCTAAAAAATAACCTTTCAATTTTACAACAGTTTTAGATTTACAGAAAAATTATAGAAATAGTGCATAGAGTTCTCATAAACCCATCACTCAGTTTCCCTACTGTTAATATCCTACATTAATCTAGTACAGGTTTTACAGTTAATGAGCCAATATTGATACATTATAACGAATGGAAGTCCAGTTATAGGTTTTTGAGAGAAAGACTGCGGAGATAAAGGTCCATTTTCATTACAGCATAATCAAGGGTATCAACACAGCTTGCCATTATTGGTGTGAACCTTGATCACTTACTCGGCTGACACAGTGCTTGTCATGTTTCTCTGCTGCACGGTCACTCTTCTCCTTCCCCCTTTCTGTACACCGTAGTGTTTGGAAGAAGTCACTGTGTGGAGTCACACTTGAGGAGTGGAGAGTTTGCTCCACCTCTTGACTTCTTTGAGTTGTGAGTATCTACATAATTTATTTGGATTTCTCCCATCCTAGATTTGTTTTTTCTCCCTTATTCATTTGTTTGTTTGTTCATACCAATATGGACTTACAGGTATTTAGTTTATACTCCAGGTCATAGTCCAATACTGTTGGATTGGCCAAAAGTTCATTCAGGTTTTTCCATAACATCGTATAGAAAAATCCAAATGAATTTTTTGGCCAACCAAATATTTTCGTTGGTTGGTTTTTTTGCTCAGATTAGTAAGACTATAGCCATTGGAAGTGTTCAGTTGCTTTTCTGTGTCCCCTTTGACATATTTCCTGCCCATTCCTCAGATCAACCATTTCCCCAAAGAGTCCTGACCGCTTTTCATGGAGAATGTTGTTAGAACATCAGGATCTTGGTGCTGAGTGAGCGATTGTTCCTGGGATGGTGTCTTTCTTTTTGAAATCGCTGTTTTTCTTTGTGTTTGTGATACCATACTTTCTAGGTCTTTATAGGAAGCAGTACAGTGTAGCAGCTAAGAACAAGGGCTCTGGCGGTCGAGGGCGTAATCCTGGCTGCATTTCTTATTTTTGTTTGCTGTTTTCAGTTGCTCAGTCATGTCTGACTCTCGAGGCTCCCTGGACTGTAGCCCACCAGGCTCCTCTGTCCATGGGATTTCCCCGGCAGGAATGCTGGAGTCGGTGGTCAGTTCTGTAACCAGGGCATCTTTTTGACCCAAGGATCGAACCCATGTCTTCTGCATTGGCTGGTAGATTCTTAACCACTGAGCTATCTGGGAAGCCCTTGGATTTCTTATACCCAACAGAAGCTAAACCTGAGCAAAATGATCTCTCTGACCCCAAATGTCTGTCATGATGCAGGTCAGGATGGTAAGTTGCTCATGGCATCTGTAAGGATTAGATGAGATACTGTGCATACATCACTTAGTACAGCACCTAACACACAGTCAGCATTCATAATGTGCTTACCCCTTTTTCATCTTTGTTTCTGGCCATTCCCTGCAGTCTGCTCTCCTAGCTCTTCTGTTTGTCTTCTAAATGTTAGTGTTCCGTGGGGTTTTTGTCTTGGGTTTTTTGTTTTCCTCACCTTGTACATTTTCCCTAGGCAATTTTATCTATTCTCATTGCTTTAGTTTTCATTTACTTTGTATATGGTTGATTCTCAAATCTGTACCTCTGGCCTAGACCTTTGTCTTGAGATTTTGTATATTCAGCTGCTTGTTGGACACCTTCAGTTGAATAACTTATACACATCTCAGACTCTGTCTGTAATTGAAGTGTTTATTTCACCTTCTCAAAACCCATTTCCCCCTTTTCTTTATTTTATTGGACAGTAATACCTTCTACCCTTTGCCCAAATCAGAAAGTATCATCTTTGCCTCCTTTTTTTTTTCTCTCTCTTTGGCATCAGATCCCTTGCAAGATTTGTTAATTCTACCTAAATATGTCAGTTCTTCCCACCCATTTTCTTTATTCTGTTACTGTTATCTTAGTTCAGACTACCATAAGCCATTTCCTGGATTACTGTAGCTATTTTATTTACCTTAAGATTCTATGTTTCTTTTCTGTTTCATTCATTGTATTACAGTTACATATTTTTTTCTCAAACACAAATCTGAACAAGTCTTCCCAAGTTAAATACATTTTTTGTTCCTTACTGCCCTCAAGATAATGCCCCAGCTCCAGTGTAAAAGGTCCTTCACATTGCGGTTCTGGCTCTCCTCCTCAGCCTTAGCTCAGACGCTGATGTCTCTCGTCACACTGAACTGCCTTCTGACTGTCGCTGTCCCACTGCCCCGCTGCCCCTTCTCCTTTCATCCCTTCTCCCGCCATCCCTGTCTCTGTGTCTTGCTGTATCCTCTCCTCTGTACATATAATATTATTCCTCTCTGACACCATCCTACACTTCCCTCTTGATAGATACACGTTCCATCTGGCTCATTTCTTTTGTGTTTCTTTCAGTGTTTGTTTATTTTTGACTGTCCTGGGCCCTTGTTGCTGCAAGCGGGATTTTCTCTATTTGTGGCGAGTGGGGGTCACTCTTGGTTGCGGTGTGCAGGCTTCTCTCGTTGCAGCTCATGGGCTCTTAGAGCTCGCGGGCTCAGTAGCTGTGGCACATAGGCTTAGTTGCTCCTTGGCATGTGGGATCTTCCTAAACCAGGGATTGAACCTCTGTCCCCTGCATTGGCAGGTGGATTCTCAGCAACTGGACCACCAGGGACATCCCCATCCGGCTAATTTCTGTTCACTCCTAGCATCTAAATTTAAATCTTATTTCCACTCGGCCCATAAAACTCTAATACTCTCTGCTCACCCCTGTTGCCGTATTTGTCACACTAAATGTTAATTACTGACTTATTTATTGGTCCCCACCTAATTCCATGAAGTCAGAGAGTTTTTATTAGTCATCATTGTTTCTCTGGGATAGATATTTCAAAGTAGCTATCCCAAATTGGAACTTTGTTTATGTCCTTCCTCTGACCTGTAATCCCTTTGGCCACTGGGCAAATTCCTATTTACTGTTAAAGTCTATCTGATTGTGAATTCCTCTGTACCTCCTTGTCACTGTGCCTGCTTTGTGTTGACCTTTGGACCCTGCACATATTTTATTCTTGTCCTTATCACATAATATTGTATTTCTTTATGTGATTCTCCTTTTCTTTTAATAGACTGAGCTCTTTAAGCTCAGAGTTCATATTTTTGTTTTTAGAGTCTAGCTTAGCATCTAGTATAATTATACATACCCAGTAAATTAAAAAAAATTTTTTTTTACTGAAATATAGTTAATTTACAGTACTGTTAGTTTCTGGTATACATCCAAGTGATTCAGTTATATTATAAATATGTTATTTTTAAGAAACCTTCAGTGTTTTTTTGAAGCAAAGTATTAAGGTATTCAATGAGGAAGGTTTCTGAGCTTTTTGTCTTAGGGCATCTGTCTCAGAGTTGGAGGTCTAAAAGTTACTTAATTAGTTAAGAACAAGCCTGAAGATCATTGTATTCTGTCATAACCATGCAAATAGCAGATGATTTAAAAGCAGTTGTTGTGTTATTTTTTAAATTGAGAGAAAAAGATACTGTAACTCAGGGCTTTATTATCTATGATGTTGAAATCCCAGTGGCACCTTTGTGGAGATCAGGGATTGCTCCCTTATCTGGGAGGCACATGCTATTTCTTGGGCTGTGAGAAGTGGTTCTAGCAAGGGAAAGAGGTCATATTTGCCCGGAAGCTATATGCCATCCTCCAGCAGCTGCCGGATCAGCAGCTGCTGTGGGCTGACGTGCAGATAGATGAGACCTGCCCCATATCCTCCTCTTGTTCCTTTATGTCCTTGGGAGAGCAGTGCCAGCTTGCCACCTCTTTCTTTGTTTAGACATCAACTTTAAAATATGCATGTCTCTTACTGATGGCCAGTTCCACACCATCCAAGAGATTGCAGTAGCTTCCATCTATTGAAATGTCAGCCTATTAAAAGGAATGCAGCAGCTCAAAGGAGGGGGTCAGTCGCTCAGTTGTGTCCAACTCTTTGTGATCCATGGGATCACATGCAGCATGCCAGGCTTTCCTGTCCATCACCAATTCCTGGAGTTTACTCAGACTCATGTCCATTGAGTCAGTGATGCCATCCAACCATCTCATCTTCTGTCGTCCCTTTCTCCTCCTGCCTTCTATCTTTCCCAGCATCAGGGTCTTTTCCACTGAGTCAGTTCTTCGCATCAGGTGGCCAAAGTATTGGAGTTTCAGCTTCAGCATCAGTCCTTCCAATGAATATTCAGGACTGATTTCCTTTAGGATGAACTGGTTGGATCTCCTTGCAGTCCAAGGGACTCTCAAGAGTCTTCTCCAACACCACAGTTCAAAAGTATAAATTCTTTGGTGCTCGATTTTCTTTATAGTCCGACTCTCACATCCATACGTGACTATTGGAAAAACCATGACTTTGAGAGATGGACCTTTGTCAGCAAAGTAATGTCTCTCCTTTTTAATATGCTATCTAGGTTAGTCATAACTTTTCTTCCAAGGAGCAGGTGTCTTTGAATTTCATGGCTGCAGTCACCATCTGCAGTGATTTTGGAGCCCAAGAAAATAAAATCGGACACTATTTCCATTATTTCCTCATCTATTTTCCATGAAGTGATGGGACCAGAAGCCATGATTTTAGTTTTCTGAGTGTTGAATTTTAAACCAACTTTTTCACTCTCCTCTTTCACTTTTATCAAGAAGCTCTTTAGTTCTTCTTTTCTTTCTGCCATAAGGGTGGTGTCATCTGCATACCTGAGGTCATTGATATTTCTCCCAGCAATCTTGATTCCAGCTTGTGCTTCATCCAGTCCAGCATTTCTCATAATGTACTCTGCATATAAGTTAAATAAGTAGAGTGACAATATACAGCTTTGACGTGCTCCTTTCCTGATTTGGAACCAGTCTGTTCCATGTCCATTTCTCACTGTTGCTTCTTGACCTGCATACAGATTTCTCAGGAGGCAGGTCAGGTGGTCTGGTATTCCCATCTCTTTCAGAATTTTCCAGTTTGTTGTGATCCACAGAGTCAAAGGCTTTGGCATAGTCAGTAAAGCAGAAATAGGTGTTTTTCTAGACGTCTCTTGCTTTTTCTGTGATCCAGCAGTTGTTGGCATTTTGATCTCTGGTTCCTCTGCCAGCTTGAACATCTGGAAGTTCATGGTTCACATACTGTTGAAGCCTAGCTTGGAGAATTTGGAGCATTACTGTGCTAGTGTGTGAGGTGAGTGTACTTGTACGGTAGTTTGAGCATTCTTTGGCATTGCCTTTCTTTGGGACTGGAATGAAAACTGACCTTTTCCAGTCCTGTGGCCACTGCTGCTTTTCCAAATTTGCTGACATATTGAGTGCAGCACTTTCACAGCATCATCTTTTCGGATTTGAAATAGCTCAACTGGAATTCCATCACCTCCACTAGCTTTGTTTGTAGTGATGCTTCCTAAGGCCCACTTGACTTCACACTCCAGGATGTCTGGCTCTAAGTAAGTGATCACATCATCATGATTATCTGGGTCATGAAGATCTTTTTTGTACAGTTCTTATGTGTATTCTTGGCCACCTCTTCTTAATATCTTCTGCTTCTGTTAGGTCCGTACCATTTCTGTCCTTTATCGAGCCCATCTTTGCATGAAATGTTCCCTTGGTATCTCTGGCTTTCTTGAAGAGATCTCTAGTCTATCACAGGATAATCAGAATCCTCCTATGGAGGCAGAACTAGCGGAAAAGGTAAGAGAGAGCAAGAAAGGAGAATGGAGACTTAAGAGGGTATAGTTACAGCACAGAGAAAGTTGTTTTGGATCTAAAAATATATTCAAAATCCTTAAATCTAAGGAAGATCGAAAATAAAATATGGCAAATATGTACTGTAAACAGAACAATATCAATAGCAAATGAATATACTAATATCATCAAGCTGTTAAAGGGACAAAGAGAAATATGCATTGTGACTAAAGGAACAGGAATCCAATTTTCAGAAAATGAGCAAAACTTATGAATAAACTGTTCACAGAAAAATATTAACAGTTCTTAATACATGAAAAGGCACTATACCTAATTCATAAACCATACATAATTTAAAATTACACTGAGTACCATTTTTCACTCTATAAGATTGGAGAGTATTAAGAAATTTGATAAAATACTGTTGTCAAGGGTATAGGATCATATGCTATCTTATACTGCTGGTGAGAGCATAAACTTTATGGGAAGCAGTTTGATGCTGTTTATTAACATTCACATTTCCTTTGAGCAACCCATCTCTTTTAAGGAATGCATTCTACTGATAAATGCTTGTAAATTTAGGAAATAACATTTAATCTGTGCAGTATCATGTGTATAGCAAAATACTGGCAACACTGTAAATCCTTCAGTAAAGTGAAGTGAAGTGAAGTTGCTCAGTCGTGTCCAACTCTTTGCGACCCTGTGGACTTTAGCCTACCAGGCTCCTCCGTCCATGGGATTCTCCAGGCAAGAATACTGGAGTGGGTTGCCATTTCCTTCTCCAGGGGATCCTCCCGATCCAGGGATTGAACCCAGGTCTCCCGCATTGCAGGCAGACGCTTTAACCTCTGAGGTACCAGGGAAGCCCAGTAAGATCTAGTTAAATAAATTATGTTCAATACATATAATGTAATATTACACAGATGTAAAATTGGGAGTGAAAAAGCTATGTACGAATATACAGTGTCTGCAGAGAAACGTTAATGAAATGTATATAACAATGTGCTGAATAACCATTTGTTTAAAAAGAAGCAATAGACAAACATGTATGATATAAAGGTAGGCACAAATAATATATGAAGAGACTTGACATTCCACTATGAATCCCCAGTAATCAAAACAGTGTAGTATCAACAAAAATAAGAAAATCGGTCAATGAAGTGGAACAGAGAGCCCAGAAAAAGACTTACACAAATACATTCAACTCAACTTTGACATAGGAGCAGAGACAATTTAAGGGAGAAGGGAGAGTCTTCAACAAATGAGATTGGAACAACTAGATATTCACATAAGAAAAAAACAAGAATTCAGACACAGACTTTGCACCTATCACAAAATCAACTCAAAATGGATCATAGACCTAAATGTACACATTAAAACTCCTAGAAGAAAAATTAAAGAAACTCTAACTGATCTTCAGTATGGTAATGAGTTTTTAGATACAACACAAAAAAGCATGATCCATGAAGAAAGTGGGCTTTAATGTTGGATTTCATTAAGATTAAAACTTCTCTGTGAAAGATAATGTTTCTCTAACTACCAGATAAGGAATGTCAAGTCTCTGTCTATCATTATATTGTACTTGTTTTGGGTGGTATCAGTTCTCCAAGTGTTCTATAATATTGTGTTGACTATTCTGGGTCTTTTGCCTTTCCATGTAAATTTTAGAATCAGTTTGTTGATATCCACAAAGTAACTTACTGGGATTTTAATTGAGATTACATTGAGTCTGTACCTCAAGTTGGGAATAACTGACACCTTAATGATATTGATTCTTCTATTCATGAACATGGACTTATCTTTCCATTAATTAGATCTCTGTTTTCTTTCATCACAATTTGATAGTTTTCCACATACAGATCTTATATGTAAGTAGTGGATATATCCTTAAGTATTTCATTTTTGGTGCTAATGTAAATGGCTTTGTATTTTTAAACACCAATTATAAATGGGCTCCAAAATCACTGCAGATGGTGATTGCAGCCATGAAATTAAAAGCTGCTTACTCCTTGGAAGGAAAGTTATGATCAACCTAGATAGCACATTCAAAAGCAGAGACATTACTTTGCCAACAAAGGTCCGTCTAGTCAAGGGTATGGTTTTTCCAGTGGTCATATATGGATGTAAGAGTTGGACTGTGAAGAAAGCTGAGCACTGAAGAATTGATGCTTTTGGACTGTGGTGTTGGAGAAGACTCCTGAGAGTCCTTGGACTGCAAGAAGATCCAACCAGTCCATTTTAAAGATCAGTCCTGGGTGTTCTTTAGAAGGACTGATGCTAAAGCTGAGTACTCGAGTACTTTGGCCACCTCATGCAAAGAGTTGACTCATTGGAAAAGACTCTGATGCTGGGAGAGATTGGGGCAGGAGGAGAAGGGGACGACAGAGGATGAAATGGCTGGATGGCATCACTGACTCGATGGATGTGAGTTTGAGTGAACTCTGGGAGTTGGTGATGGACAGGGAGGCTTGGCGTGCTGCAGTTCATGGGGTTGCAAAGAGTCAGACACGACTGAGCAACTGAACTGAACTGCACTGATACATTGCTGGTATATAAGAAAGTAGTTGACTTTTTATACATTAGCCTTGTATCTTTTAACCTTGCTATAGTCATGCGTTATGTTCAGTTTTTTAAATGGTATTTTAAATTTCAATTTCCAATTTTTCTTTGCTAGTATGTAGACACTGTTGGGTTTTATACTTTTTTTGTTACCTGCTGCCTTGTGAAACTTATTTTAGTAACTCTTACAGATTCTTTAGGATTTTCCACACATACTGTCATGTGATCTGTAAATAAAAGTAGTTTAACTTTTCCTTTCCAATTTTTATTTCCTTTTATTTGTTAGTGTCAGTGATTAGGACTTCTAGTTCAAGGCTGAGTAGAAATGGTAAAAACAGAAATTCTTGCCTTGTTCCTGTTCTTAGGAGAAAATTATGAAGTCTTTTTTTTTTTTTGAATCTTTTATTATGTTAGTAGGGCTTCCCAGGTGGCTGAGTGGTAAAGAATCCACCTGCCAGTGCAGGAGATGTGGATTCCATTGCTGGGTTGGGAAGGTCCACTGGAGAAGGAAACGGTGTTCTTGCCGGGGAAGTCCCATGGGCAGAGGAGCCTGGCTGGCTGTAGTCTACAGGGTCACCAAAGAGTCAGACAGGACTTAAGGACTAAACAACAACATGATGTTAGCTGTAGAGTTTTTATACTTGCCCTGCGTCTGGCTGAGTAGATTTCCCTTCTAAGTTTGTTGAGTGGTTTGATAA
>SJYQ01011134.1:11589-24785 GCA_006410935.1 Redunca redunca | reverse complement strand
AACTTTTTCACTCTCCTCTTTCACTTTCATCAAGAGGCTTTTTAGCTCCTCTTCACTTTCTGCCATAAGGGTGGTGTCATCTGCATATACGAGGTTATTGATATTTCTCCTGGCAATCTTGATTCCAGCTTGTGTTTCTTCCAGCCCAGCGTTTCTCAGGATGTACTCTGCATATAAGTTAAATAAGCAGGGTGACAATATACAGCCTTGACATACTCCTTTTCCTATTTGGAACCAGTCTGTTGTTCCATGTCCAGTTCTAACTGTTGCTTCCTGAAAGGTTGTTGGTGAACCGTGAAACACACAGGGATTCTTGGCCTCAGGAGGAGAAGAATTCAATCCAAAGCAGAGATGAGGCTTGATCACTCAGAGCTTTTGTGTAATATTTTACTAAAGTATAAAGGACATAGTGAAAACTTCTGACATAGACATCAGAAGTGGGCAGAAAGAATACCCGCCTGCTAGTTTTTAGCTGGATGTTATATAGTTACTAGCAGACTGTTAATGAAAGTAAGGAATGTCTCAAAACTTAGAGAATGGCACCAGACCCCTCACCCACAAGATGTATTTTGGGATAACTTGGCACCAGGCGAGTCATCCTGGGCCATAAAACGATCTACTTGAATCTTGTAGAAAGGCAGATTACCATACAAATAGTTTTGTCATATAGATTAGGGGAACAATGTCTGAGTTAACATAGTGATTTGTCAAGTCAGTTCTGAGCCTTTAGGAAGAACCGAGTTGAAGACAGAGTTTGGGATAAACGCATAGTACACTAACATAGCTTAAGACAAATATTTCCATAAGAAAATGCATTGGTTAACTCAAAATTTGAGAAAAGTTAAGTTCAGGTGGAACCAGGTGTCATCACTGCAACACAGTATTTTAAGAGAAACCTCTTTTTAAATTTGTATAGAGAAGGGGAAAAAATACAACAATAGTTTGTTTCCTCCTGCCACTTAGGAGAGAGATAAAAAATGTCTGACACTTGCAGTCTATTTCCTCCATTTGGAGACCTCTGGCCTTTCTGCCTGTTACCCTCTCAAAAAAAAAATGCCTCAAAACTGAGAGAGTTGTACCAGGCCCCTCACCCACAACATGCATTTTGAAATAGCATTGGCATAAGGTGAGTCATCTCAGGCTATAAAATAATTCACATGAATCTTGAAGAAAGGCATATTTCCAAGCAAATACATACTTCATTGACATAGCTTAAGGAAGGTTTGTCCATGAGAAAAAAATATTGTTTAGCCCAAGGTTTGAGATAAAGATAAGTTCAGGGAGAACCAGGTGTCATCATGACAACACACTATTTTAAAAGAAAAGAAAAAAAAAAAAAAAGACTGTCCGTTGCAGCTTTATTTCCTCCTGTTGCCTGGGGACTTCTGGCCTCCCTTCCAAGGCTATTAACACTCTCATTCCTCCATTTTCATTTAGAATTATGTTTCCAAGGGAAAGGGGTGATGTTCTCATTCCATGACTGCTTCTGAGATGGTAAGGGGTGTCATCCTTAAATTGTTGAGACAACATATTCTCCTAAACCTCATATTTAGGGTCTCTGATCCAGGGGCCCCAAGTAATAGTTGGAAAAGGCTGTGGCACTTGTAGGACCCTGAACAACGTTTGTAACTTAAAAGCCTTCATGTAGCTAGAAACAAATCCAGCTACACAGTTCCAGATGTAGGGAGCAAACAGCAAGAAGAGAACAATCAGCAAAGTTAAAAGTCACATTATGTTGATAGTTAAGGTAGAAAGTGTTACACCAGTCCATCTTAGGATTGTTAGATGTCATCAGATCCATAAGAGGCATCACATATGATTGTTGTTGGTGAAGGTAGTCGCAGACTTGGAGAATGTCCTTTCCCTGAAGTGGAGATGCCCACCATGGGAAGCCTTCCATTGATGAAAAGGGGAGCACTCTGGAGACCTTGCTGGGGTCCAGCCCCGGTGGATCCAGGGAATTTGGAGGTGGGGTCGGCGTTGGCGTCTTTGGAAAAATACATATTTAATCACAGATATATAGAGAGATTAGAAACGGATAATGTAGTAGGAAAATTAGTGGAGCAAAAGAGGCTGAATAACTTGGTTTACATGGAATAGCATCCATGCTCCAGATGGGAATTCAGCCAGAAAAACGGGAGCAAGAAGGAAACAACATGGGGGAATCAGTCTTTCTGGAAACTGATCCGATCTCTTTATTTTTGGGTTTGCTTATATATCTTTTATTACACATAGGGATGAATACAGAGTCATGCGGGGGTCAGCAGTCCTGACCTTTATCAAAATCAGGTGCTTCACATAAATGTATAAAAAAAAAAGGTCTTAGGGATATTACATCATCTTCTGGCCATGAGACCTGCTGACATTTTATGATCCTTTCTTTCTGATAACCAAAAAACTTATTTCTTCCAAGGGTGTTTTTTCTTAAACCAGGCACCACCCTCCAAATAAAGTTACATTCCTATAGGGTGAGGGTGTCGTGAGTTACAATCAAGAAAGGGATTTATTTAACCCAAGGTTAACATGATTAATCTTAAAGGTTAATACTTATTTCTCCCATATGCTAGTTATATTCATTATAAAGGCAGGGAACATGGAGATCTAGCAGCAAACATCAACCCAACAAATGAAAATCCCTTCACCAATGTTCCCCTTAAGATCTATTTAGTCTTAGGATAGTGATAAAGTTACATTTTTACATAGCAAGGACACAGTGATTCATAACAAAGTACAGTGATCTATTACAAAAGAGAAAATTCATTAACTCAAAAAGTCTAGTATTGCTGACCTTAAAAACTACTATATTTCTTTTTCTATATTCCAAATACATTGATTAATATATTCCCAGGTGCCTAAGGATATGGAGGCCTGGCGGCAATCATTGACTCAACAATGAGAAAAGCCCTATGCTAATTAAGACTTTAAAATACTCCAAAACTCTCTGTGCTGTTTATGGTTGAGAGGTAGTAAACAATCATGTGCGTAGTGGCAGGAGTATGGATAATCCTGTCACACAAGCTAGTCTGTCAGCAGAGAGGTTTGACCTGAGACACCCTTGTCACACCCAGGACAGGGAATTAGCAGCAATTATTGACACAACAAATGAAAAACCCTTCACCAATATAATTTCTAACCAACCCACTATACTAATAATTTCCAACTCCCCAAAAGAATTTGCCTTTAGTAAGTCTAATACATCTCATGCCTCTCAGGTTGGGAGGCTGTAAACAATCACATGTGGCCAGACGAACCTATACAGGTGAGCTAGATAACCTTCAGAGGAGTCTGTAAGCTGAAACACTCTTGTCACGCCCAGGAATTTTTATTGCCTTGGAGCTGCACATTAACTCCTTCTCTGAGAGAAATGGTTATGGGGGAGAGCCCCCCGTAAAGTCAGAGGTGTAGGTGAGAACATAAAACAGACTCTGGTTTGGGGGTAGATGCTCGAGAACAGGGGGTTTCCTGAGGCTCGATCACGCCTTTGCATATGCCAAGCCTCCTTCCTCATGACCTTTGCCATGGGCGGAGTTCCTCACACTGGCTCCCGGCAAGACCTAGCAATTAGAATTGTGGAATGTGGATTAGGAATGGGCCCAGGACAGGAAAGCATTGTCTTGAGAGTCAAATGGCAGACTCAGGATTTTTGGAGTCAGCAGAAGGCCCTCATAAATTAGCAGACCCATCTGAAAATTGAAAAAGTAAAAGCATAGAGAATAAAGACATAAAATGACATTACTTAATTTGGGTCAAGATGTACCCACAAATCAATTTCTGGCACATTGACAGCTGTGGGAGAAGAAAGAATATCCTGGTAAGGGCTTTCCCAGAGGGGCTTGAGATATTGTCCCACAGATTCCAATGTCTTTATCAGGATCTCGGTTCCTGGGTCAAACAGCAGCTTGTTTGACTCAGAGGCTGGGTCAGGAGTCACCTCCTTGAGTTCCTATAAGGTCCCCGCTGAAAAGCTAAAAGTTGAGTTACACTGTCAATTCCAAGGCTTTAGGAAAACTCGTGTAAGCCTTTAAGAATTTTTCATTAAGCATTTTCAGGAATTATTAATTAACTGTCCTCAAAGTGTAATCACCCTTTATCAGTAATCTTTGCTCCTTTTTCAAATATTGATTTAGTTTTCCTCAGTATACTGTGGTTTTTCCTGTTCAACAGGACCTGTCCAGACCAAGGGCATCTGTAGTGAAGGTTTTTAATAAAGGGCCACTTTTCTGACTTGGCGGTCATTCAGCTGATTACCCTCGGCTGCTTTACTCCTGGCCCTTCTGTGCCATTTGCAATGTATAACAGCTATTTTTTAAGGGAAATATACAGCCACCAAAAGTCTTTCAATCTTTTTGAAATTTTGAAATGCTTAATAGGTTCTCCTGTTGCTGTTTTAAACTGTCTTTATTTCCATAGTGTAGCATGAACATGTAAAGTCAAATAAGCATATTTAGAATCAGTGTATTTACTCACTGCCTTTTGCTTATCTCTAGAATTTGGGTCAGAACCACAAGCTCCATTAGTTGAACACTCATTCCCATGCTAAGTCGCTTCAGTCGTGTCCAACTCTGTGTGACCCCATAGACGGCAGCCCACCAGGCTCCCCCATCCCTGGGATTCTCCAGGCAAGAACACTGGAGTGGGTTGCCATTTCCTTCTCCAATGCATTCAAGTGAAAAGTGAAAGGGAAGTAGCTTGACTGTGTCTGACTCTTAGCGACCCCATGGACTGCACCCCACCAGGCTCCTCCATCCATGGGATTTTCCAGGCAAGAGTACTGGAGTGGGGTGCCATTGCCTTCTCCACTCATTCCCATGGGGAGAGCCTATTTCTGAAACCTGTCTGTCACTATGGCATAACCTTTTCTCCATTTCCCATCCTGAACAAAGGAACTGCCATCTGTAAATATTTCCATGTCAGAATTGTCTAATGGGGCATCCATTAAATCCTCCTGAGCTGCATAGTTTAAAGTGAGAAATTGGAAACAGGTGTAATAGGGTATTTAATTTTCTTTCTCAGGAAGGAAAGTGGCAAGATTTAAGTTTCCACAAAATTTAAGCTTAGTTATCAGTCCTTCTGACAGCAATGACTAATATTTAAGAAGCCAACTATCTGTCATCCAAACATTAATTTTACAGTTTAAGATTTCACTCACATCATGAGAAGTCAGTACAATAAGATATCACCCATTAGTAAACTTAAGAGCTTTAGGCATTACCAAAACAATAGTAGCAATTACCCTCAAGCAATGTGGACATATACTTTTTTTTCCAGTAACAAAGAAACTAAACTCTGATCCTGTGGGCAAGCTCAATGCTGGAGCCTGCAAGAAAGCAGTTTGAAGAGCCTTAAAAGCCCTTTGAGTCTCTGGAGACCAAACCAGCTTGTCAGTTTGGGCTTGCTGAGTTTCATTTATAAGTTTATATAAAGGTTCCAGGCAAGTTCCCCATAACCCAGAATCCAAATGTGACAATAGCCTGTGATGCCTCAAAATCTCAATTGTCTTAAAGTCATAGGTAAGGGATGATTTATTATAGGCTTAATTCTCTTGACGCCTATGGCCCTCATCCCTTCTAGAAATGAAAGCATTTTTCAAATCAATGACTGAAAAATATTTGGCTAGCTCAAATATATATAAAGATTAGGCTCCATGGGGTGTAAAAGAACCACAGCCTTATTTATTATTTGTAAAACTTGAAGTAGTCTCCATTTATCATTTGATTTTTATTTTATACCCAAAATAGGAGTGTTTCGTGGAATGTTACAGTGAATTAATAGCCTCTGATTCTTTAAATTCTCAATGGTGGGTTTTAACCCTTTCTTAATCTCGGTTTCAGTGGATACTGTCTTTGATGTGGAAGTAGGTGAAGATCTTTGAGTTTGATAGTGACAGGAATAGCATTTTGTGCTCAACCCACAGTTTTTCCATCAGCCCACACTCTAGAATTTACATTTTGTTCACTTAATGGGAGAGACAGAGAGGGATCCTTATTCATGAAAACGGTGGCATGGACCTTGTTCAGTATATCCCTCCCCACAGGGGTGAGAAAGACTCTGGTACGATCAGAAACTTATGTGAAAATAGAAGAGTCCCAGTTGTAGCTTAGAGGACAACTGTAATAATAACGTTTGGTTCATCCAGACAGTCCCATTACAGAAATGGATTGGGGAGAAAGTGGGCCAGGGTCTTCAGTAAGCATAGAGTAAGTTGTCCTGGTGTCTAAAAAGAAATTGACTGACTGGCCCCCACAATTATCAATACCCAGGGTTCTTCAATTATAATTAGGATGGGAGCTTGAGTGGGTACCCCCAGGCACCTTCAGTTCTGATTGTCTTGAGAGTCAGAACACTGTGACCTATGTCTCGGAGGATAGTCTCCTCTCTTATGTTCCTTAGCAGACTGGACATGGAACTAGTGGCAGCTTAGACATCTTGGAGTAATCCTGCTTGAGGTGCCCCTTATTTCCACAGTAACAGCAAGTATATCCGTTTTCACCTGAGTCCTCTGGGCATTTTTATCTGGCTGTTTCAGAGTGGATCTAAAAGGCATTATTAGGGTTTCAGTCTTTCCTTGTCTTTTTCTGCCTCTTCTCCTCCTCTTCCCTGCTATAATAAAATGAGCCAGTTGCACAGGTTACCTAAGACTGATTTGGTCTGTATACCTGTTTTGCTAGCTTACAGCAGATATATGGAGCTGAATAAATGAAAAATCTACCTTTTAGGATTGTTCCTCCCTCTGCCTTTTAGGGATCAACATCAGTAATTTGTAGAGAGCCTCCCATAATTTACCAGGAGTATCCTTCTCTCTTGTTCTGTTTGCCAACTTGGCATAGTTTAAAGTCTTAGTGCACATTTGCTTGAGTCCTTCAAGAACACATCTGACAGGGATTCTGGTCCCCGTCTTCCTTTAGCATTGTTATAGCCCCTGTCTGACTCTCCAGTGGGGACTGTCTGATTCCCAGTAGGGAAGACAGCTATCTCACCCTCTCCCTTTTCTGTTGATTCATTACCAAGCCATTCATCTCCATAGGCAACAGCTTTTCCCCAAAACTCAAGTTTTTGAGTCAGGAGTTAGCATCTGTCCCAAGACATACATTACATCTCACCAAGTAAGGTCATAAAGTAAAGTTTGTCCCATAAAGGCTTCTATATATATAGTCTCGACCACAATTGGGACTGTTTGAATTTCTACTGAGACTGAGGCAACCCTTCCTGGAAGGGTGTAATGACTCTCAGCCTGTTCAGTTGGGAGCCCTGGATACCGGGGCAAAGTAAAAGGACAAGAGGGACCTGAAGTTTTCACACCCAAATCTGTACCCTTAGGACGTCACCCAAATCTGTACCCTTAGGACGTAAGTCTGGTATGTCTTTCAGAGAGACAAAGAGCAACACATATGGTACTTCTACTCATTTTTCCCATTTTCTATAGAACTGGTATAATTGTGAAACAATACTATAATTAAGAGACCCTTCAACCAGCCAGCATTCTCCGTCTTCCAAAGAACACTGTGGCCATTCAGTATCACAGAAGATCAGGCATGTCTTTTTTAAACTCTGGGGATCAAACTTGTCCCATATTTTTTTAAAAAATACACTTTAAAGTGGTTGGTTCTGGAACTGCTAGCTCCCATTTTTAAGGGAGAAAAAACCAGCATCTACAGCCATGGCTTTTTTCTGCTAGAGGCATCCTTCCCTGCTCTAGATGGAGGTGGAGACAGACTTTCCACCAAAGCTTTCCTTCCCTGGTTGGACTTAGTCTGTCCCTTACTGACACAGGTGCCTTACTCATCCCTCCTGGTTCTACCACCAAGGCAGGGTGGAGATGAAGCATGGGTAGACCTGATGGCATCCCAGACTGATGTCCAGTTCCTCACCATTAAGACCTTTGTCTGATTTCTGCTTTTCCTCTGATGCCACCCAGAGTGCAACAGAGTAGCCTTTCTGAATGCCTTCCAAGCTAGGACTACTGAGAGGGTAACAGGCAGGAAGGCCAGGGGTCTCCAAACGGGGAAATAGGCTGCAAGTGTCAGAAATTTTTTCTCTCTCTTAAGCGGCCGGAGGAAACAAACTAGTGTTATATTTTTTCCCCTTCTCTACACAAATTTAAAAAGAGGTTTCTCTTAAAATTCTGTGTTGCCATAATGACACCTGGCTCCACCTGAACCTAACTTTTCTCAAACCTTGAGATAACCAATACATTTTTCTTATGGAAATGTTTGTCATAAGTTATGTTAATGTACTATGCATTTACCCTAGACTCTGTTTTAAGTCAGTTCCGCTTAAAGGCTCTGATCCCACTTGACAAACCGGTATGTAATACTCATGCATTGTTCTCCTAATCTATGTTCAGTTCAGTTCAGTTCAGTCACTCAGTCATGTCCGATTCTTTGCGACCCCATGAATCGCAGCACACCAGGCCTCCCTGTCCATTACCAACTCTCGGAGTTCACTCAGACTCGCGTCCATCGAGTCATTGATGCCATCCAGCCATCTCATCCTCAGTCATCCCCTTCTTCTCTTGCCCCCAATCCCTCCCAGCATCAAAGTTTTTTCCAGTGAGTCAACTCTTCACATGAGGTGGCCGAAGTACTGGAGTTTCAGCTTTAGTATCATTCCTTCCAAAGAAATCCCAGGGTTGATCTCCTTCAGAATGAACTGGTTGGATCTCCTTGCAGTCCAAGGGACTCTCAAGAGTCTTCTCCAACACCAAAGTTCAAAAGCTTCAATTCTTCGGCACTCAGCCTTCTTCACAGTCCAACTCTCACATCCATACATGACCACAGGAAAAATCATAGGCTTGACTAGGCGGACCTTAGTCGGCAGTTAATGAAACTATATATTTGTATGGAAATCTGTCTTTCTTCAAGATTCATGTCAATCGTTTTATGGCCCAGGATGACTCACCTTGTGCCAATGTTATCTCAGAATGTATGTTGTGGGTGAGGGGCCTGGTGCCATTCTCTGAGTTTTAAGATATTTCCTTTCTTTAATTAGCAGACTGCTAGTAGCTATATAACATCTGTATAAAGACTAGCAAGAGGGTACTCTTTTTGCCCCCTTCTAATGTCTATGTCATAAGCTTTCTCCATCTCTTTTATACTTTCTGCTAAGTCACTTCAGTCGTGTCCGACTCTGTGCGACCCCATGGACGGCAGCCCACCAGGCTCCACCATCCCTGGGATTCTCCAGGCAAGAACACTGGAGTGGGTTGCCATTTCCTTCTCCAGGGGATCTTCCTGACCCAGGGATCGAACCCGGGTCTCCTGCCTTGGAGGCAGACGCTTTAACCTCTAAACCTAAAACTTTATTACACAGAAGCTCTGAGCCATCAAGCCTTATCATGGGCCCCAGATTAAATACTTCTGCTCCAGAGGCCAAGAATCCCATTGTCTTTTGTGGTTCAGCAACAACCTTTCACTACTAGGGAAGGCATCCATTTTCTGTGTGCTTGTGCACATTCCTGAGTACAGTCATGACCACAGTAGAAGTGGTGAGTCATAAAAGGATGAACAACAACCAAGATGTCCCTTCTGAGTATAGCAAAAGGGTGAAGGGCTGGCCAGTTAGGAAAATGTGATTTTGTCCTCAAACTATTAAGGCAAATCCATCCAATTCATTGCCTCAGATTCCACAGAAACAAGATCTAAAGAGTTGAGGCAAAACCCACTAGAGAATTTCCTCTGGTCCAGTAAGAGCTAGTGCTACCAAAAGAAGAAGCCTATTGCACTTACAATCTGAATAGATTTTGAAATTCATAATCTGTGTCCCCAAAAACCTCATGGTTACCAGCAGTGCTTCTATCCACACAAATCAGAGGCACAGCCATGATAAAGACTCGCTTTTATGTCGTTGGCCCCTGAGGCAGGCAGCCAAGAGAAAGACCTCTAGCCTTAAAGATGTTCCTGGAGCTAAAACTCCTCCTCACTTCTGATCATGTTCTTATAATTTTTGGCTCATAACAAGGCTAGGCGCTTCCATACTTGGAGTCTAAGTAAAACTACATAGTAACAGCATGGATTGCCAGTCCCTTGAAAACCTATGATCTGACTGACAGGTTAGGTTAGTAGTTCTAATTCCCAGGCAGCTGTGAAATGGTCAAAGAGAACAGAAAGTCTGAACGAGAAAGGAGAGTTTAGTCCACACCCTTCATCCATCTCTGGCCACTCCCCCAGAGGAGATGTTGGGTGCCTCTTGACATTACCATGTTGGTATCATCCCCCAACAGGGTTTTTGCCATAAGCCATATGGCGTCAATGCAGAACCACAGATTAGGACACAACTCTTGCTTCACACTTGTTTGTGCATCTCTTTCAATCAATCACATACACAGGCACACTGTAGAGCTAGCAAAGCAAAAAAAAAAAAAAAAACTTGTTTACTAGGAGAACAAAGAACTAGAGATCTGAGCATCTTTACCTTGTCCTGAAGAATCCCATACGAGACCCCAAGATGAAAGGTTGCTGCCACGAGCCATAAACAATGCTGGGATTCTTGGTCTCCAGGAGAGAGTAATTCGATCTGGGGCTAGTGATGAAGCTTGATCACTCAGAGCTTTTTATGTAATAAAGTTTTATTAAAGTATAAAAGAAACAGAGAAAACTTGTGACATAGACATCAGAAGGAGACAGAAAGAGTGCCCTCTTGCTAGTTTTTACCGGGGAGTTATATACCTATTAGCAAGCTGCTAATAAGAGAAAGGAAATGCCTCAAAACAGAGAGTTGCACCAGGTCCCTCACCCACAACATGCATTTTGAAATAGCATTGGCATAAGATGAGTCGTCTCAGGCCGTAAAACAATTCACATGAATCTTGAAGAAAGGCAGATTTCCAAGCAAATATATAGTTCATTAACATAGCTTAAGGAAGACATTTCCATGAGAAAAAAAACATTGGTTAGCCTAAGGTTTGAGATAAAGTTAAGTTCTGGTAGAATCAGGCATCATCATGATAACAAAGAATTTTAAAAGAAAAGGAAAAAAAAGTCTGTCCTTGCAGTTTTATTTCTTCCTGCTGCTTTGGTACGTCTGGAGCTCCCTACAAAGGCTATTAACACTCTCATTAGGTATCCCTAAGTCCTTCTCAAACCATGTCTTCTCAGATCACAACTTGAGATTTAACAGCTCCATGAATAATAAAGGTGCTTAGGCACATATAGATAATTGATAATTTACTCTTCTCTTCATGACTTGGGTAGTGCTTGATGACTCTGTTCTACATGACTATTAGACTTCTTTGAACATTTCCAATGATTTTGGCTCAGTAGACCTGGCCAGATATTTCTGCCTCCATACAGGGTGTTGTTTGGCAGATTTTGTAAAAGATGAGGTGGGTTTTGTATCAGAACCTGATTGATATTAGAAATTTACTCTACTGCAAATGCAAAATGAATGAATTGTATTTCATAACAAAAGGCTGGGGAAGAGTGCATGAAGAAATGTAGTGAGCCAACTGAATGGTAAGGTTGAGATTTTTTCCCTTGGCAGAAATCCCTTGTCAGTCTTGAAAGCTTTTGCCTGCATTTGTTTCTCTCCTTTTTCAGATTCAAATGCAAATTTGCAATCATAACTTTTTAAAACAAATTACATACAGTCCTATAATTTCTTCTGATTAATGTGATTTTTCCAATGTCAGTATTTGTGATATTTTTCCATAAATAATAATGAAAGATAAAAACTCATTTAAAAACTTGTTGTAAACAGCAGCTGAAACATCCTCTTCCTCCCCGGTCACCTCGCTTTTTCAACAAAAGTAACTATATTCCTTTAGCCATCTTCACCAGTAATGTTAAGAATGAGCCATTAATTAAGGCATATTATCACATTAATCTTCATATATTTATAACTTTAAAAGTTTTTCCTTATTCAGTAAATTGTCACACTTTCCTTTAAAGCTCATATTCCCCTATACTTTTTTTTTCTGATTCTTTTTTTTTTAATTTTTATTTTACTTTATTTTCCTTTACAGTACTGTATTGGTTTTGCCATACATTGACATGAATCAGCCACGAGTGTACATGAGTTCCCAATCCTGAAACCCCCTCCCACCTCCCACCCCATATCTAATATTTTTTTTTCAAAACTTTATTTATTTATTTATTTATTTATTTATTTTTTTACTTTACAATACTGTATTGGTTTTGCCATACATTGTAGGTTCGACATAGGATACAGGATGCTTGGGTCTGGTGCACTGGGATGTCCCCTATACTTTTTAACAGTTAATCACATGTTACAGTTTGTAACTATGAACTATGTAATTATCTGATTATTGTCTATCTCCACCCCCACCAGCACTACTATAAGCACCATAAGATCTGAATTCTTGTCCGTTTTTACACCCCAGCAGCTAACATGCCTCCTGGCACATAGTCAGCATTAAATAGATGCTAATTAATTAATTAGTCTGAAAATTACTCCAAGTATTGTATCTTTCTTGAATTCTTCATTATCCCTTTTAACCACCACCCCTATCTCCCACCCTACTGATAAAATTGAACATTCCTTCTTCTGTATATCAATGAAAATTTTCAAGTAACTTGAAGGACCAAAATAATCTCTGTTTTCCTGGGACATCTTCAGTTCATGCCTATTGTCCTGAGATAATTATCAGTGATGCTTCTTCATTCTCAAAAGTGTCCCAACTTGGACTATATTTGAGATGATCTCCCTGTATAGAATTGTGTTTCAGCATTTCCTAGAGCCACTTACAGCTATTTTTTAAATTAGTTTAACAGTTCTCTGAAGGCAGGATCAGTTCCAATCTCTCCTTCTAGACCTGGGGCTTATCACAGTGCCTGTCAACCAGTGACTATTCTTTTAAATGAAAACACTTTCCTGCTATCTTTGCCTTAAGACGTTTGCATAGTAAGAAAAAATAAACACAGAAATCACATGAAGCTTACATGGGTTTTAGGGCAGATAACCAGCGTTTCTCTTTAAAAATTGCTTCAGGTTTTAAAAGGTAATCAAAGTTTATGTCTACCAAGTCATTTATTTCTCTTCTACCTTAGATTATTGAGTAGGAAACTCACAATAATAACTAGACATTTGATCTGCTAGCTAACAGCAGTCAAATTTATCTTTTACAGGTACCTTTCATTGGCCAGGAAAAAATATACATTTAGTCATATAAACTGTTGCTTTTAAATTTCTTTGGATCTTTGAATAAAATCAGGGGAAATTTTTTCAATTCCCCATGTGCA
>SJYQ01011128.1:216295-231106 GCA_006410935.1 Redunca redunca | reverse complement strand
TGAAGCACTGTTTCTATTCAGAAAATGGTGAATAAACCAGAACATCCACTGATGGGAGAATAAAGAAATAAAATGTACTGTGTTTATTCTGCAGAATACAGTGCTTAGAGAAGTAACCGGATCTGTACGTACCAGTCTAGAGCCCCAAGATACACACAGTAAGTAAGAAGTCAGAATAGACTGAGGCTGTGCCCATTTGTAAAACGCCAGCATGATTCCGTTCCGTGATGATACCAGGCGGCCGTGTGAAGGACTCGGGGGTGTGCGGACCCGTGGTGCTGGCCGCCTCTGCGGAGAACAAGAGGGAACAGGGCAGTGATGGCTGCTGAGAGGAACTTTACTTCCATCTCAGTGTGTTATTAAAAAAAAAAAAGGAGAGGGTCAGTTTTTATTTCTGGAGGGTGGGGAAGTGGGCACTTATTATTTGTCCTTTTCTGGTTACTTTCCAGCTGTCTGTCTGCCGTGAGCTTCCTGCGTGCATGACCACACTCTCCGTTCCAGGACCACCGGCGGCACTGGGCACGCTGAGGACTGCATGGTCCTGAACCGGCGTGCAGCTACGTGAGACTTTAGCCTTAAGCGACAGACAGACTCAGTCTCACCTTCTTGTGAGCTGAGGCTCACAGCATTCATCAACATGACTATTTATAAGCAGAACTGCATGGCAAACACTTTCTCAATGGAGACGAGGCCTTCAAAAGGACCCCCATCTGTTGCACAGAATTTCAGTTCAGTTCCATCGCTCAGTCCTGTCTGACTCTTTGCGACCCCAACAACAGCAGCATGCCAGGCTTCCCTGTCCATCACCAACATCCTGAGCTTGCTCAAACTCAGGTCCATGAAGTCGGTGATGATAACCCCAATCCCTTTTCTCTAGCACCATCTGGTGGAAAAGAGAGGAAACCTCATCTTGAACAAATCCCCACTGCTCTGAAGCAAACCAGCAACTGTGCGCTTTCTTAAGCACCATGTTCAAACTAAATTCTTCAGCCCTCAGGTTAGATATGAAAGGTCTGCTCTTTTTGTTTCTTCTGCTTTGATTTCCTCTTTAAAATTCTGTAATAGATGATGGTTCTTCCTCACTATACTGTTCTGCAACTACAAGCCACATTCATCTATTATCTCAAACCCTCCAGACTCCACAGTTACAACAGTTGATTTCCATAGTAAAGATTTAGTGTTGTTTGCTTTTACGCAAACTATGATAGCAGGTTTCCTTTAAGGACTTTTTGAATGTAACATACTGTCACACAAATATGGAGTGGAAATTACAAATTCCCTTTTCCAAGCACTGGATGAAGACGGCAAAAGAAAAAAAAATACAGTATCATACCAAGAGCCAAGAAAATAAGTCTGATTTTTCAGACATTCAAGAAAAACATTAAAAAAAAAAAGACATAGTAACATAATAACAGGGTTATTCATGCCTCAATTCACAATACTGAGTTCCCTCATCCATTTACAATACAGAGAGGTCTCTGAGCAGGGTGGTAAAATTACCCTGGAAAATTCCAATTGTACTTGCACCAAAGAAGTCCATTTTCGATGGTTTTCTATTAGTGTTTCACATGGCTCTGATTCCACTCGAGTTTTTTATAACTTGCTGTAACGGACAGCTTTTTAACTGTTTCCAAATCTGCATTAGCAGAGGATGGAAGTCAAGTCAAGAGGCACTCCCTCAGAGGCTCACATTTGTTGGTTTCCATGCAGATGATTCAGATTTAGGGAGTTTTGCTCACCCCGGCCAGGTGGCCCTGCAGGTTCACACACACACACTGGGCGGTTGGTTTCCCTTTGCCTTTCTCAAAGTTTAGGACGAAGACAGTCATCCCTGTGTTAGGGCTAACTGATGTGAGCTCGGACCTGCTCAGAGTCGCTGGGAACGAGCACTTGAGGTCGGTCAGAAAGTAATCCAACAGGCTTCGCATGTAGGCGCCGTGACTCACGACTAAGACACTGGCTGCTAGGCCCGGGGCACCACTGTCCGAGTTAAATGTGGAGGCACAGTTTTTCCCTAAAGGAAATATCTCTGCCAGGGAACTTTCCAGACAGCTGCTTTGGGAATCCTGGGAAAACTGTTCATTCTGACTGGCTTCTTTCAGAATCAGTTGACAAAGAAATTCAAAAAAGTCTTTTCCACGCATTTTCAGCTGCAGTGAAAGAAAAAAAGGTGAAATAAAGTGACATTAATGACTATCTTAAGACATAAACAGGCTTTCCTATGGCTCAGATGGTAAAGAATGTGCCTGCAACGCAGGAGACCAGGGTTCAATCCCTGGGTCAGGAAGATCCCCTGAAGAAGGGAATGGCAACCCACTTCAGTATTCTTGCCTGAAGAATTCTACAGACAGAGGAGCCTGGCGGGCTACCGACCATGGGGTCAAAAAGAGTTGGACACAACTGACCGAATAACACTTAGGATATAAACAGAACTGATTTTTCTGCAAGCCAGTAATACTACAGAAGCAGATGAAACTATTTCTATTCATTCAATCAGTACTTCTACTGACACTAGTAAGTAAGTGCCCAATGTATTTCTGGAACCATGAGATCACTTTGGGGGCAAAGGTGCGTAAGATACAATGCCTGACTCTTGACTTGAAGCAAACAGAAGGTCATGAAACAGTGTCACCTAGGAAATTGCATCCAACACTTCTGAAGTTCAATGACAGCAAGGATGAAAAGCTGTCCCTCACTAAACTCATAAAAAGTCCTTACAAGGAAACTATGAAAATTAAAAACGGGGGGAGAGATGATCACCCGTAATACAACTGAGCAGCAGAAGACTCCAGGGGCCATGATGTCACCTGGAGGGGTGCGGGCAGCTATCGGCTGCTGCCCTCCCCCAGAGCGGCACGCACCTGCTTCACCGACCCCCACCCCATCACTGCAAAGACTGCTGCTCCCCGTTCTTAACAAGACCATCTAATAACCCATTTCCTCAAATCCATGATCAGTAATGATGCCAAATTAGTAAATGAGATTAAGACAGGACAGGTTAAAAAGGGGGAAAAAATGGTAGCGTGCAGAGTTGTTTCGTGAACCAAACAACTTGCAAATTGCTTAGCTAAAACTCGGAAACATCTTCTCAGGTTTCAGCTACTCGGATGTCCACCAGCTCGTGGACACAGCCACCTTCCCCCGGGCTGCGTACCTGGTCCAAGGTCTCTCCTCCGGGCGGTGTGAACGCTGGGCACTCCTCCCCCGCTGCTTTAGCCATGGCCCTCAGCTCGCTCAGCGGCCTGCCTTCTGCAGCCCCATATTTCTGCAATGATCCAACAGACAAAAGTGCCTCAAGGGGAATTTGCAATACACAGGCAATTAAGTACATGTTTACGGCACACTTTCGGCTTACTTTATCCTATCTCCTCTGAAAAGATGAAAACCCAGATTCACGTGACTTCAGAGCTCATTAGCTGTTTAGGCTCTTAAAAATCAAGCCTCAGCAAAAATGCACAAGTCACAGAGGAAAGACCAATGGCCAAGAAGCATGGGAAATCTACCTTCTCAGGAATCCACAGTAAGAAAGATTAAAATGACACCTTTCATAAGTCATTAAATCAGAAGACCAAAGAGACCACTAACAGCCAGTGTTGATGTAGGAGGATTGGAGGCTGGGAAGAGAACTTTTCACTTTTAAACCCTTCTGTACTAAGTCCTCACAAGTATGCCTTGCTTTTATAATTTAAGATGCCTCTCGCCTACGATTTTAATGATTAAATAAGACACTATTCACGAGAGTAAGTGAGAGTAATTGCCACACGGTAGATTCTTCATGTAATAGCCAGTTTCACACCCCGGGCAGGAAGGCATTTGATTTCTAGCCATGGGATAAACTGAGTCGCTGTAGTGATATTTTACAGTAGAAGAACAACATATAAATAAGCTATTAATACTTACCCTTTCTCGAAGTCTTGAGTCATACTTTACTGTCACATCTTTGCAAAATTTGCTCTTCTCCAAAATCCCATGGACGGTCTGCAAATCAAAAGACAACCATTTATTTTCTCACATAAATAATCATTATTGGGGAATCCCCTAGCACGCCAATAGTCAGGGCATGCTTCCACTGCAGGGGGCACTGTTCAGATCCTTGGTTGGGGAACTAAGGTTCTGCATGACACGCACCCTGCCCCCCGAAAAAAATCATTCTGGGAGGGCTCAGGATGGTATCATAGGAAGACCCTCAACTCACCTCCTCCCAAGGACAAGGAAAACCCCAAAAGGCTAATAGATTTTCTAGTAGAAATCTTACAGGTCAGAGGTAGTGGTGTGACATATTCAAAGTGCTGAGAATTCCAGCTAAAAATACTCTACCCAGCAAGGTTGCTCAGAATTGAAGATAAGATCAAGAGTTTTTCAGATAAACAAAAACTAAGGAGTTCATCACCACGAAATAAGCCCTAGAAGAAATATATATGGGGCTTCTTTAAGCTGAAAAGAAAGGGCACTGATTAATAGCAAGAATACATGAAAGCAAAAATCTTATTGGAAAAGGTATATATACTAATATAATAAAGGTTGTAGATCAATCACTTATAAAAACAATTATTTACTGACAAATACATATATGTGTCAGATATATACACACATATATAACATACACATTTATAATTTTCTCCCTCCCTGTGTCTTATTTATGCTTTGTCCCAAAAAACTTTTATGAAGACTTTTCTCCTGTGTTTTCTTATATAAGTCCCATAGCTTTAGCTTGTAGACTTGTTCTATGATCGGCTGCAGGTTAGTTTTTGTGTACTGTGTGAGGCAAGAGTCACATGTCATGTTTTTCCAGATGGCTGGCCCATTGTTTCAACACCTTTTATTCAAAAGACCACCCTTTCAAACACAGAATTATCTTGGCATCTCTGTCAAAGTCCAACTGACCAAAAACACTTACAAAAACAACTGACCATGTAAGTGTGGGTCCCTCAACTTGCACTTGAAAGAGAAAGTCTTTATTTCACCTTAATTTTCGAAAGCACTTCTGAGTCGTCATTTCTTCAAAGTATCTTTGACCTTCACACTCACCCCAACTCCCTTCCCTCTTTCCCTTTTGAGACTTCAACTATATGTGATACTGCACTGCCGGGCCCTGTCCCACAGTTTGGAGGTTCTTCATTTTTCCTTTTCCAGCCTTTTTTCCTTCCACAGTTAATTTTAGAATGTTCCATTTCCATGTCTTCATGTTCACTGACCTCTTCTTCTACAGTGTCTAACCTACTGCTAATCCCGCCCTGTGAAATTCTCATTTCAGAACACTGCATTTTTCATCTCTAGAAGATGGAGTTGCTTCTGCCGTCTCCTACTTCTCGCCTCGTGATGCTGCTCTGCGGGCAGCTGGGCCTCACTGTGAAGGGGTGACACGCTCTCTGTATTTAGCACAGCCTCCACTTGTGCTGTGGGAGGTCTAACACCTCCCCACTTTGTGTGGGCCCCAGGAATCAACGGGACAACCGCACCCCAGCGACTGGTCTCCCCCGGAGTTCTGTTTTCTGCCCTCGTGCGGTTCCAGCCACACGTGTGCAGACTAACCGTTCACCAAAGACTGATGAGGACTTCTATACACGTGTCTAAAGTCTTCTCTGTGCATTTCTCTCTCCAGCAGGCCCCACAGATTTTAGTTACTTAAGCCTTCCAAATTCTAAGCTTTGTCCCCTCAACTCAGAGACCACTGACCACTAGCTGGCTGCTTTTGCAGACGTCTGGGGATCACTTCAGTCAGAAAACCACGACAGCTAGGGCTCATCCCCTTTGTTTCACTGGAGCTGAAGCTGCAGCCCAGGATTCCTGGAGTCCACTACCTGAAAACTGTCTCACAGGTTTTGTCTTGTTTCCTGGTGGTTTGTTGGGGGACACTAATTCCAGCCCTGTTATTCCCCCGTGGTTGTCACTAGTCTCCTTCCCTTAGCTTTCAGAAGTTGATTTGCTTTTTTCAAACCTCTGGGATTGTTTTTATAATAATCTGTTCCCTAAAGATATTTCACACATCTTTCATTTCTTTCTAGCAACATAATTGCTTTTTAAACTCTATCTGAGTTCCAGTATCTGATGTCTCAATCATTTAATCTCTGTGGTGTTTCCACTGGGTTTCTCTCACAACACCCTCTTTGCCTTTTTTTGGCATTTTGTTAGACATTTTCCCCCAAGCTGCTCTGATTAAATTACCAAAATAAAATAAAATATAAAAGTGAAATAAAAAGAACTTCTATCAGCAAGGAAAAGAGATTGGGGATGATGTTTGTATGTGATTTAATTCTCTATGAACTCTGGGAGGAAATTTTCCAATGTACAACTGTTGAAACTTTTGACTCACGAGCCTCATCCCTGACTAAACTTACCTGCTTTGTCCTTTTAAGGTCACTGGAGAAAACATGAGTAAACTTCACATCTTTAAGAAATATACCAGCAGCAGCTGCTTGTTTAAATCCAGTTTCTGAAAGAGGCTCATCTATTCCTTGTCCTGCAGTATTAACAGAAGAAACAATAACGTTCAAATATATAACAGATGCAAATAAAAATCACACCTAAGAGAATATAAAGAGCGTTCATCTATGTTTTATTAAAAGACTTCCTTGAGTACTTTCCACATAACTTTTCAGAAAACTAAGAGCAAGCAAAATTAAGCTATAATCCCTATAGAGGTTCAGGTATCCAAGTGTTTTCCAGAAGAATGTCTGCCTGATGGGAACTGGTGGGTGATGAGACTGTCTTCAGCTCCCCAGCCTTGCACTGCCCACCACTTTACCAGCCTGTTTCATTAGTGCTGCCTCTGATCTACCTTCTCGGCCCAGCTGCTGTATTTGGGTGGTTGGATCATCGCCTAGAGGTTTTCCTTCCTTATCTCCACTGTTCAAATTCAGTAACATACAGTACTGCAAGTCATTCTCCATAAAGGCCAACAAGCCTTCTACCAGCTTAGAGCAAATATCCGTTCAGCCAGTGACACAACACACAGGACAATAATCCATCGTGAATGCGGGTCAGCAGAAACAACGGGTAACAGACTTGGAAACACCAGTACTTCAGACAGCAGAGACTGCACACTCAGTCACAAAACAAGCAACAGCAAGTCCTCAAAAACCAGACAGGTTTCTAAAAGGACTACACAAACCTGTTAACAATGAAAAACGGAATTGCTGTGGAGGTTAATAATATCCCTCAGTGGATAAAAGGAAATTCATTAAGCTGAGAAGCTTCACGAACCCAAAGGTAAGGCTGAAGTCGTCCCCGGTGCCCCTTTCCCACAGATACAAGGAGATAAGAGCACATCTCAGACATGTTAAAGACATGGAGGAAGGACAAGGATTCCTAACTACAGCTAGTAGGAACTCAAGAAAGAGAGAAATGGAGAATAGGAAGTATGAAACAACAGGAAGTGTGAAATGGAGAACAGGAAATGTGAAATGGAAAACAGGAACTATGAAACAGAATAGGAAGTGTGAAATGGAGAACAGGAAGTGTGAAATGGAGAATACAAAGTATGAAATAGAGAACAGAAATCAGGAAAGACATAAAACTACAGATAAAAGAAACATGATATACACCAAGAAGGATAAATTATTAAAAAAAAAAAAATACCCTACCAGATTTAGTAAGAAACTGTAGAAAACCAAAATGCGCAGGTGAAAAAGGACAGGAGAGTAAAACAACAGCACATGCCACCACATTTTTCAGGAGAGAGGATATTTAGCTTATACTTTATTAGGTATGAACGCTGAAGATATAAAGACAACTATTAAAAGAACAGACATGGCTTATTTCAAGGCCAGAAGGCAAGGTAACAGTGGGTTGGATAAGGGAATGAAAGGCAGGCACCTAAGAAGTAAAGGTGAGTGAGTAGGAAAAGACTAGAAAACGAAGGGAAAAAAAAGAACCACAAAGGAAAAATCCAAACAGACCAGAAACCAGTCAACATGGATCAAACCACTCTTACCAGTTAACAAAAAGACAGCTTTTTTTTTTTTTTAAGAGAACCAGAATCAGCTGCCTACCATTGACAAGGTAACACTTAGGAGACCAGTCCAGCAAGGCTGAAAAGAAAGGGATGGGAAAATACACACCAGGAAAATTCCAACCCCACACAGCTGGAGCTGCCATAGCACTCTCAGAAATACCTGACTTTGTGACAGAAGTCTTACTAAGAATTGTGAAGATCACTATAAATAAGGTTCAATTCATCAGGAAGATAGAGCAGTCTTTAAATTTGCATGTACCTAACAAAATAGCCTCAAAGTATATAAAAGCAGAATATATAAAGCACAAATTGATAAAATTGAAGGTATTTAAGGATAAATTTGCTATCACAGTGGGAAATTCAATATATCTCATGCATAAACTGACACTTAGGTCATATAGGCACATGAGTAAATTTACACAACTAGTAAAGTATGGGAAGATTTGAATGACAAAATCAAGATTAATGATTTGATATAAAATTCCAAACCCAATAATTAGAAAACAAAGATTTTTCTCAAGCATATAGTAAATTTATAATAAAAACTAACCACACCAACCAATTTCAGACGTATTACCAAATAAACCATATTGTCAAAACAGAAAGCAATCACACTCTAAGTCAATCACAAAAGATGAAGAACAAAACCAAACAGTCCACTCATTTGGAAATTTAAAAACAGTTCAAAATAACTTACAGGTCAATGAAGAAATCATAATGGAAATTTTAAGATACTTGGTACTGAATACTTACTAGATCACTATATATCAAAACTGTAGGCATGCAACAAAAACAGTACTTAGAATCATATAAGCTTGAATGCTTACAAAAATTAAAAGAAAAAGAAGGTGGCTGTAACTGAAGAAACTAAGCATCTAACTTCCAAAGTTAGGAAAAGAATACAAAAACAAATCTAAAAAACAGGTAATGAACACGAAAACTTTTATTCACGGCCTTAGAAAACATCACTATGAACAAAGCTAGTGGAGGTGATGGAATTCCAGTTGAGCTATTTCAAATCCTGAAAGATGATGCTATGAAAGTGCTGCAATCAATATGCCAGCAAATTTGGAAAACTCAGCAGTGGCCACAGGACTGGAAAAGGTCAGTTTTCATTCCAATCCCAAAGAAAGGCAATGCCAAAGAATGCTCAAACTATTGCACAATTGCACTCATCTCACATGCTAGTAAAGCTCAAAATTCTCCAAGCCAGGCTTCAGCAATACATGAACCGTGAAATTCCTGATGTTCAAACTGGTTTTAGAAAAGGCAGAGGAACCAGAGATCAAATTGCCAACATCCACTGGATTATCGAAAAAGCAAGAGACTTCCAGAAAAACATCTATTTCTGCTTTATTGACTATGCCAAAGCTTTTGACTATGTGGATCACAAGAAACTGGAAAATTCTGAAAGAGATGGGAATNGAAGAGAGTGAAAAAGTTGGCTTAAAGCTCAACATTCAGAAAACGAAGATCATGGCATCCGGTCCCATCACTTCATGGGAAATAGATGGGGAAACAGTGGAAACAGTGTCAGACTTTATTTTTTTGGGATCCAAAACCACTGCAGATGGTGACTGCAGCCATGAAATTAAACGACGCTTACTCCTTGGAAGGAAAGTTATGACCAACTTAGAGAGCATATTGAAAAGCAGAGATATTACTTTGCCAACAAAGGTCCGTCTGGTCAAGGCTATGGTTTTTCCAGTGGTCATGTATGGATGTGAGAGTTGGACTGTGAACAAAGCTGAGCACTGAAGAATTGATGCTTTTGAACTGTGGTGTTGGAGAAGACTCTTAAGAGTCCCTTGGACTGCAAGGAGATCCAACCAGTCCATTCTGAAGGAGATCAGCCCTGGGATTTGGAGGGAATGATGCTGAAGCTGAAACTCCAGTACTTTGGCCACCCTCATGCGAAGAGCTGACTCACTGGAAAAGACTGTGATGCTGGGAGGGATTGGAAGCAGGAGGAGAAGGGGACGACAGAGGATGAAATAGCTGGATGGCATCACTGACTCGACGGACGCAAGTCTGAGTGAACTCCGCGAGTTGGTGATGGACAGGGAGGCCCGATGTGCTATGATTCATGGAGTCGCAAAGAGTCAGACACGAATGAGCGACTGAACTGAACTGTCAGTTTCAAATGAAATGAGACAAGTGAGCAGGGCCCATGAACAAACAAGGTAATGAATCCTGAGGATGCTCTGGGTGGGTCCCAGGTCAGTGTGAAACAGAGACTGGTTTCCAGCAGGAGGCAGGCACGTGAGGTATTAAAAATCAGCTCCTGCAAACACCAGATGTCCCTAGCCCCTAAAATATAAAACTCAACCCTTGTATCATCAGAGCACAGAAATAGCATGTCTAGCTGAAAGATATTCTTTAGAAGCCAGACCAGCTGGATCACAGGGAGATTAAAAGAACCTGAGCCCAAATTAACAGAACAAGCTCGGCTGAGGTGGAGTGGGGAGGAAAATAAAGTAACAACCCCATGTGAGAACAGGAATTCTCTTTTTAAACTATTTCTTTGTTACTACTAAAAATAATACATCTTAGCAGGAAAAATACCATTAACACCAGCCAGTAAATTTTTGTTTCCAAATATGAAGTCATTTTAAACTCTGGAAGATACATTTGAAGATAATTAGATCCAATACAACTCCTTAATCAGCTGAGACGTCACTCTGAAGCCTCCCACAAACAACTTGGAGCACTGGTCTTCACATCCAATTCACTCTAGAGACTTACGCCTCTTGAGTACCGTCTACTCTGATCATACTTCTGTGACCATATGCTTTAATTCTGTAATCCCAGGTCACAGTCCAGACCTGCCCCTGGTCCATCCTACCCTATCAGATCTCTTTGCCCTGCATTTCACATGAACATGAACAGAGAGAGCTAAAAAATAAAAGTAAGAGAATACCAACCTTGAATTATTTTCTCCTTGTTAAGTCTTGTTTCTCCACTAAAATAGAAAGACAGGGAGAAAGCCCTTATTATCAAATTAGGTTACTTTTGAAATTAGGGGAAAAAATTGGCAAGGAAAGGTCATGATATTTGTAAAGACAGCACATTGTACATACATTAGAATCTAACCTTTTAAAAATGACAGTCTACTATCTGCAGTTGTCTATTCTATGGACCGAACTGAGCGAGAAATTTCAAACTGTTCCAAAGTAAAAGGTATAGATAAATCTTAGGTGAACTGAAGGCAGAGGATATTACTTTTCAAAGTATATGTACGGATACACAATGGACTCAGCCATAAAAAGGAATGAAACTGAGTCAGTTGTTAAAGTGATGTGGATAAACCTAGAGCCTGTGGTACAGAGTGAAGCAAGTCGGAAAGAGAAAAACAAATACTGTGTATTAAGACATATATACAGAATCTAGAAAAAAGTACTGATGCACGTCTTTGCAGAGTAGAATAGAGACACAGATGTAGAAAGTGCATCAGTGGACATGGTTGGGGGGATGGGGGGTGGGCAGACAAATTGAGTAGCACTGAGATGTACACACGACCACGTGTACCACAGACAGCTAGAGAGAAGCTGCTGCACAGTGCAGGGGGCTCAGCTCGGAGCTCCGTGGCAACCTAGCAGCGAGGGAAGGGAGGGAGGCAACGTACGTATACGTGTATCTGACGCACACTGTTGTAGAGCAGAAACTAACAAAACACTAAAGCAATTATATCCCAATTTAAAAAAAAAAGTATGTACAGACAGAAAATTTTTGTTAAATCATCTTCTTAAATATGTTGATCAAAACTACTTCCCCAGGCATCAGGACCAAATAGGACAGCCAGTCCATCCATTCATCTGCTGGGCTGAGCGAGCAGGTCCAGGGGACCATGAGCGGAGCGGAAAGGGGTACAGCGACCCACAGCCCCTACCCTGGCTTCTGAGGCCTTGAGCGGCTCTGCTCTGCTCTGCAATGCTAAGGGATTACAAAACCAAACCCAGCCCATTCTGAAGCAACCAGAAGAGTAACAGGACGAGAAATACTGTTACAGAATAACTGGACTGAGGCTGGGCAGGGGAGGGCCGGGGTGCACTGGCACTCTATGGGGCATATTTTGCTTTCAAATCACCTTATAAACATCACAGAGGAGCAATCTAGCAACAGAACTTTTTCCCCCCAAAAAAGTGCACAAATATTTAGTTTTACAGCTTTGTAAATGTTTGTTACAAACCAATCATTTCTCAAGAGGTTTGTACAAATCCTTGAAGCAACTGGTTATAGCTAGCTTATTTGGGGAGTGGGAAAGAAAAGTGGGTGGCTAGAACAGGTTTACTATTAATCCACTTCTCTAACCAAAGCTTGGCTTGTAGCAGCCACAGGGAAAATCAGGAGAGTGGAAAGGTCAGAGGAATATATTTCGAAGGAGTCAGGAGTAACAGCACTCATTTTCAAAATCTGCAGTGTGATTCACTTCCAAGACAGATATCTGACTCTGTAAGAATCCCAAGCCTTATGACAAGAAGCCAAGTCTGATGACTGGCCATTTATAGGCCCTCAAATATGCACTGTTTGTTTGGGGGATTATCACGCTGTTCTTCACTTTAAAAGACATTTTGTTAGCTCTGGTTGATGCTCGATAGCGTTCCTCTAGAAACCATTTAAGAGAGCTTAATTTCCTAACCACATCCTTTTAAATAATTCAAATTCAGCAGACAAGTACTTGGGTTTGCCACAGGAGAGACAAATCATGGGACATTAGTGTACAACTGGGGCAAGCTGTCAAAGTAGATATGCTCTGGTATACAGGAGACTGGAGTGTACTCTCCCGCTATTCAACCATGAATATACAGCCTTACAGTGATTCCTCCACACCAATTAATTCATTTGAAAATAGAGAAGTTTGCAAGGGCTAGGAATGTGAGGATTTTCACTAGATGGTTAGGTGGGAGTTAAGGAATGTAAAATACCCAATTCATGATACATTTGTGTCTATATTAGATCAGTCCTAGCTGCACAAGCTCTTCCAATTAATCAATCCCAGAAAACACACATCACAGGAACATAACAATTACATGTGTCTTTATAAGAGTTTACAGATGATCCAATATTCAACTTGCCTGCTCTATGAGAACAATGATTAGCATACAATGAAAACTACGTAACTGCCCAAAGAGGCAGAATTAAACAATAAAATCAGTGTTGTCAACAGCTATACTGATTCATCATCTTCCAGGAATTAAAAGTAAATGAAATTTAGTTGGTAAAAATGTTTAAAGAACCAGCTAAAAATGGAGTGAAATGGGATAGTTTTGCAGGCAACTAATTGCAAACACCTACAAGAACGTTTCAAGGGAACCAGAGGCCTTTCTGCATTTATTGGGCTTTTCAACAATGCTGTTCTAAGACCATGAGAAACTATAGCTCAATCAGATTAGTAGACTTGAAGTCTGAAATCTGGGGTATTCTGTTCCAACAATGATACACACTGGCACTCTCATGTTCAAGGATGTTGATGAAGATCAACATGCTGACAGTAACAGCACAAGATTCATAAAGGGTTTGGCTGAGCTTAAAGCACAAGGTTCATAAAGGGTTTGGCTGAGCTTAAATTGCAATTTAAAAGTTTCCTTCCATTATCAGAAAAGTCACTGTTCAATAAAACTCAGTTCAGTTCCATCGCTCAGTCTGACTGACTCTTTGCGACCCCACTGACTGCAGCATGCCAGGCCTCCCTGTCCGTCACCAATTCCTGGAGTCTACCCAAACCATTGAGTCAGTGATGCCATCCAACCATCTCATCCTCTGTCGTCCCCTTCTCCTCCTGCCTTCAATCTTTCCCAGCATCAGGGTCTTTCCAATGAGTCAGCTCTTAGCATCAGGTGGCCAGAGTATTGGAGTTTCAGCTTCAACATCACTCCCTCCAATGAACACTCAGGACTGATCTCCCCTAGGATGGACTGGTTGGATCTCCTTGCTGTCCAAGGGACTCTCAAGAGTCTTCTCCAACACCACAGTTTAAAAGTATCAATTATTCGGCGCTCAGCTTTCTTCACAGTCCAACTCTCACATCCATACATGACCACTGGAAAAACCATAGCCTTGACTAGACGGACCTTTGTTGGCAAAATAATGTCTCTGATTTTTAATATGCTGTCTAGGTTGGTCATAACTTTCCTTCCAAGGAGTAAGCGCCTTTTAGCATCTTGTTTCTTTTCCTGAAAGAACTATCAAATTTTAGCTTTGAGAATTCTGAGGCGGAAACTAACTATTCCCTATCAATTATTTCAGCACTTTCTCTGCAGTTTCTTATGGATGCATGTGCGCTCAGTGGCTAAGTAGTGTCTGACTCTTTCTGACCCATGGACTGCGGCCTGCCAGGTTCCATTGTTCATGGGATTTTCCAGGCAAGATTACTGGAGAGGGTTGCCATTTCCTCCTCCAGTGGATCTCCCCGACCCAGGGATCAGACCTGCATCTCCCGCATTACAGGTGGATTCTTTATCACTGAACCACCAGAGAAGCCCTTTCCCATGAACAGAACAGAACAAAGCAAATTGTTCTTATCACTCTTCACAGTCAGATCACAAGAAGTAACAAGTAGCTTCTGGAATGGCTGGTGACAGTCAAGCAATCCACAAACACTAGGCTTTAATTCTAAAATAGGAGGCAAAGGACAAAGCAGTTAACAGGATGGGGCCACAGTACTGCCACCTGGGTTTAAACCCCCTCCCCAACTCATCACATGATTTTGAGCAAGTCACATGACCTCTGTGTCTGTTTCCTCATCTGCAAATTGAGAGGCCCTCTTTACCTCACTGGACGGTAGTCAGAATTTAATTACAACAGTACCTGGCAAATACTAATTCATTAAGACTTATTTTTAAATTAATTCCTCAAAA
>SJYQ01011128.1:203176-213866 GCA_006410935.1 Redunca redunca | reverse complement strand
GCTTTGGCATAGTCAATAAAGCAGAAATAGATGTTTTTCTGGAACTCTCTTGCTTTTTCGATAATCCAGCAGATGCTGGCAATTTGATCTCTGGTTCCTCTGCCTTTTCTAAAACCAGCTTGAACATCTGGAAGTTCATGGTTCACGTACTGTTGAAGCCTGGCTTGGAGAATTTTGAGCATGACTTTACTAGCATGTGAGATGAGTGCAATTGTGTGGTAGTTTGAGCATTCTTTGGCATTGCCTTTCTTTGGGATTTTGGAAGAAAAGTTATGACCAACCTAGAAAGCATACTGAAAAGTAGAGACATTACTTTGCCAACAAAGGTCCGTCTAGTCAAGGCTATGGTTTTTCCAGTGGTCATGTATGGATATGAGAGTTGGACTGTGAACAAAGCTGAGCGCCGAATAATTGATGCTTTTGAACTGTGGTGTTGGAGAAGACTCTTGAGAGTCCCTTGGACTGCAAGGAGATCCAACCAGTCCATTCTGAAGGAGATCAGCCCTGGGATTTCTTTGGAGGGAATGATGCTGAAGCTGAAACTCCAGTACTTTGGCCACCTCATGCGAAGAGTTGACTCATTGGAAAAGACTGTGATGCTGGGAGGGATTGGGGGCAGGAGGAGAAGGGGATGATAGAGGATCAGATGGCTGGATGGCATCACTGACTCGATGGACGCGAGTCTGAGTGAACTCTGGGAGTTGGTGATGGACAGAGAGGCCTGGCGTGCTGCAATTCATGGGGTTGCAAAGAGTCAGACACAACTGAGCGACTGAACTGAACTGAACTTCTTTGGGATTGGAATGAAAACTGACCTTTTCCAGTCCTGTGACCACTGCTGAGTTTTCCAAATTTGCTGGCATATTGAGTGCAGCACTTTCACAGCATCATCTTTCAGGATTTGAAAGAGCTCAACTGGAATTCCATCACCTCCACTAGCTTTGTTCATAGTGATGCTTTCTAAGGCCCACTTGACTTCACATTCCAGGATGTCTGGCTCTAGGTGAGTGATCATACCATCGTGATTATCTTGGTCGTAAACATCTTTTTTTGTACAGTTCTTCTGTGTATTCTTGCCACCTCTTCTTAATAGCTTCTGCTTCTGTTAGGTCCATACCATCTGGACTAGGCCTCCTGTTTCGCCTGCAGGGCCCGATTTTTACCAAAAATACCGCGAAGCCAGTTGCTGGAGAATCCTTCCACCTTTGATGTCCAATCAAACGCCTCTTCCTCCATTCTGTTAATAAAATCACGTTCCTCTCCGTCCCCATTCCCCCAATATCTCACCTAGTTTCTCATGGTCGTATTTTCCGTTCTCTGCCTCATTTTCTGTTCTATCCTTCATCCTGCGCCCTTGGCTACGCATTTGTGCTCAGATGTGTGTGACTCTGTGATCTTATGCACTGTAGCCCACCAGGCTCCTCGGTCCATGGAATTTTCCAGGCAAGAATCCTGGAGTAGGGTGTAATTAATCTCCTTTTCCAGGGGATCTTCCCGACCCAGGAATTGTACCTGTGTTTTTTGCATTGCAGGCTGATTCTTTTCCGCTGAGCCCCCGGGTAGCCTACACTTGGCTATAAATTTCTATTTGTCCTTGTGTTCAGAGTTGCATTCGTTTGTCCAATAAATCAAACATCTAAAAAAATTAGCTTTATAATGTAAGGGGAGAGAATTGTTTTGGAAAAATTTAGAAAATTAAAATAATATGAAATTTTAATTATCCAAGAACTACCTATAAAAACCATGTATGTTTTCAAAAACTTTGAGAATCATGAAAAAGTTGAAAAATGAGAATCTTTGAAAGAATGGACATTATTCTGCATTATTCATTCAAGAGTTCAGAGACTACCCTACAGTTTATAAAATGAACAAGGAATTCATTTAAACTTTGTTTAGATATAAGCTGGAAATGACCACTGATAAACTTCTGTTGACAACAGATAAAATAACATGCTGGTTTGTTTGTTTGTTTTTATAAAAAAGGATGCTTTGTTGTGGCAACTCATATGATAGAATTCTGAATCAGTCAGGATAGGCCAAGTTATGGTAACAAATTAATCCTGGAGTTTCCATGGCTTACTACATTAAAGTTTTATTTCTCTCTCATGCTACATGTCTGACATGGATCAGGAAGGGGATTTACTCCACAAAGTCCTAAGTTAACAGTTAACAATGACCTCCTTACATGGATTCACAATAACTAGGGCAGGAAGTGAGAACGATTGAGGGTGTTGAGCCAGTTTTTAGATACTTCATTCAGTGCCCAAAGCTGCTCACGTGACCCTCCTTAACTGCAAAGGTGATAGGAAAAGTGAGGAACACGTGAGCGTTTAGTGTGTGGACAACGCCACCCGTGCAGTGTGCGTCCAGGTCGCCATGGGTTATGCCTTGGTCCTGTTCTGTCCTCCACCAGGCGTCTCCTCAGTGATCCTACCTCCAGGCTGCAGTCCCCTCCCTCCGCTTTCTCCTTATTCGTCTACTTTTTCCTCCAGGTTTACTGAGATATGGTGGACATCCAGCCCTCTATAAGTTTAAGGTGTACAACATAATGATGTAATTTATACCCATCACGGAATGACTGTCACAAAAAGTTTAGTGAGTATCCCTCATCTTGTCATCTCACATGTTAGTTGCTCTCAGTCGTGTCTGACTCTTTGCGACCCCTGGACTGTAGCCCGCCAGGGTCCTCTGTCCATGGGATTTTCCAAGCAAGAGTACTGGAGTGGGTTGCCATTTCCTACTCCAGGGGATCTTCCTGACCCAGGGATCAAACCCATGTCTCTCGCATTGCAGGCAGCTTCTTTACCATCTGGGTCACCAGGGAAGTCCAGTAAAACTCTAGTGATTATCAATCAAGTTCAAAATTGTTTCTTTTCCTGAAAGAATCACCTTAGAAACACAAAAGTATAGCAAAAAAAAAAAAAAAAAAAGCTGTTCTCCTGATGAGAACTCTTAGGATTTACTCTCTACATCTGTGTTTATATCTTTATCATGTTGTACATTACATCTCTAGCTTTTGTTTAGGGCTTCCCAGGTGGCTCAGTGGTAAAGAATCCATCTGCCACTGCAGGAGACACCCATTCAACCCCTGGGTCGGGAAGATCCCCTGGAGAGGAAATGGTAACCCATTCCAGTAGTCTTGCCTAGGAAATTCCATGGACGGAGAAGCCTGGCAGGCTACAGCCCATGGTGTCAAAAAAGAGTCAGACATGACTTAGAGACAAAATTTTATCTTGTAACTGGAAGTGTGTACCTTTTGACTGCTTTCATCCAATTTCCCCACTCCTCAGCCCCCAGTAACTACAAATCTGATCTCCCCCCACCCCCACCGTCCATGGGTTTGTGGCTGAAGCATAATTGACCTAAAACTCTGTTAGTTACTGTTACAACATAGTGGCTTGACACATTTCAAAATGATCACCAAGATAAGTGGTTACAACATGTCACCTGTATTCCTCTCACTGAACCTTTAATACTCGCTGACTCATTTATTTTGCAACTGGAAGTTTGTACCTCCTAATCTTTCTCACCTATCTCTTTCCTCCCACTACACCCATTTTGCCGCCTGTCTGCCCTCTGTATGTATACATCCATTTCTGTTTTGTTATATGCTGGAATGTAGGTTTGTTGTTTGTTTTTTTTTTAAGGAAGGGACTCTCTTGTCTTACACGGGCCTGGAATGGTGACAGTCACGTTGCAAAAGCCCAATCAACATTTGTCATCCACCAAAATCATGCTCCTAAAGAATAAAGGAAAAAGAATAAGATAGAAAACTCTTCACTATGGTCCAGGAAGATCCCACATGCTCCTGAGCAACTGAGCCCGTGCACCACAACCTCTGAGTCTGCACGCCTATAGCTCATGCTCGGCAACATGACAAGCCACTGCTGTGACAAGCCCATGTACTGCAACGAAGAAGAGCCCCCACTCGCCACAGCTAGAGAAAGCCCACGATCAGCAACAAGAACCCAGAGCAACTAAAAACATAAAGAGAAACAAAAGGTTTTTAAAGAGTCTCCAAAATAGAGATGAGAAGATTTTGAGTTGAAGACACAAAATGGACAAAGCTGACATCAGATGTTAGTCTAAACTAACGAGAGTCTTCAGGACCAACTAAGGTTTGGTGCTTTTTCCATTACCCCAGTTACTGTACTTTTAACACCATGACTTTGCTTTTTTGCTCCTCTGGCTTTTAAGCTGGAAATTGTCAGGGTTTATGCAAATGTAATAAAAGAGAAAGTCTTGGACTTTTATTGGCAGGGTTTTTTTTTTTTTTTACACCACCCACTGTCATAATTGATTACATGCTGTACCCTGATGGAAGAACAGAACTTCAAGGCCAATAACAAGTCACAAATACATGGTAAACCATCTGCTTTGTCCGGCGACTGCGAAATAATAATGTGAGCAGTGATCCAAGCAGGAAGGGGCTGCCAGTCCAACTGTGCCCAGTCCTCCATCAGTTTGATGTCTGAAGGTGCAAGGAGATTTGTTTTGGCAGTCACTCTGCCAACATCTGACATCTGTCACCCAGAGTTCGCCATTACTGCTACTTCCAAAAAATTGTATCTGCCAGTCAAACGGCTTTTCTACTGGATGGTCGAAGGAGGCCTTCTCAGCCTGCTTCTGGGGAACTCCCCTTTATTTGAATACATGTATCCAGTAATCCCTTTTCATGCCTCGCCTGATAGCCTGTCACTTAGTGGGGGAGAGAACTTTGCCTAAGCCCAAGTTCACTGATGTTTGGGAGAAGGGCAGCAGAATGAAGGGGATACTGTGGACAGAGTAAACACTTATGGTTTCACTGTCGTGGATCAGAGCAGTCTCTTCCATCAGGATCTACAGGAAAGCGATACCTCCCGTCATCCCTGCCCTTTTGGAAAGTTAACATTTGCATTCATAACACCTTTAAAAATAGTGGACAAGGTACTTGATGTGTTTGCATATACAGTCACTGCCCACTGGAAACTGGTTCCAGGACCTTCCTTGGGTACCACCATCTGTGAATGTCCAAGTCCCTTATATACGATGGTGCGTATATAACGCACCATATATGATTGGCAGGTAACCTATGCACATCCTCCCAGACACTTTAGTCATCTCTAGTTCACTCAGAATACCCAGAATGTAAAAGCTCTGTGAATAGCTGTCAGCCCTCTCCAGATTCAAACTTTGCTTTTTAGGAGTATAAGTCACTCAGTCGTTTCCAACTCTTTGCAACCTCATGGACTGCGGCCTGCCAGGCTCTTCTGTTTGTGGGATTCTCCAGGCAAGAATACTGGAGTGCGTAGCCATTCCCTTCTCTAGGGGATCTCCCCCACCCAGGGATCAAAGCCAGGTCTCCTGCATTACCAGCAGATTCTTCTCTGTCTGAGCCACTAGGGAACTTGCTGGAATTTTTTTTCTCAAATATTCTCAATCTTTGGTTGAACCTGTGGATATGGAAGGGCTATGGTCAGACACTGCTTGAAACTTCCAGTATTAGGTGTTGTACCTACACTACCTCATGTAATCCCTTTAATAATCCAGCATCTTACAGTTAACAAGCAACCGCCCTGGGATTCAAATATAGATCCTCTTGCTTAAGTGAAACGCCCTCTCCGCTACGCCATCCTGACTCTTCCTGTCACTGTGACAGTCTGCATGAAATGAATAAATGTACAATACTGTCAGCAACACTGCAGGCAGAGAGCAAGCATTGTTGGGTCTTGACTGGGAAGGTTCCCCTAGAGCCAGGAAGAGTGCTCAGGAAGACCCTAGAATCCTGTTCTCCTGGCCCTCCTATCTGGAAAGATTTAGGATGTGGAGAGGGTAAGGCCATAGGAAATATCATATTGAAGCAGATCTTCCCTACCCTCTTATCTGGTTTTGTTTTTTAAGTTTTGGTCACACTCCACGGCATGTGGGACCTTAGTCACCAGACCAGGGATCAATCCTCTCGCCTTGCATTAGAAGATACAATCTTAACCTAGGGGCCACCAGGGAAGTCCCCTGTAGACTCTTCATTCTGATTCTACAGGGACACATGGGAGATAGAAGTGAATGATTGCTGTCAAAACATCTGAGGCATCAAGACTTTCCGGGAAGGTACTGACTGAGGTGTCCAGACTCATTGAGCTCAGCCACAAACGGAAACCCACACAAGCTGAGAGCACTTTCCCTGTCAAGGCCTCCATTGCTGAGTGACCCTACGCTGAAAACGGCATGAGCCCTTGCAGGGTTCAGGTGATCATGTCCACGGCAGGATACTTTTGAGACAGAAATCAGTGTTTTTCCTCCAGCATTTTTCCCTTGCATTTTTTGGCTCTTTATCCCATGTCCCCTTTTCAGGGAAGAGGAGGTGCCAGAGGCCAGGGCAATGACCATCTTTCCTTGGAGGATAAAGAAAATAATCTTGACATAAGCAAGGGCTTAGGAGACTGTGATGAGGTCTTCCCTGTCCCCTGGACCAGGAAGATTCTCTGGGCTGAGATGTCATTGTTCAGTCGCTATGTCTGACTCTTTGTGTCCCCATGGACTACAGAACACCAGGCTTCCCTGTCTTTTACCATCTCCCGGAGCTTGCTCAAATTCATGTCCATTGAGTTGGTGATGCCATCCAACCATGGACCCCTTCTCCTTCTGCCTTCAATCTTTCTCAGCATCAGGGTCTTTTCCAGAGTCAACTCTTTGCATCAGGTGGCCAAAGTATTGGAGCTTCAGCATCAGTACTTCCAATGAATGTAAGTTGTGATGGGAGTCAAGCTAAACATGCCCGAGGGCTGGATTTGGTCCATAAGTTACTTTCTGCATCTCCAAATCCGACACTGAGAAGAACGGTAAGAAGTCATGAATAGCACCAGCCCATCCCAGGAGAAGTCAGAAGGCAGCAGTGCTGAGAGATGCTGGGGAGGCAGCTGCCAGTTCTGCTCACCTGTGGGAGGGAGGTGTCACCCTACACCCATCTGCCAAGGTTCTCTGCAAGTTGCTCCCGCCCATGGCATTAGTGCCACCTAGCGGACTTCCCAGGAAGTTGATACCCACGAAGGCCAGAGGATGGCGGGGGCCCAGCTTATGTGCTCAGTTGCTCAGTCATGACTGACTCCTTTCCGACCCCACGGACTGTAGCCCACCAGGCTCATCTGTCCATGGGATTCTCCAGGCAAGAATACTGGAGTGGTTTGCCATGCCCTCCTCCAGGGGATCTTCTCCACCCAGGGATAGAACCTGTGTCTCCTGTGTCTCTCCAGGTGGACTCCTCACCCACTGAGCCACCTGGAGCAAAGGCCAGAGGCAGAGCAAGTCACCACCAGTGAAATGGAAGCTGCGTTTTGGATAAACATAGATACCAAGTTCCCGTGGGATGCTGAGGCAGGGCCCTGGGGCTGTCTTGCTGTGTTCTCAGGCTGCCCAGTTCTGTCTGCCTGCCTGATGGGATCCTGACGGAATCTGCCCCTCAACAGCAGGACATCCCTGAGCCCAAGCGATCAGCTCAGAAAGGCCAGTTGTATGTATTTTCCTAAAACTCATCTTGTCAGAAGGCATCCTGAGCCCCCCAGGGCATCGGCGTTTGCCATCAGAGCTCTGTGCCGCCTCAGGGGTCTCATGGAAAACCTCCTACACTGGAGAGCATGGGTTATGTCTGCTCTGCTTCTCCTTGAAGGCCAAGTGTAGTTGGCCCTGCACACACGTGCTGGCCGTGGCCGGCAGCTCTTTGAGACACGCTGAACTTCACACCCACTTCACCATCATTCTTGCTGCCGTTTTTGCTGTAAGGACAGGGCAGAAATGATCCGGTGTGACACTCAGCTCTGAACACTCTCTTCATGGCAGCAGGTTAAACCTGTTACTCGGGGAACTGCAACTTTTCATTTTGGTGTGACCTCTGTATCCCAACTCAAAGCCCCAGATCTCTGCAAAGTTGTTAGAAAAGTTCTCCCCAGAGCAGAACAGTGAAAGTGTTAGTCACTGAGTCGCGTCCCACTCTTTGTGACCCCTTTGCCTGTAGCCTGCCAGGCTCCTCTGTCTGTGGGATTTTTCTAGGCAAGAATACTGGAGTGGGTAGATATTTCCTTCTCCAGGTGCTCTTCCTGACCCAGGGATTAAACCCAGGTCTCCTGCATTGCAGGCAGACTCTTTACTGTCTGAGCCACCCGGGAAGACCAAAACATCTGGGTCTTACAGGGGGCACCCGGATTGAACCTGGGCCCCCTCCTTGGGAGTGCAGAGTCTTAGCCACTAGACCACCAGGGAAGTCCCTAGAGCAGAAACAAAAGACCTGGGATTTTGACATCTCTGCTCCACTTGCAGAAAGAACACTTGCGTCCTTTTCATGAGGGTAACATTGGTGTTCACGATGTTTAAAGTCTGAGATTTTCCGAGTGTAAGATTAAGTGGGTCTGAAAATGTGTGAAGGGGCCAGTCGATGGATCCCAAGCCAGCTGTGCAGAGTGAGGCTTGAGCTTCCTTCCCACCTTCAATACCCAGAGCCCCGGAAGGGAGAAGCTGGCCCCAGCTGGACGGTATTTGGGAGGAGAGGTGCCGGAGTGTTATTAACAGACAGGGCACAAGCACGGCGGGGCACAGACTGGGGAGGGGAGGGGAGGGGAGGGAGGGACCCGGCCGCACTGTCGGTCGTGCAGAAGAGGATTCCAAGGATGGTTAAGAGCAGCAACCAACGAAAGCAGCCTTGGAAACTCCCGAGAGGCCCAGCGGACGCCACTAGGCAGAAACCCAAGAAAACAGTTATGCCTGCTTTCCTCCAAGAACACTCTAAGTCCACAGCGGACGGAGACAAAGGGGAACTTCTAAGTCCTTCTAAGATGAAGCATCCTATGGAGTGGAGTTACTAGGGAATAACAGCAAAATGTCTTCATCTGGACTGTCCCTCCATGACCACCATTACCCTTCCTGCTTGCAACTGAGGTCAGAATTAAACTGGAAAACAGCCTAAAGTGACTTTTTCCCTCCTTAGAGACTAGGTTATTATTTTCTGTCTCTACAACTCTATTTCCTTTAATATTTTATTGTTTAACTCTCATAGAAATTCACATTTTTTCATTTTCACATTAAAATTTTTTATGCTGGAGTGTAACTGATTTACAACATTGTGTTAGTTTCAGGTATATAGCAAAGTGATTTAGTTATACACTTATCTTTTTCAGATTCTCTTCCCATACAGGTTATTACAGAGTATTGAATAGAGCTCCCTGTGCCACATAATAGGTCCTTGTTCATTGTTTTATAACATACAGACATGTATCTGTACATTAATTCCAACCTCCTACTTTATCCCTACCTACCACCTTTCCCCTTTGGTAACCATAACTTTTTTTTTTCTAAATCTGAGTCTGTTTCTGTTCTGTGAACGAGTTCATTTCCTTTTTTTAAGAATCCATGTGTAAGGGACATCATATGGTATTTGTCCTTCTCTGGTTTACTTCACTTAGTATCATCATCTCTAGGTCCAACCATGTTGCTGCAGATGGCATTATTTCCTTCTTTTTCATAGGTGAGCGATATTCCATTGCATATACGCACCACATCTTCTTTATCGATTCAGTGACGTTCAAAGAGACAGGGAACTACAGAGCAAATGAATTTTCATAGCAACAGCAACGGGCATGACCCATCACTCTTGGGAAAGAGGCTAGTCTGAGTTTCTGAGGTCATGGAGCAAGTGGCAGTTCGTTTAAGTGTGGCCATTCCCGCCCCTTTCCCAGGCTCTGCCTCACCACCCTTTCTTCCAAGACAGCGGTAGTCCAGTCCTCAAAGGAGGGATAGAGAGAGAGAGAAATCGGCAGTCAGGTAAGGGCCATGAAGAGCGGGAAGCCTGCAATGCGGGAGACCTAGGTTCCATCCCTAGGTTGGGACGATCCCCTGGAGACAGGAATGGCTACTCACTCCAAGTATTCTTGCCTGGAGAATCCCACGGATGGAGGAGCCTGGCAGACTACATTCCACGGGGTCACTAAGCGTCGGACACGACTGAGCGCACACACACACACAATCTTCAGATGGCACCTCAGAAGCCAGAAGGTGCTTGCTCAGACGCAGGAGTGGAGAGCTGGCAATAATCAGGGGTCAGTCATGAGAACAGTGACTGACGTACCTCTTGAAAGTGGTCTGAGGCTCTGGTTTTTCACAAGAGGGTTGCCCGGGTGATCCTTAAGTTGTTGTTGTTGTTTTAAAGGTCATCAATGGCTTGCACCCAAGTGACACACCTAAATGACCCTTCAGGTTAGGATCCACATTTTCCCCCAACACCAACTATGGCCAACCGAGTTCTGACCCGAGAAGGTTGTGCTCCGCACTGAGGACTGCCAGTCTAAAAAATAAGTCAAAGAGCCAGAGACCTTAGGTCAAGGTGAGTTTATTGTCCAAACAGCATAATCTAATTGCATCCAGAACCATTTTCAAATCCATCTTTAAGCTAGTCAGCAAAACAGGTTATTATTTTTAAAAATCACTTAACACTGAAAAGATAGGACCTCAGAAAAGGCAGCTTGACTATACCATGCCACCATCATAGCCAATACAACATTTTTTTTTCCCATACTTCCTAAAAACCTTCCGTGTATACTGATCATGCTACTTTAGCACTTGCTCGCACGCCGACCAAATAAACACCCACACCTCTTATAGAGTACATGGTGAGAGATTAACATTGACTCGATATGGCATCACACTCGTTTAAAGCAAAAAAAAAAAA
>SJYQ01011128.1:165786-191730 GCA_006410935.1 Redunca redunca | reverse complement strand
CCTTTGGAAAATATATGATTAAAACCCAATGAAAAAAATTATTTGGAAAGATAGTAGTGGCAGTAATATAATATTTGAATCTCTATAAATCTAATGCTTTAAGAAGGTCAACAAATGTACCAAATAAATTGTTCAAATTAGAAATCTCTATTCATCAAAAGATCTCACTAAAAGAGTTAACAGTACAGTTCAGTTCAGTCACTCAGTCATGTCTGACTCTTTGCAACCCCATGAACCACAGCATGCTAGGCCTCCCTGTCCAACACCAACTCCCAGAGTTTACACAGACCCATGTCCATTGAGTCAGTGATGCCATCCAACCATCTCATTCTCTGTCATCCCCTTCTCCTCCTACCCTCAATCTTTCCCAGCATCAGGGTCTTTTCAAATAAGTCAGCTCTTTGCATCTAGTGGCCAAATTATTGGAGTTTCAGCTTCAACATCAGTCCTTCCAATGAACACCCAGGACTGATCTCCTTTAGGATGGACTGATTGGATCTCCATGCAGTCCAAGCAACTCTCAAGAGTCTTCAACACCACAGTTCAAAAGCATCAATTCTTCAATGCTCAGCTTTCTTTATAGTCCAACTCTCACATTCATACATGACCACTGAAAAACCATAGCCTTGACTAGATGGACCTTTGTTGGCAAAGTACATATATATGAAAAAATACTTTTCAGAACATATAAACAGCTTCTTCAAAGCAATAAGCGAAAGAGCAACAATATAAGTAAAAGCAAAAGGCTTACCTAGGAATTTGGTGAAAAAAGAATATCCAAACAACCAATAGAAGTCAAAACAGTGGTTATCTCTGGTGAAGTCAGACAGGGGAAAGCTATGTTCTGGAGATTTTAGAATATTCTATAGTTACATTTCTGCTTCCCAAGAGGCACTAGTAGTAAAGAATACACTTGCCAATGCAGGAGACTCAAGAGATGTGTGTTTGATCCCCAGGTTGGGAAGATCCCCTGGAAGAGGGCAGGACAACCACTCCAGTACTCTTGCCTAGAAAATCCCATGGACAGAGCAGCCTGGTGGGCTATGGTCCATGAGGTCACAAAGAGTCGGATATAACTCAGTGACTAAATAACAACAAAGACAAAAAATTAGTTACATTTAGTGGGTTAACAGATTCACAGGTTGAACACTTAAGATTGTAGACCTACCTAAATGTCTTATTATAGTTAATAAAATGGTTTTAAAACTTCATTGAAATACAACATCTCATTTATGAGTGACAAAATTCTACAGATATTACATAGTATTCTTGTGAAGAATCTCTGCAGCCACAACTCTGAAATATTATTAATAGATATATAAAATATCATAACTTTTATGGAGAATAAAATAATAATAACTAATAAAATCAGATATAATTTAATCCAGCTATACACTTTCAGGAACCTACCCCAAAGTTGTGTTGATGAAAAATATGAAAAGAAAGGTGTGCAAAGCTATGCATTGTACTTTTTACATATAACAAAAGACTGGGGACAATCTAAATACCCATCAAAAGAGGAATAGACAACTGGTACACATCCAGTCATTGAAGGATCAACATTCCAGAAAAGGAAAAAAATAAATATTTCTATATATACAATCATTAAGAGTAATTTGCAGTATACATTGTAAGTTTTGTTTTGATTTTAGCAAAGCATGATTAAAAAATGCAATGCAACATAGTTTAAATAAGGAAAAATATCTATTTACGGTTACATCTACATATATACATATGCGTGTATATGTGTGTGCATATATTTATATAAGATATATATATATATATAAAAGAAAAAATCTACAGTTAACTTTCCTTTATGGGCAGATTTTTCTATATAAAAATCGTAAAAGATTCAACACAAAAAACTGCTGAAAGTGAAAGTGTGAGAGTGTTAGTTGCTCAACCATGTCTGACTCTTTGCAACCCCATGAACTGTATAGCTCACCAGGCTCCTCTGTCCATAGGATTCTCCAGGCAAGAATACTGGCATGGGTTGCCATGCCTTTCTCCAGGGGATCTTCCTGATACAGGGATTGAACCCTGGTCTTCTGTATTGCAGACTGACTCTGTACCATCTGAGACACCAGGGAAGCACCCAAAGCTGATAGAATTGATTAACAAATTGAGCAAGGTTAAGAAGATCCAACCAGTCCATCCTAAAGGAGATCAGTCCTGTGTGTTCATTGGAAGGACTGATGCTGAAGCTGAAACTCCAATACTTTGGCCACCTGATGCGAAGTGCTGACTCATTGGAAAAGACCCTGATGCTGGGAAAGATTGAGGGCAGGAAGAGAAGGGGACGACAGAGGATGAGATGGTTGGATGGCATCACCGACTCAATGGACATGGGTTGAGATGGACTCCGGGAGTTGGTGATGGACAGGACGCCTGGTGTGCTGCAGTTCATGGGGTTGCAAAGAGTCGGACACAACTGAGCGACTAAACTGAACAGGATACAAGGACAATTTACAAAAATTAATTTATTACTGTACAGTAGCAATGAAGAGTTGGAAAAGCTGGAAATAATACAAATGACCCTAAAATGGTGACTAGGCTAAAGCAAATAAATGGTGGTACAGCTTTATAATGGAATGTCATAAAACAGTGAAAAGGAATGTACTACTGATATACATAATAACAATTATTAATATCAAATGCATTCTGAGAACTGAAAGAAACCTGTTTCAACAGGCTGCATGTTACAAGATTCCATTTCTCTTTTTTCTTTTTTCAAAAAATTTTTATCAAAGTACAGTTGATTTACAATGTTGTGTTTATTTCTGCTATATGGCAAAATGCTTCAGTTATATATGTATACATATGTATTATTTTCCATTATTATTTATCACAGGATATTGAATATAGTTCCCTGTACCTCCGTTTCTATGATATTTTGAAAAAGACAAAACAATAGAGACATAAAACAGACTAGTGGTTGTCAGAAAATGGGGGTAGTTGCATTTTGGTCTTGAAGGGATCCAGAGAGACTTATGTGATATCTTGACTGTTGTGATTACACAACTCTAAGATTTTGTCAAAACTTGAAAAGTGTACACTAAAAGGAGAGATCTTAACTATATGTAACAAAAACAAAAAATGATGGGACAGTAAACTCTTAAGTAATGAAAAATAATTATATTCACTTATAGGATGATGGTAACGGGATGGAATGATCATGGACAGAGTATTTTCTCTAAAGATTGCAGATTCTTTTGAAAGATTTATTTTAGATGTGATTTTAACTTATGTCAATATCACACATAATTATAAAACAAAATTAAATTTTGAAATGCAATTTATAAAAATTAATGTAAAATTAAACAAGCCTATCATAAACTACAGTAATAACACAGGGCTTAAAAAACAAAACAAAAAAGTAATTTACACAAAAACAGTTGTGAACTATTTTCCTAAATCGTGTTGCTGATAGTATTATAACACTTTTTGTTATCCAGTCTTCTCTATGTGTATTTTACAATAGAGCAAATGATTAATTATTTTGCTACCATTTAGAATCAAAATATTTTACATGAGTGAAAGGAGTTTCTTTTCAAAGAAAGTATACAGTAGGATTTATCCAGTGTAGAGGTTTTGGTAAGCAGGTGCAATAGGAAGATAACAATACATCAGTGTTAATTATATAGGCAAAAATGTACTAATGGATACTACAAGGTTAACTGTGCATATTTCCTGCTTTATTCATGGGATCAAAATTTCTAAGGAGCTCTGTAGTTAGAAATAGTACTTAGAGGCACCAATTTGGATGTAGAAGATGCTCACTGTTATTTTGTTTTGAGGTCTGCTCTGTAGAAAAAGCTAGAGTATACAATATATCATGATGAGTTAATATTGATACTTTTAATTCAAATTCAGGACTACAGAATCATTACTTAGTCTTTATGATGTTGTTGATCCTGCAAAATGAAATAGATGGGCAGCTTTCTAAGGTGTTGCATGATACATATAATAAAAGTCTCTGTAACTGGAAACAGAAACTTGACTCTAATTATCACAGTGGGAATCTAAGCCTCTCACCTGGTTCCCACATCTAAACCTGTTATTAGAACAACAATCTATCGATTGAGGGAGAGGCTAGGTCAACTGAAGGAATGCAGCCACAACTTCTGCTATAAATTTTCCCCCAAAGGCTAAGTATCCTTTCACCAAAAGACTAAAACCTGAGAGAAAGTAAATGCTCAGTAAAAATTGTTTTCTTAGATATTAATTATGAATTATGATTAATATCTGAACAAAATATAAAGTGGTCAGAAGGATTACATAGATAACATATTGTGTTCCTGAGGTGGACATACTTGTCTACCAAATGAATTCTCATCTTACTGATGGGAAAAGCCATAAGACCCCTTGTACCTCCATTACATTCTCTTGTACCATCAAAAAGAGAAAAGGAATGACTACCTCATGCAATGGGGATATGCAGAGATTAATGCACCAACAAATCTTTGAACGATTTAAGGTTGTTGACTCTTATCACACCTTGGTTTATCTTTCCATGCTTCATGGAAAATTGCAAGGATTCTTCATGGATTTTGATTTTTTAAAAAGCATGTACTACTGAAAACAATAAAACTGGGAGGCCGATGGGACTTGCTTTTTCAGATACAATATCTTTACTGGATCAATTCACCCACCATCTATTGCTCTGGCATATTCTTTTGTTTCTTGATTCTAATTAGTAAAGGCTATCAGAAGCAATTTGCCTTACAAAATGGAGAAAGCAATTCACTTTCAATGTCCTACCTCAGAATTACTATGTCAGCTTTTCTGGTCCCTGTAATACAATTTTCCAGAAGAAACTTAATGTCTTGATAACCTCTAAAACATCAAGATTATACATTAAATAAATGACATTATATTAATTGGGCTGAGTGAAAGTAAGTAGGCAATACCCTCAGGTGCCATATTAAGATACTTACATGCCAAAAGTAGTTAAATTCTATGAAAATTCAGAGTCTTGTCATATCAGTGAAATTTTAAGTAGTCCATTGGTATTAAATATGCTAGGATAGTCTCTCTAAATAGGCCTGTTTCCTGTCCCTTGTGGAGCCCATCACTAAGAAGGAGTGACCAGTTTGGGGTTTTGGATGTAACTGTATTTAAATTTGCAACTTAGAAGACCTCTAGTTCTGACTGGAGCCCAAATTAAGAGAGAATCCTGGAGTGAGTAAGGCTGTGGTCCGTGAGTCCCTGACACTAGAGCCTTCTGTGCCAGGAAACCAATAAACTTCTTTGCATGCTGAAACTATTCTCCATTTGGGAGTGCCCCCGGGTCTAGTTTCTGTCTCTTGTGGAGACTGAATGCCTGAATAAGGAAAAAGAGGCAAAATGCAACCTGAACTACAAATCAACAACCATGTATCTTCTCATGCACCTTATTATACAGTTTAGATATGGAAATAGACAATGCGTTTAACCACAACACATTTGCACCTCTCTAGTGATTTCTTCCTTGTGTGACATATACTACCATGGTGCTTGTAGACAATGGTCTCATAGTCTTACCTTGATATCGTTTGAGATGCCTTATCCTCCAAGATTTAGCATGGCATATCTAATCACAGAGGCCATCTTGGTCTCTTTGTTAGTTTTTGAAAACATATATCATCTGAGAATGGTCTATGTCTACTGTGCCCCTAATGCTGACCTTGTCCTGGAACAATCCCAACTGATTTTTTATTATTATTAATTTAGCGTCCTTCAGATGGAGAGGGTCTACTGCATAAGAGTATCTGTGACTACAATCCTCATATACCTGTATCCCAGAAATGGAACCCTAGATACCTGCATGAGTCAGTTTAGTCTGTTATACATTAGCTGATGAGAAGGGAAAAACCAAAACAATCCGCCTTTTTTCTGTTGATTTCTAGCCTTTCATTCTTCCTACTTCTGTCTATGACATGCATTCTGTAATCTGTACTAAGTGACATATTGAGCACATGCATTCATGTGAGAGCTTGCATGTGCTCACACACACATACCCCAACAACAAGCTACTGGCGTGAAATAAACAAAAAGACCTATCCTGACCTCTGTGTGTGCAGATGGAGACTGAAGGGTGCTGTCCATTCTGATCCCTATTTCTTCACAGCAAGCACCATGATAGCTGTTTTTCAGGTCTCTGGGGGAAAAAAACTATTTCAGTTTTAATCCTCAACAAAGAATTCTCACTTTCCACTAAAGGGGGTAAGAGCTAACTCTCTCAATGAACAGAATGTTGATTAAAATAGAGAATGCAAATAAAAAATTTAGGAGCAAATCAAATCTGTTTGTTGTGAGGGAAGAAGGAAAGAGGAGAGAGGAAAAAGCTTTTCTTAGTTCGTGACTGAGGTAGAAAGCATCTTGCAAAGTTCTGTAGTGCTATCTTCTATCCATATACATTGTTGAATACTGGTTATATATAGCTTACCAGTTAAATTAGATATATAGCTGTTATCTCCTTCTCTCAAACATAAGAAGTAACAGAAAAGGAAAAAAATGGAAATTTTAAGATATTAACTCTGAAGGATGATGAAAATGGGGACAAAGAAAACAGTGGATGAAAATTCTCAGCTAAGCCTTAGAAAGAGGATGGAAAATTGATAACTGACCACAGTGAGAAAGTTAAATCTGCAGATCAACTGTGAGTCTCAGAGCCTGGAGGCATTGCAGCACTTGCAAGCAGAAGGTGACAAGGAGAGCTTGTGTAAGCATTCTATGTACACTGTATTTGGCCCTCCTTCATGCATGAGATGACTGCTACTCATTATCAGTGCTGCACGAAACAAGATGTTTCACTCTGTACAGCAAATGAAAAAGAGTCGAAGTCACCAAGCACAGGGGAAGGAAGAGGAGAGACTTGGACAGAAAAAAAAGGAATTCTGTGAAAGGGTTCATTGGGAACTGCAGATACTAAGCAACCTCCTCCACTATTTTCAAGGAAGATTACCATCCAGGCAAATTACAGCCCTACCTCCGTCAACTAGGCATGAGATGGAAGACTTTTGCCCTAGAGAAATTAAATGAACCAGAGAAAAGATCTTAACACTGAGACTTATATTTCATTCATTTCAGTGTTATCCAAAATTTTAATTTAATACTATTCTCTCAACACCTCCAATCAATGGCACTGAATACAAGATTTCCACAAAAGCACACTGAAAATGCAGTTTTCATGTACTCTGCATTTGCTTGCCCTATAGCACTAACATACTCTTGCTCTAAATAGGTCCTAATAAATATTTTCTGAGCCTATTAACAAATTCAGACATATACTTGCCAAATCTCAGTTATCAAAAAATCACAAAGTGCTGGAAGAAACTTTTGCAAGTCAACTTAATGTGTTCCCTAAGCACAATAACTTCTGAGCAGAGTTTCTATCATAGTTTTGCACAATGTCAAGACAGAAGTGAACAAACCCACATGGAACTTTAGAGATCTTACATTTTTGATTCACTGAAGCTAAACCAAATTATTTAATAGCTTAAAGTCAATCGTCTATCTTTTCAAAATTTCAGCATCAGCATTCATGAAAAGTTTCAGTGGAGCTTCAGACTAGGAACTAAAAAAGACAGTGGTAGTCAACTGTGTATCCATGGAAATAAGAAATGAGCAGACTTTTTGATAAGATTATGCTATCTTTGGGATAGGTCATAATAACACCTAGTGAAAGGAGACACAGGACAGAAAAGGGCCTGAAGCAAGCCCATCCTCATTAAATTTATCTCAACTCCATTGCTCTCATTTGTCACTTGTCTCATTGGCACTGTATTTTTCAACCCTCCAGCACTGTAAAAAAATGTCTAGTTGTTTCTAAATTCAATGAGAGCTCTGGCTTTCGTGAAAAATTTTTTGATAACTCACTTCCTATTTACCGGAAAGGGTTGAGAAAAACTTATGGAATTAATTTCTTGATTATAGTTAATGTTCGAATTTTTAGAATAGATCATTGGGCTTCTCACTGATCTCCTTAGTAAAGCAGCCACCCTTTTAAAGTTTCTGTTTTATATTGTACCTCATTGACTCCCATGAGAATGAAATAATATAATGTGTGTAAAGTGCTTAGCACAATAGCTACATGAGTCAATGTATGTTAACAGGTAGCAGTTTAGGCTATTATATCATTATTGCTATTAACTTGCAATTTCAAACACTTGCTATTTAATATCTTAAAAAAAAACATGTATTTTCTTCTACATCTGGCTAATGTTTAAGTCATGTAGAATCATAATCAAATGTTATTCCTTCCTTTTGACATGATTTTTTTTCTTCTTTATTCTTTTCTTTTTGAGAATAAAGGTAAAATTATGATCACTCAGGGTTAAATACTAATAGTTTTGAGAATCTTCATTTTCCTCAGTTATATTGGCTTTTAATGTCAGGTAAACAGTTAATTGCAGTTCTGCTTTGAACTCTTTGAAAAATATCTACCAAGATGTATCTCTGGTCCCTTTACCCTTAGAAACTGATAGAGGAAGATATATACTCTCTATTATTCAAATGCATCCATTTTTTACTTAAGTATCTGTTCATTAGCAGCCTTAACTGTAACTGCTAGAATATGGATTTGCTCTCTTGCTGAATTCAGTTTCGTTTATAGAATGAAACATTAAATTTCCCATCTTTTGTAACTAGAGTTACAAACGTCCAGTGTGCCTTAAACATATCGCCTTATGCTTATTTTCCTACTATCCCTTCTTGTTTATATCTGCACTTGATTTTTCATATTTTAATGAAGTATAATGAAAACATGTATTAATTTATGCCACGATGGCTCTTGCAGACACCATGTTGATTTTCAGTTCTGTCTTGTTCTCCTCTAGCATTCTGGAGATACATGTGAAATGAACAAAGTGATTAATTTAAAACAATTAAATCTGAGAAATGACCAATGACAACCAGTCTCTTCTTTTAAGACCTTCTCAGACTCACAGACTTCATGTAATAATATATATCTCTATCACACACACACATACAAGATGGGAGCAAGAGACAGAGAGAGGACTTATTTATAACATTTACCAATGAATGTTCGTGGCCAATCAAATTTGAAATACTAAATAAAACACATATATTACATTAAAATATCAGGAGAAAATTCAGTACACACTTTTCACACTTTGGAAGTAAGGAAGTAATTGCCAAACGTGACATCCATGCCATTGTTAGGAAGGAAAAGACTGACATAATGGATTGCATGAATATTTAAAATGTCTTTAGAGAAAAGAAACAAAAACAAAATTAAAACAGGTTATATACTAGGATAATATTGAATCTCATGTGACAATTTTTAAAAGCGCATCACTTTTTTTTTTAGGCAGNTTCTCTATTCTTTGCTTAAAAAGCCAAGTGATACTTTTTTCCTTTCTTTTTTTGGTTATGGTTCCATAATTTAAAATTAAAATAATTTTTGCAATGACCCATATGACTTATAGAATATTATTATTATAGTTTACAACATAATAATTTAAAAGAGTAGAAACTGCCAAATTTTATTATATTTGGTATTTCTATTTCTACCTTGGTGACATAAACTCAAAGTTTTGTTCTAGCTTCTCATATTTAAAAATCTTCAGTACTTGCTCTGGGGGTTAATTATAGAAGCAATTCCAATATAAGGTTCTTCTGTTGGGTGGAAATGACATCAAATATTTCCTTTGAAATTTCCTTTAGACCAACTTATGAACCTGTGTATATGTGTATATATGAAATGGGAAGGTCAGTGCTATTTTCTAATCAGAAGCAAGCAACATTTAACAGTAATTGAATAGATTAATATATGATAAATCTGTGCTGTGCTTAGTCATTCAGTCATGTTCAACTCTTTGTGACCCCATGGACTGTAATCTGCCAGGCTCCTCTGTCCATGGGGATTCTCCAGGCAAGAATACTGGAGCGAGTTGCCATGCCCTCATCCAGAGGATCTTCCCAAACCAGGGATTGAACCATGGTCTTCTGCATTGCAGGTGGATTTTGTTTTTACCCTCTGAGCCACCAGGGAATTCAGTTCAGTTCAGTCACTCAGTTGTGTCTGACTCTTTGTGACCCCATGGACTGCAGCATGCCAGGCCTCCCTGTACATCACCAACTCCCAGAGCTTGTTCAAATTCATGTCTGTTGAGTCAGTGATGCCATCCAACCATCTCATCTTCTGTTGTCCCCTTCTCCTGCCTTCAGTCTTGTCCAACAACAGAGTCTTTCTAATAAATCAGTTCTAGGCATCAGGTGGCCAAAGTATTGGAGCTTCAGCATCAGTCCTTCCAATGAATATTCAGGATTGATTTCCTTTAGGATTGACTGGTTTTATCTCCTTGAGGTTCAAGGGACTCTCAAGAGTCTTCTCCAACACTGCAGTTCAAAAGCATCAATACTCAGCTTTCTTTATGGTTCAACTCTCATATCTATACATGACTAATAGAAAAACTATACCTTTGACTAGATGGACCTTTGTTGGCAAAGTAGTGTCTCTGCTGTTTAATATGCTGTCTAGGTTGGTCAGTTTTTCTTCCAAGGGACAAGCATCTTTTAATTTAATGGCTGCAGTCACCATCTGCACTGATTTTGGAGCTCAAGAAAATAAAGTCTGTCACTGTTTCCATTGTTTCCCCATCTATTTGCCATGAAGTGATGGGACTGGATACCATGATCTTAGTTTTCTGAATATTGAGTTTTAAGCCAACTTTTTCACTCTCCTTTTTCACTTTCATTAATAGGCTCCTTAGTTTTTCTTCACTTTCTGACATAAGGGTGGTGTCATCTGCCAGGTTATTGATATTTCTCCCAGCAATCTTGATTCCAGCTTGTGGTTCATGCAGGCTGACGTTTCTCATGATGTACTCTGCATATAAGTTAAATAAGCAGGGTGACAATATACAGCCTTGACATACTCCTTTCCCAATTTGGAATCAGTTCATCATTCCATGTCTGGTTCTAACTGTTGTTTCTCGACCTGCTTACAGATTTCTCAGTAGTCAGGTAAGGTGGACTGGCATTGGTGGCCATACCTGGTGCAAGAACACTGGAGTGAGTAGCCTATCTCTTCTCCAGGGGAACTTCCCAACCCAGGAATTGAACTGGGGTCTCCTGGACTGGGGGCAGATTCTTTGCCAGCTGAGTGACCCAGGAAGCCCTAATAAAGTTTGTTTGTTTGTTTTCAAAAATACACTGAGTAGTTCCCCCCACCCTTAAGAAAGAACTAGCAGTGAATTTTACAGACAAAATCTTTGAATTTTTCCAGGACTTTCTGTCTGGGATCTATCTGTATGTGAAAAATCCAAGAATCATAAGAACTTAATTTTTACCAAATCCTATGCCAGATTACAAAAGTTTCTGTAAAATATTCAAAGTTCCTCAGAAAAGTGAAAATATATATATAGATAGATAGATAGATACACATATAGCATAATGATCCGTTTGGTAAACAGAGTGTGACACTTCAGATCCCTGAAAAAAAGAAGGAAAGAAATTCTATAGTTATGGTCTGTGTCCAGTGTGAACCTCTCCTTGTTGGTATCTTAGACTTATCAAATGCAAAACTGTGTTCCCAAGTCTACTCATCCTGAGTCTTCTAGTCTTCTTCATCTCAGTTCAGCACAACTCCACTTTCAAATTTTTCAGTCCTTTATCCCTACTCTTCTTTCTTTGCCACTAAATATCTGTCATAAGTAGATTCTTACTTCATGTATCTCTGGACCACTGCTGCTGTCTCCAGGCACAGCAGCCACGTAGTGAGGGACTTCCTCCCCTCTGAACACATTACTGCAGTGGCCCCCTCTCTGTTCTCTTCTCACCCTTGTCACCCTACAGCCTATTTTCAAAGAAACAGTCAGAGTTTACCCTGTCAAAACATCACTCAGATCTTGTCTCGCTTCAAATTTCTCACAATGCTCCTGCCTCACTCAGTCTGAGCAGAGGCCCAAGTTCCAACGTTGAAGTTTAAGGTCTTACCTGATTCCCTCCCTGTTACCTCTCTGAACTCACTTCTAGGAACTCTACTGCTCTCTCAGTTGTTTCTAACTCCTCTTGCCTCCTCATTATTTCTGAGACTCCATGACATAACAGCCCCTTATGACTTTGCCAGTCACCCACTTCCCTCTGGCAATAATGCTTTTCTTCTGGGTAAGGGAATGTGACTCTCCTCTCTTTTTTTCACGTGTGTGTGTGTGTGTGTGTGTGTGTGTGCTCAGTTGCTTAGTTGTGTCCGACTCTTTGCAATCCCAGGGACTGTAGACCACCAGGCTCCTCTGTCCATGGGATTCTCCAGGCAAAAATATTGGAGTGGGTTGCCATTTCCTCCTCCAAGGGATCGTCCCAACACATGCATCGAATCTCTGTCTCCTGCATCTCCTGCCCTGGAGTTTAATTATAGAAGCAATTCCAATATAAAGTTCTGCTGTAGGGGGAGAAATGACATCAAATATCTCTTCTGAAATTTCCTCTAGACCAACGTATAAACCTGTGCGTGTGTATATGTATGAAAGGGGAAGAAGGTCAGTGCTATTTTCTAATCAGAAGCAGGCAGATTCTTAACCACTGAGCCACCTGGGAAGCCCTTTTATTTTCATGAAATTTCCTCAACTGACACTTTCTTAAGAGCTCTTTCACATCACATTACAATTTCTTTGTTCAGCTCCTGCAACCCCAGGATATCTTCCTGCTTTAAACTTCTCCTTACAACTTGTAACTCTGATGTATGTTTTAGTTACTTAATGCATGTGTTGTCTGCCTGTCTGCTACAAGTTAAGACACATGAATGGAATTTTTTCTGTTTTACTCCGTGCTCTGTCACTGGTTCCTGCAACAGTGTCTGGCATCAGGGGCTCACAATGCACATCCCATCCCCATTGCATTCCGTGTATGCAGGACTTTCTGGAGCATAACTGAATAGCAAGAGAATGGTCCCCCTGGAATCATACAAAATACTGACCTTGTCCATCCACTAAGTATAAAAATATTAGAGAAATAAATGACTGTATAAATCGGTAGTCATAATACCATAGGTAAGTGGTCTCAGAATTTGAAGTTCCTTTGTTTGTGTTTTAAGACTCAATGCTAGGCAAAACAATGGCAACAGTAAAAAGATTATTGGATTATTAGTTGTCAAAGGTAGTAGGGGCAGGGGTGGATAGGGATAAAGAGGCAGAACACAGAGGCTTTCTAGGGCAGCAACAAGACTGGATGATCCTATAATATTAGACATATGTCATACTTGTCCAAACCCTAGAATGAACAGCACCAAGAGTTAACTCTAATGTAAACTATCAGTTCTGGGTGATTATGATGTGCCAGTGTAGCGTCATCAATTGTCATAAGTGTACTGATCTGGTGGGAGATGGTGATGGCTGTCAGGGGAGGAGGGCTGTACATGCGTGGGAGAAGAAACAATACGAGAAATCTCTGACCTTGCTTTCAATTTTGTAATAAACCTAAAACTGCTCTAAAAATAGAGTTAAAAAAATACTTCATGTCATATTAATCTATGTTTATTCTATTGTAATTACTGAAACTCTTTTTTTTTTTTTAATGCCTTGTAAGGTAAAATGTGAAAAATACATAAAGAAGTTTTTCCCAAAATTCAGTAATTTAGAATTCAGACAACATTCTCAGTCTGGAGTTGTCTTTTTGATTTAAGTAACCATCCAGTTTCTATATTTTTCTCTGGAAGGACATAGGCCAGCAAGCTAAAGCAGTTAATTTTGTTTTATTCCTCCTCATTCAGTAAACATTTATTGAGTGCTTGATAGGTTCCAGGTGTGCTATTAGATATCTTAATGCTTGTTATTTAAATTAAATACTAACAGAAGCTATATAATGCTGTGTTCTGGTACCAAGATTGTGAGTTGTCAAAGACATTGTTCAGACAAATCATAAAAAACTATAATGCACATATCCTGAGCATTTATTTTCTTTTTCCTGAGGATCAGTNAGTTGTCAAAGACATTGTTCAGACAAATCATAAAAAACTATAATGCACATATCCTGAGCATTTATTTTCTCTTTCCTGAGGATCAGTAATGAATGCAATGTCCAAAGATGTCCTCATTGCAATGAATATGATATCCACATCATAGAAAACATAAAGGGCAAACACACCCTTCCTAAATGTATTTAACATTTTTTACATTTTAAGTACAAGTCCATGTTTGGTTATGAAAATACAGATAGATATTTGAGAGAAAAAACTTGAGGCTGCATTTGGTTTCCTATTTTAATTTTAAGGAAACTTACTTTTAAACTAATGGTTGCAGAAACAAAAAATCAGTATTTTTTTAATATGGAAAATTCATCTACTTCTGCTGAAGTTATGTCCTGCTGTGTATCATTTTTATCAACTCATACTTCAGATGTAAAAAATCTTCATCAAAAGGAATCACATAAAGAAAGTATTATAAGCCCAAGGTTGTAAACATAAAGGAGGCAGCTGAGAGGCTATAAGTGAAGTGAGTGAAGTCACTCAGTCGTGTCCGACTCCTTGCAATCCCATAGACGGTAGCCTACCAGGTTCCTCCGTCCGTGGGATTTTCCAGGCCATAGTACTGGAGTGGATTGCCATTTCCTTCTCCAGAGAATCTTTCCCAGGTTCCTCCGTCCATGGGATTTTCCAGGCCATAGTACTGGAGTGGATTGCCATTTCTTTCTCCAGAGAATCTTTCCGACCCAGGGATCGAACCCAGGTCTCCTGCATTGTAGGCAGACGCTTTACTGTCTGAGCCACAGGGAAGCCTGAGGCTATAAGTACCCTGGTTCAAATGACTAGCAATCCACAAGTCTGTATTTGTGTCCCCACCAGTTCTAAAGTTGGGTTTGGGTTCCTAATAAACATTATAATATTTTGTATAACTCATCTGTTGAATTTCTTTTTCCTTGGGTATATCAGTTTACTTTCTGAAATTCATCCCTAGATAAAGTAATGATCTTTATACTTCTCAATGCATTATTTTATTGTGGTAGTCCATTTGCTTGCTTCAAAAATGTCTTAAAGAGCTATGTAGTTTAAAAAAAATCAAAATGAATTATGAATATTTATGTGTATTGTATATCATTTATACTACATTCCAAGGTCATTGCAAACAGGAAGAATAAAGATAAGGAATTTCAAAAATAATTCCATCCATCAAATGATCATTACTTTACCAAAAACTGAAATTTTAGGTGAAAAATGCAGTTATGAAATGCAGCCATCTCATGTGTAATATGGTTGACCTTGTTCATATTTTCCCAAGGAAAAGTAATTTACAGGTGCATTATTTTCATTTTACTTTTCTTTTAGATTTCTGTAGAAAAGAGCTAATATACCTGTGTTCAAAGGAAAGAGCCAAAAGATTCAAGGGCAAGCATGCAGTACATAGGACACTGTGAGATTAGGCTTATAGCATCCAAACCATGTATCTTACAGTTTCCAGCTGTGAAATGGATTTACTGCACAGCTCCAGACTTGAATTCACCTGCATATGAGAGGACAGTCCATCTTTAGATTAATCATTTTTTGGCCAGGAAAAAGTTATTTTCCTGAGTGTCTTTGGAGGGTCATCAGGAGATTATTAAATCCTATAGGCTGTAAAAGACATTCGCTCCACTAGATGAATTCTTTCTAAAGTTGCACTTTATCCACTGACCAATTTGGTTAATACCATGCTGCAAACAATTTTCCTGAGAACAATGCTTTTTTATTCAGATGAAAGGGTGCTGATATTATCAGAGAGATGACCCAGGGGTCATAATAATCCTAACTGGGTACATCAGGTGTCACAAGAATATAGAAATGTATGTACTAAGCTTTGGTCAGTCACAAACACCACACACACACACACACACACACACACACACACACACACAAAGATTCTAAATGTAACCCAAGTAGTTTGGGGTACAAAGTTAAAGAGTGGGAATCTCTTCAAAACTTTTTTTTTTCTTTTTGCCTGAAAACAAATAAGAGCTCCTCTCTAGCTAACAGCCTTCATTATATCTTGTGTTAAAAATACTCTTGAATACTCTAATGATGTTTTAAAATTATTATTATTATTATTATTGGCCATGCTATGCAATAGCAAGAAGAGATAAGAAAGCCTTCCTCAGTGATCAATGCAAAGAAATAGAGGCAATCAACAAAATGGGAAAGACTAGAGATCTCTTCAGGAAATTAGAGATACCAAGGGAACACTTCATGCAAAGAAGGGCTCGATGAAGGACAGAAATGGTATGAACCTCGCAGAAGCAGAAGGTATTAAGAAGAGGTGGCAAGAACTGTACAAAAAAGAGCTTCAAGACCAAGATAATCACGATGGTGTGATCACTCACCTAGAGCCAGACATCCTAGAATGTGAAGTCAAGTGGGCCTTAGAAACCATCACTGCAAACAAGGCTAGTGGAGGTGATAGAATTCCAGTTGAGCTATTTCAAACCCTGAAAGATGATGCTGTGAAAGTGCTGCACTCAATATGCCAGCAAATTTGGAAAACTCAGCAGTGGCCAAAGGACTGGAAAAGGTCAGTTTTCGTTCCAATTACAAAGAAAGGCAATGCCAAAGAATGCTCAAACTACCACACAATTGCACTCATCTCACACACTAGTAAAGTAATGCTCAAAATTCTCCAAGCCAGGCTTCAGCAATACATGAACCATGAACTTCCAGATGTTCAAGCTGGTTTTAGAAAAAGCAGAGGAACCAGGGATCAAATTGCCAACATCTGCTGGATCATGGAAAAAGCAAGAGAGTTCCAGAAAAACATCTATTTCTGCTTTACTGACTCTGCCAAAGCCTTTGACTGTGTGGATCACAATAAACTGTGGAAAATTCTGAGAGAGATGGGAACACCAGACCACCTGACCTGCCTCTTGAGAAACCTATATGCAGGTCAGGAGGCACCAGTTAGAACTGGACATGGAACAACAGACTGGGTCAAATTGAAAAAGGAGTACATCAAGGCTGTATATTGTCACCCTGCTTATTTAATTTCTATGCCAGAGTACATCATGAAAAACACTAGGCTGGAAGAAGCACAAGCTGGAATCAAGATTGCCGGGAGAAATATCAACAACCTCAGATATGCAGATGACACTACCCTTATTGAAGAAAGTGAAGAGGAAGTAAAAAGCCTCTTGATGAAAGTGAAAGAGGAGAGTGAAAATGTTGGCTTAAAGCTCAACATTCAGAAAACTAAGATCATGGCATCCGGTCCCATCACTTCATGGGAAATAGATGGGGAAAAAATGGAAACAGTGACCAACTTTATTTTCTTGGGTTCCAAAATCACTGCAGGTGGTAACAGCAGCCATGAAATTAAAAGGCGCTTGTTCCTTGGAAGAAAAGCTACGACAAACCTAGACAGCATATTAAAAAAGCAGATAAATTACCGACAGAGGTCTGTCTAGTCAAAGCTATGGTTTTTCCAGTAGTCATGTATGGATGTGAGAGTTGGACCATAAAGAAAGCTGGGCACTGACTGAAGAATTGATGCTTTTGTACTGTGGTGTTGGAGAGGACTCTTGAGAGTCCCTTGGACTGCAAGGAGATAAAACCAGTCAATTCTAAAGGAAATCAGTCCTGAGTATTCATTGGAAGGACTGATGTTGAAGCTAAAGCCACCTGATGGGAAGAGCTGACTCGTTAGAAAAGACCCTAATGCTAGAAAAAACTGAAAGCAGGAGGAGAAGCAGAGGACAGAGGATGAGATGGTTGGATGGCATCACTGACTCTATAGACATAGGTTTGCGCAAGCTCCAGGAGATGGTGAAGGACAGGGATGCTTGCTGTGCTGCAGTCCATGGGGTCACAAAGAGTCAGTTATGACTGAGTGACTGAACAACAACATTTAGTTGAAGAAAAAGGCAAAACAAGGTATGCAAGTAGGGTGGAGTATGTTTGGCAGAAGTTTAATAAACTCAAACATTTTATTGAAGTCTCTAACCCTATGTTTACTTGTATTTTTATGTTTTTTTTAATTTTTATTTATATATATATATTTTTTAATTTTTATTTTTACTTTATTTTGCTTTATAATACTGTATTGGTTTTGCCATACATTGACATGAATCAGCCACGGATGTACATGAGTTCCCCATCCTGAACCCCCCTCCCACCTCCTACCCTATATTGTCTCTCTGGATCATCCCCGTGCACCAGCCCCAAGCATCCTGTATTTTTATGTTTTGACAAGTGTAATCGAATTACCTCTGTGGTGTTTAAATTGTTTCTGCATATTATGTATACCATTGTACAAATGGAACTATGGCTTAGCTTAGAAAAGCCACTTAGGGGCTATTATGTTTTTAAAAATGTATTTAATATTTAATGAACATTAGTTTCCTCATAGTTAACAGGGATTTAATAAGAAAATGAATATTAAGTTGCAATGTAAACTATTATGTATTAGAGAAATATAAACAATGAAGCAGAAGACAGAAAGCAAACACAAGATACTTTATTCTAAAGACTCCAAATCCAAATGTAATTTTTGTTATAAAGAGTTACAGATGAATAGACACTGATTTTTTGTTTCAGATGCTTTGATTCTGTCTCTTAGGGCAACATAGACTTTCTTCAATGAAAATCCCTTTGTAAATTATTAAGTTTTAACCAGTTACCAAATAAAGAGAAGCCTTGTTTCACAGCTTTCATAGTACCAGATGGTTTTATCAGAATGGGCCTGCCTTTCATAACAGTTGAGTTTAGTAAGGAAAGCTAGTCTATAAGAAGAAACACATTTGAATCTCTTTAAGAAAAAAAAAATTACATTTGATATCTATTAAAATGGATATGTCTTCTTCACTTTTTCACTAAAAGGCACCAAAGTCAAAATAAAGAATAAAATAGTAGCTAAATAATAGTATAATAAAATCTCTAAACAAACTGTATGCATTTGCACCAATTCCCTATTTCACTGGTGTTTGTCCACAGACAAATTATTTATAATTGCTAAGTCATAGTTCCTCATTTCCAAAATGGTGAATGTGAGAGAATGTATTGTATTGATTTATGAAACATAAAAGGGCAGTTAATGCAAAAACTAGCACATTACATAGAACATAAGAAATTCTCAATAAATGTTTTGGCTCTTATTATAAAGATCAGTGAGTGGTGGTCAGTAAAGAAGATATATATTTAAAATAGAATCAGTAATCATTATCTCTTTTGCTTCCAAAAATTTGTCCCAGGTACAAAAGGTGACTTTCTATTATGTCATGTTTTTTAACTGGGACACCATCTGTAAGTCTGCTATAAGAAAATAAGATATTCATAATTTTATAGACAATGCAAAACAGCATAATTAAGAAAATAATTCATATTTGTTTTAAAACAAATCTCATTTCCAGTACTATAATAAAGTTCTTTTACAAATAACATCAGGACCAAAAATAAATTTATAAAACTAATTGGAGTCATACAAGCTGAGCTAATGAGTGTCATTTGGGTCAAATTCTCAAATTACAAATAAATGTTATCATTTGTCAACTGAACACTTTCCTCAATAAATCCTTGCACTGCTTTTCTTACTTCTCAGGCACATGGGTTGAGATTTCCTTGTGATTTAGTAAACTGCATGTGCCTATGTCTGATCTCTCACCTAGTGGAAAAGTTTACCTTCAAATAGCAGCTAATTCAAATATTGCATAATGCAAAATGCAATCTGGAGGGCGATAATACTTTGATTATACTAACACAATCATTTTTCATCTCCCTCAAGTAGCTGTACCACAGGAAAAGTGTGTGACTCCATGGAAAAACTCTCAGTGCACCTACAACAGGAAGCATTTATCTGTGTTCTGCTGACAATGACAACCCTCAGTATGGATAGCAAGTTTTATTCTCTGTTCACTCATGGGATGCTTATGTGGACAATTCCCTTGAAATTCAGCTTGATTTATGACTAATCTTCCCTGCTCTACTGAGCCAATAAATTCAGAGTATTAGCATTTTGAATACATGTAGAGATAACATCAACCTCCCCCCGCAAAATAAAAAGGGTCAAGCAAAAATTATTTCCATGGGGATATATGTCTCTAGTGGTAAAGAACCCACCTGCCAATGTAGGAGACAAAAGAGTTGCAGGTTCGATCGCTAGGTCGAGAAGATGATCTGGAGGAGGAAATGGCAACCAACTTCAGTATTATTGCCTGGAGAATCCCGTAGATGGAGGAGCCTGGCAGGCTGCCGTCCACAGGGTAGCAACGAGTCAGACACGACTGCAGTGATTTAAGCATGTTGGCACACAATGTAACGTTAGCTACAGAGTTCAGTAATATAAGATTTCTCAAATGAAGATGAGAGTAACAGCATTTCTGTGGTCCTAAGGATGAACTTTTTCCTGGAACATGTGTTTTGCATTATATGAAGGGAGTAAGGATCTACGATTCACTTAGCTTCATTTGATTTTTACCGCTGAAGTTCTTTTTGTTCAGATTGTCTCATCATTTGTTTGATTATATTTAAACATGTAATTCATGTGTTACTATAAACCTCCATTCCTTCTCAAACAAGTCATTTAATATATGAATAATTATTGATGAATAATTAACTAAGAAATTGTGCTAAATGAATGCATGACTAGCAGAATAAAAGAAAATAAAATGTATTAGTTCACTAATGGTATCCTGATAGATGGGGTAAAAATGAGAGGATTGAGGTTTCACTAGGGAAAAAGTGGTGTAAAATAGGGTAGAAATATTTGCCCTAAAAGGTGAGTCATCACCTTCAAAATTCTCAAGAGACTATTACTGACTTTCATGCATATTTCTTTATTTTTCTCTCTCTCTCTCTTTTTTTTTTTTAGCAACATTTGGCTTCTTTCCTACTTCTCACTTCCCCCTCTTCATTCTGAGACTTTCATGTTAATTGACAGTTACTAGTTTAAACACCCATCATAGTAAGATGATGATGAGTTTAGCTATTCTGACTCCTGATATATATTAAGGGATGGAAAGAAATTTGTAGGATAGCTAAGTAGTGAAAAGAGGAAAACAATAAAAGGAAAAAAAATGAGACAAAGAAAAACTAGTGGTAAAACTGGGATGAATAGGGGGTTGAAAAGGAAACCAATCACTCATTGAAGATGCCAGAAGAAGAAGTGATGACATAAATTCATAACTTCTCACCATCAAGATGAGTAATGACACAGATATGGGAAATGAAAAGAAAAAGGTGCATGCAAGTTCTTCTATTTATACCTGATTGAGGTATGAAAAGAAAATGAGGGAAGGGATTACTAAAGAAAAATTCCAGACAGTTAAGCAATTTTAGGAATGATTCATTTTAAGATATAGCCATCAATTATTTATAAGGGTTAATAAATAGATTTATAAGCAAGAGGTACATGGAATCTAGAAATACATAAATGCCCTACAAATTATTTACAACCCCGACAAGTCATAACACATGAACTACTGCTGAAAACACCATTTACTTGACTTTAAAATTTGCACCATAAACTACAAATGGACCGGTTATGGAGCATCAGCCATTTGTAATGTGCTGTGCAATATTTAACACCAACTAAATGTGTTTTCACTAGCTAGTGACCAGTTGGACTAATTTAATAAGAATTCCTTGTGCCTAAAGATTTATCTGTAAGTAAAATGACCATTACTACTTAATGGTCTTGATATCAAAGATGTAATTCTCATACAGAATATCACACACTGAATTTAGTGAACAGTTTATTACCAAGAATCCAAAATTTAAAAAAATCAAAACAATTGTAAGAAAAAAAAATATCATCTGCTTACTTTATCTCCTTTGGTCTTCAGCTTTTCAAATTTATTTCTTCCCTTTTATTTTCAGATTTAGGTCATCTCTTAATATTCCTTGCTTTTGTGCATCCTCCCTTATTCTTTGTACCTCTTTTGTTTATATTCTCTAATCATTCCCCAGTGAGCTCTTGGCTTCCAAAGGGAGATGTATTTCTATTAGGCATGGCAGTAAGAAAGTGGAAATATTCCACAGTTATTCTGCTTTATGAATGAATAGCTGTAATCACCAGAGTCCCTGTCATAACTTCAGAGATTCCATTGTCAGGATTCTCAGTCTGATTGGTGCCTTATCATATCTTTGCTGATTATGAACTCCTCTCCCCCAACTTTAATGTCTAGAAATGCACAAAGATGTATAATAATAGTTTGAGAGAGATACCTACACTTGTTTTGTGTTTTACTGGAAGATGTCATAAAGATTCGGAGCCTGATAATAATTTGTTTTTAAAATGTCATGATGGGGTGGGAGGTGGGAGGGGATTCATGTTTGGGAACGCATGTACACTCGTGGTGAATTCATGTCAATGTTTGGCAAAACCAATACAGTATTGTAAAGTAAACTAAAGTTAAAATAAAAATTAAAAAAAAATAAAATGCCATGATGACCCTGTATGCGAGACAACAAAAGAGACTCAGATCTGTAGAGTGGACTTTTGGACTCTGGGGGAGAGGGAGAGGGTGGGATGAGATGGGACAATGGCATTGAAACATGTATACTACCATGTAAGAAACGAATCGCCAGTCTATGTTTGATGCAGGATGCAGGATGCTTGGGGCTGGTGCATGGGGAAGACCCAGAGAGATGTTATGGGGTGGAAGGTGGGAGGGGATTCATGTTTGGAAATGCATGTACACTCGTGGTGAATTCATGTCAATGTATGGCAAAACCAACACAGTATTGTAAAGTAAACTAAAGTTAAAATAAAAAATAAAAAAAACATGCCATGACATCCCGTTCTCTCTCTATTTTGCTTTGTATTCATAAGCATAGACTAAGGTTAAGCTCTGGAAACAAATAAAAACGTTCAAAGTTGCTGAACCATATACAAGCTTGTGTGCATGAAAAGTTGCTTCAGTCATGTCTGATTCTTTGCGACCCCAAGGACTGTGGCCTGACAGTCTCCTCTGTCCATGGAATTCTCCAGGCAAGAATACTGGAGTGGGTTGCCATGCCCTCCTCCAGGGGACCTTCCTAATCCAGGGATCGGATCCGCATCTCTTACGTCTCCTGCATTAGGCAGGTTCTTTACCCCTAGTGTCATCTGGGAAGCCCTATATACAAGGTTGCTGCTACTGCTGCTAAGTCACTTCAGTCATGTCCAACTTTGTGCAACCCCGTAGACAGCAGCCCCCCGGGCTCCCCCATCCCTGGGATTCTCCAGGCAAGAACACTGGAGTGCCATTTCCTTCTCCAATGCATGAAAGTGAATTCACTCAGTTGTGTCTGACCTTCAGCAACCCCACGGACTGCAGCCTTCCAGGTTCCTCCATCCATGGGATTTTCCAGGCAAGGGTACTGGAGTGGAGTGCCATTGCCTTCTCCAATATACAAGGTTATTTCTCATCAATTCTACATATCAAATATCTGCTGTCCCAGGGCTCTGCTCTTTAGATTCACTCAGGTCCCCAGGCTGGAGGAGTCCCCTACCTAACACAGGCTTCCAAGATGCTGGGAAGGAGAAGAGAACCTAGCACAGAGAAGAAGCTTCTAGCTTCATCAGTTTCTGTTTGTATTCACTGTAATGCTTTCCTCCACACTTGTCATTTTAACTTAATTTTGCATATATACAGTATTCATGCAGTTGAAAAGTAAAATCTGTATAAAGCAAAATATACTCAGAGAAACCCCTACACGCTGCAGTTACTCATTTTTATTAGTTTCTAATTTATCCTTCTTGAATTTCTTCTTTTGCAAAAAATAACCTTCTCTCTTTCAGGGGGCACAATGTAACTCATCTTGTTTTCTTTTTCCTCTTAATGGTATATGTGGGATATTTGTTGTTGTTTAGTTGGTCACTCGTGTCTGATTCTTTTGCAATTCCATGGACTGTAGCTCACCAGGCTCCACTGTCCATGGGGTTTTTCAGGCAAGAATACTGGTATGAGTTTCCATTTCCTTCTCCAAGGGACTGAACCTGTGTCTCTGGCACTGCAAGCAGATTCTTTACCATTGACCCACCTGGGAAGCATGTGGGATATTGCAGCATAATAATGTATAGCATTCTTCCCCATTCCATTTCTGTAGTTGTACAGCTCTGCACTGTGAGGATGTACAGTATCTTATTCAACTGATCTCTTCTGTAAGGTGATGTAAACTGTTTCCAACATTTAACTGGTATAATAAAGCTACAGTGACTCTCCTGTGCATATTTGTTTCCTTATTGCTGGAGGTAAATCTTTAGGATAAACTCCTATAAGTGGAATGATTGAGTCAAAGGGTAAGTACATATGCAGTTGGATTAGATCTTGCCATGTTCTTCCTCCCAGGGGTCATGTTTTGTTCAGTCATTAAGTCATGTCCAACTATTTGAGACTTCCCCATCCTTCACTATCTCCCAGAATTTGCTCAAACTCATGTCCATTGAGTCTATGATGCTATCCAACCATCTCCTGCATTTGTACAACAATGGAAGAGGTTCCCCACAGTTCGTCCTCAGTTTCTCTAACAGTTCTACCAGAACCCACAACTGTTAACTTCTTGGTAACTGGAGAAATGCTTTTGTTATCATTCTACTCATTGTACATTTCTTGAGTATTTTTTGAACATTGTTTCATCTGTTTAAGGAGTATTTATTTTTATTTTCCTGTAAACTCTCTGTTCATGTCATTAGCTCATGTTTCAAAAGTGTTTTTTTATATTCCCTCAAGACTATGCTCCTGTATATATTAGGGTTATTAATCCCTTATCGTTGATATACATTCAAAGACTTTCTTCTAATTGTTATCTGCCTTCAGACTTTGCTTATGGTATGGTTTTATTAGCCAAAAATTTTTTTTCTTCACTTTTAGCTTGCAATTTTTTCCTTTTATTGCTCCTTAAATATGTCATAGAAATATTCCCCCCAACACCACAGTTATAAAATGAGTCACACTTATTTTCTTCTAGTGTTTTTGTGATTCCATTATTTCTACATTTGCATCACTTCTCTCTCTCTTTCTCTTCTAATTTAACCCTAATTCTCCTCTCTAATAATCTTTTTATTTAAAGATCAATTAGGATCATTAAAGAAGTTAAATAGTGTGTTTCATTAATATAATTTTCCTTATATTTTTTCTTCCCTATTATTTTTTGCTTTGAGAATAAAAAACTGAAAGATTTCAGTGGCATAAACAACAAAAATTCATGCTTATTCATGTTAAGCGCTGGTGCTGAATCACTACGGTTCAGTGTAGCTTGACTACAGGTAGACTGGGTTTCTGCTCCTCATCCTCTCATTCCAAGATCCAGGTAGAGAAAGAAATAGATGCATATCTCTTTATGACAGGCAAAAAGCAGAAACAAGAGAGCACTAAACCATGCAATCATATTAAACTTCTACCCAAATGCCAAAACTCAGCCAAAAACATGTCACTCTTCCAAGCTCAAATTCAATGAGACAAGTAAGTCATTTAACTGTTGGCAGGAAAGTTGAGTCATGTAAGAGGGAGAGCGAAAATAGTTGGGAAAAATAATGTGATGTATGACTTCTATATATGACTAGAAAAAGTCAATCTCACCCCAATTCCCAAAAAGGGTAGTACCAAAGAATGTGTTAACCATTGGACAATTACACTCATTTCCCATGGTAGTAAGTTCATGCTTCAAATCTTGCAGGCTAGGTAGGCATTAGCATTATGAAAACCAGGAACTTCCAGATGTCCAAGTTGGGTTTAGAAAAGGAAGAGGAACTATAGATCAGACTGTGAGCATTCACGGGATTATAGAGAAAACCAGGCAATTTAAGAAAAACATCTATCTCTGTTTCATGGACTATGCTAAAGCCTTTAACTGTGTGGATCATAACAAACTGTGGAAAGCTCTTAGAGAGATGGGAATACCAGAGCATCTTACCTGTCTCTTGAGAAACCTGTAGGCAGGTCAAGAAGCAACAGTTAGAACCCTGAATGGAACAACTGATTGATTGGTTCAGGATTGAAAAAAGAGTATGACAGGGCTGTCTGCTGTCACCCTGTTTGTTTAACCTATATGCTGAGCACATTATG
>SJYQ01011128.1:130118-156823 GCA_006410935.1 Redunca redunca | reverse complement strand
AAAAAAAACAAAACTCCACAGAACTGCAAAAGCGCAATGTAGAGGCAGAAGTTTATAACAACACTAAAAAATGTGACTGAGAAAAAAAAGAAATCCCAAAAGTTTAATTAGATTTAATAGTGCCAATAAAATCAACAACTACAACGGGGTAGGGGGAGGGAAAAGATGAAAAAAGAAAAAAATACAAAAGAAACTGCAGTACAAGTCAAAATATAAGAATAATAAATGTTTTCTTTGAGTCACTTCTGTGACTCTGCTTTTCCTCTCTGGGAGTCACAGACCACCTCACCTCCCAAGGAAGCCCTCCAACACTGTGTTGATCTCTGGACCTGCTGTGGGGGAAGCTCAGATTTTAATCTGGTCTTACTCCTGTCTGTTTGTGCCTCCAATGTTCACAGCTACCAGAACTAGTGCATTTTCTTTGGTGGGAGCTCTCAGTGACCTTTTATATATTCCATAGACACAGAATCTTCCTAGTTGATCATGTTGATTTCATCTGCAGCTTGTACAGCTGATGGGAAGGTTTTGAGTCTTCTTCCTTAGCTACACTGCCCCTGGGTTTCAACTGTAGTTTTGGTTCCACCTCTGCTTGTGGGTTGTCTACTGGGGTTTGCTCCTGGAGGACTTGGGTTTGCCCCTGTGAGGGCCAGGTACAGGGGTGGTGCAACTGCTTGGGTCGCAGGGGTTCTGGCAGCACCAGGTACTCAGGGGGGTTGGCAAATAGGGCAGCAGAAAATGTGCTCTAGAAGGGTATGGCAACCAGTATTGGACAATACACTCCAGTATTCTTGCCTGGAGAACCCTCGTCCCTAACAGAGAAGCCTGCCAGGCCAGAGTCTACAGGGTCTCAAAGAATTGGACACTACTGAAGTGACTCTGCATGCATAGATGCAAGACTTTTTGCCTGTGGCAGCTCTGCCCCAGTGAGAGTTGAGTGTGAAAGTGGTGCATCTGTTTGGCTTGTGGGTACCCTGGCAGTGCCAAGTGTGCAGGGAGACAGACTGTCTCTGCTGCTGATAGGAGTTATGGCCCTATCAGAGTCTTTTTCGAGCCTCTTGTAGCTGGTGATTAGACGGCCTCTTTGGCCAGTCTTTCCCTGTAGCTCTGCCCACTCGGGCACTTAGAAGGCTGCCTTGCCTGGAGTCCTTCTCTGTTGTTTGGCATGTCAGGCACATAGAGGGGTGCCCCTGGCTGAGGTCCTACTCTGTAGATCACAGTCAGGAACTTAAAAGGGCACCCTGGGTAGGGTCTTACTTTGTAGTTCAATGTATCAGGCATTTGATGGGCCAGCTTCTCTACTGTTCAGCTGCCAATGCTGGCATGTGGAGATAGAGAAGCTATGGTGATGGCTCCACCCCCTACGTGTGACTCAGCAGTATCACCTTCCTTCCATAGCTGCCTGGCTTTCCTCCACAGGCATTTCCCATCATAATCTCCTCCTTCACATCCCTTCAATCCATCTCTCCACAGTCAACAGCAGACCTTGCCCTGGGACTGCTCCACAATCCCTAAACTCCAGCTCCTAGCCACTGCGTCTTCCAGGGGACCTGCATCCTTGTCTGGGGTATATATGGCTGAGGCAAGGATGGTCTGATTCTCATTCCATTTTGACTGCCACAAATCAGCTTTAAATGTTTCTCCTCTGACTCAGATAATTGCCCTGATAATTGGACCCCTGCTTCAGTTCCCTACCTAGCCAAGGGCAAGTCCAGTCCTGCTAACAGTCCTGTTTTTCCCCCTAGTTCCTTCATCCTGCAGTGTTTTGTGTGATTCTATATATTCTTTTCCACTAGTCAGGTACTCCTGCCTGTTCTCAGCTGGTGTTCTGCATTCACATCTGTGTCTGAAGGTGTATTCCTCATGTATCGGTGGAAAGAGATGTTACTCCACATCTACCTGCTCCTTTGCCATCTTGTTCTATCTCCTTTTATTCTTTAGTCTAGCCAAATATCCCTTGGTTTAAGTGCCATTTTAAAATTTTCATATTTGTACTATCCTACTGTTTACAGTTTTGTCAATTTCTACTCTATTTTTGAAAGAACACTTGGATTGTGAGTTTCACGGCACCATTTCAACTTTCTGCAGTTTCATTCTGCTGTTATTAAGTTCAGGTCAGATTCTGGATTCTCCTTATTAAATTTCTTTGCAATATTTTATCATCTATTCTAGCTTTTCAGTCATGCCAAGCTGCTTCCATACCACCTTCCATTTTATTTCAGCATCTCCATCTTCTTAGAGTCTATATTTCCTTGGCTTCTATTAATAACATGATGTGATATTTTTTAAAATTTAGTCTCATTTCTTTTTTAAAACTTGAAAGAGTTTAATTATTCTCTGCATCTGGAGTACATTTCTTTAAATAGTGTTAATAAGAGGAGAATTGACAACCATGGTGATGGAAGAATTTTCTGAGCATCCTTTCTCCCACACAGAAGCTGAATGAATAGCTACACATGAAGAAAATTCCCTCTGAATGAACTTAAGAAATGAACAACTCCTACACATCAGGTAAATAAGAAAATGCTTGCATTGAAACAGGTGAGAAAGGCTGGGAAACAGTCTCACAAGAAAACCCACCACCAGGATAGCACCATACAATCAGAAGGGAACCCCCAGCTCCTGGAATATCCCCAGGGAATGAAGGGTTTGGACCGTACACCAGCACTCCAACTTTTAAGACTTCCATCCAAGGGACAGACCTGCAAGGCATCTACTTCTGGAGGCAAAAAGGGGGTTTCTTCCATGCTGCTGCTGTTGCTAAGTTGCTTCAGTCATGTCTGACTCTGTGCGATCCCACAGACGGCAGCCCACGAGGATCCCCCATCCCTGGGATTCTCCAGGCAAGAACCCTGGAGTGGGTTGCCATTTCCTTCTCCAAAGCATGAAAGTGAGAAGTGAAAGTAAAGTCCCTCAGTCATGTCCGACTCTTCATGACCCCATGGACTGCAGCCCACCAGGCCCCTCCGTCCATGGGATTTTCCAGGTAAGAGTAATGGAGTGGGGTGCCATTGCCTTCTTTGTCCTTCCATGAGACCCACACAACTAAAACAAAGAAGCAATGGAACTGTCGTATTGGAGAAGACTCTTGAGAGTCCCCTGGACTGCAAGCAGATCCAATCAGTCCATCTTAAAGGAGATCAGTCTTGGATGTTCACTGGAAAGACTGATGTTAAAGCTGAAACTCCAATACTTTGGCCACCTGATGTGGAGTTGACTCATTTGAAAAGACCCTGATGCTAGGAGGGATTGGGGACAGGAGGAGAAGGGGACTACAGAGGATGAGATGATTGGATGGCATCACCAACTCAATGGACAGGAGTTTGGGTGGACTCTAGGAGTTGGTGATGGACAGGGAGGCCTGGTGTGCTGCGGTTCGTGGGGTCACAGAGAGTCAGACATGACTGAGCAACTGAAATGAACTGAACTGAAGCACCACTGTGGCTGTCTCCCCAGGGATTAATGCACAGAGACGAGACAAACATGTCTATCTCCCAATTTTCCATAAAAAGGATCTATCTGAAAATTTCACAAGCTGCTGCACCCCAAGGGCCTGGCTTCTAATTTTATTAATAGCAGGCATCTAGGGACTACTTGTGCTCCTTCACAGAGACCAGGCAAGCAAGCAGAAACCACCTTAACCCTCTCACTCAATATTACAATAAAACAGTCACAAGTATCTCCCTGGAGGGGGCTCCTGCACACATCTGGCTTTCCAGCTTTGCATTGTTAGGACTATAACAGAAGAGAAGCAGATCCTAACAAGTGTGAACACGTGGGCGTTCCTGTGGCTCTTCTCCATGTATAAGAAAGCAGACAAAAGTGTCCAGTGCTCAGTCTTTCCATGAAAGGGTCTGTCTGCACACTTTGCAAGCTAATAGTCAGTGGTTGAGCTTCTGAGAGGCTGAATGTCATTCTCCTTGGAGACTAGGAATGCTCATGGATATTTCCATCCCCATCTCCCTCCAAGCTCACTACAACAGTAAAACCAAGTTGTCACTATTTCCCTGGAGTAAATTATACAGGTCTGGCTCCCCAGCTTTTGCAGCTGCTGCCCAAGAGATGGATCCACAAACCACCAATAGCCAAAAGAGCTTGTGTTCAACAATCCCACAGGATTGTAACAAAAAAGCAGTTTTTAAACAGGTGTAGGAGTTCCCCATGATAGTTATGCATCCAGGCACAGAGCAGAGGAGTGAGGCAAAAATGCCCATCTCTAGTTTCCCCTTGGAAAGACCTTAAATACATACTTTCAGAGTTGCTTCTTCAGGGTTCAGGTACTAATCACCCTGCATCTAGAAGCTGACTACAATCATCGTTTTAGGGGCAGAAATGGGTCTTGGCACATTCTCAACAACCGGGAGGCACTAAAAGGACAAAGCCGTGGCTTAGAAAATCACACAGTGTTGAAAGACGAGCAAGAGCTTAAGCTTGACTGATTGATGAAGGACAACTCTTACATAAGACTATTCCTTCAAAATTGGGAGAGATGGCAGTTTTAAGTTAACACATCATAGATATCAGCAAAGAAGGTCACGTGAGTGCTAAGTTGCTTCAGTCATTTTCAACTCTTTGCTACTCCATGGATTGTAGCCCTCCAGGCTCCTCTGTCCATGGGATTCTCCAGGCAAGAATACTGGAGTGGGTTGCCACGCCCTCCTCCAGGGGATCTTTCCAACCCAGGAATCGAAGCTGCATCTCTTATGTCTCCTGCATTGGCATGCAGGTTCTTTACCACTAGCTACCCGGGAAATCCAAAGAAGGTCACACATGTAGTTTAATTAACTACTTAGAAAAATTTTGTGAGGCGTCATTATTTCTATTTTTACAAATGACTTAACACATTATCTGCAAATGATAACCAATGAATGTGCATAACAACAATAACAAGCTAATAATTACAAGTGCTTACTGTGTATCAATGACAGTTCTAAAGTTGTATATTTATAGATTCATTTAATCCTTATAACAACCTCTGGAATTATGGATAGATACCAGCATTTTCTATATTTTACAACAAAATAAGTAAGGCATAGGGGCTTCCCTGGTGGTCCAGTGGTTAAGAATTGGCCTTCTAATGCAGGAGATGCAGGCTTGGTCGCTGACCAGGAAGCTCAGATCTCACATGCTGTGGGCAACTATGCCCACGCAGGGCAACAATGAGCCCACCGGTGACAAATAAGACCCAAGCAGCCATAAATAAATATATTTTTTTAAAGAAGTAAAGCATATAGAACTTAAAAATTTGTCCAATAGCATTGGTGGGAGCCAGGATACAAATAAACACATTGCTTGGAGGCTTTAAAAGATGGAACTACTTTGCTGTCTCAGGAAGTCACATCCACCCAAGAGGATGAATGCTTATTTTCGCAGAGTTTCCAAATTTCTGAGTTACAAACATATAGTAGGGTTGGATGAAAGGTTCCTTTTTAACGTCTAGTGCCTTTGCTTTGCCTTTTGGATTTAAGCATTAACTGAACGTTACTGGAATTACCTCCTGGGATTTCATCTTGCATTCGGAAGAGTGATACGTGTGTTCTCAACTTTGTTCATTTAACAGTTACAGTGTTTCCTGTGCTTTTAAGACAATTCAACAGGAAATGTGAAATAAAAGTTATCTGGCTGTCATCTTCCTAAGAAGTTTATGAGGAATTTTATTAACCCATTAGTAATTTGTAATACTTCTAACCATGGAACATTCCTCGTTAAAACAACTTGGGAAATTTCTCTTTGATAATTATAAGAATCACTTTATCAGCCAATGTACTTTTAGTCTTCTCTTACTCTGTTATATTATTCGAGCATATAAGTCTTATTTTGTTAATCCCTTGCACAAATATTTTTTAATGACTCTGTGGGCTGTAGCATAAGCTTTAAATTGAGTGAAGTGTTAGTCACTAAGTTGTGTCCTACTCTTTCTAACCCCATGGACTGTAACCTGCCAGGATCCTCTGTGGAATTCTCCAGGCAAGAATACTGGAATGGGTAGCCATTCCCTTCTCCAGGAGATCTTTCTGACCCATGGATTGAACCCAGGTCTCTGGTATTGCAGTCAGATTCTTAACCATCTGAGCCACAGTTTAAATTCATCTGGCCACTGCCCCAAATATACAACTTTCTGCCCTTCCACTCTTATATTTGTTACTTTGAATTTCAGCAATCTTAACTATTGCTGGTCTTGTCTATGTTTTAGTACATTCTGTCTACACATCATATTTCTCTTTACCCATTAGAGCATCTTAAATAATTCCCTAAATTGGACATCATCCTTCTATTCTATGTTTCCCTCAGTATTCTATAATATGTGTATAAAGAAAGGTGAGAGCCAGATAATTGATACTTTTGAACTGTGGTGTTGGAAAAGACTCTTGAGAGTCCCTTGGACTGCAAGGAGATCCAGCCAGTCCATCCTAAAGGAAATCAGTACTGAATATTCATTGGAAGGATTGATTCTGAAGCTGGAACTCCAATACTTTGGCCACATGATGTGAAGAACTGACTCACTGATAAAGACCCTGATGCTGGGAAAGATTGAAGGCCAGAGGAGATGGGGACAACAGAGAATGAGATGGTTGGATGGCATCAGCAACTCAATGAACATGAGTCTAAGTAAACTCTGGGAGATGGTGATGGACAGGGAGGCCCAGCCTGCTGCAGTCCATGGGGTCACAATGAGTCAGACATGGCTGAGCAACTGAACTGAACTGAACTGAATAGAAAAGTTCTATTTACTCATAAATTGCGTACATAGTTACTGTTTTATAATGTGACAAGTGGGCTTTCCTGTGGCTCAGCAGTAAAGAATCCACCTGCCAATGCAGGAGATGCAGGTTCAATCCCTGGACAGGGAAGATTGTGGAGAAGGAAATGGGAATCCATTCCAGTATTCTTGCCTGGGAAATCCCAGGGACAGAGGAGCCTGGTGGGCTACAGTCTATGGGGTGGCAAAAGAGTTGGACACAACATAGCAACGAAACAACAGACACAATGATGTGACAAGCGCACACATCCATGAAGGCTCTTTCCTCTCCTGCCTGCTGCCTGCAGAAACTCCAGAGGAGTTCCCTCAGGGACAGCATTATCTTCTCTATGCTGATCTTTATGTTCCATCTTCGTCTCCACTTTTTGTCCTGAAGCCTTGTATTGGTGTCTTCTCCTCTCCTGAGACTTTTTAGACTTTCTCTTTTATTTATTCCTTGTTTGAACTTTTATTCTGTTTCTAATTCTCCTCACTGGCCAGTAGCTCACCCAATAACTCACAATCTTAACTCCGGAATCTCAACCTAGATAAACAGTAGAGCTATCAGTATAAGTGCCAGAGTCCTAAAGGCATTTATTTCCTATAGTATCTCATTTGCTTTATGAATCTGTATCAAATGGAAAAAAATATGTTTATGCCTGGCATAAAAAAACATATATAAGCCTAATTAAATGAATGAACAACTACATTAATTTCTTATTGCTACCTTAGTTACTACAGTGATTTTTGACACTGATATTCAATTCAGTTTTCCCTCAGGTAGTTATGGGCTAAAAGAGTGCTTTATAAATTGTACTCTGTGGAGCGCTCAGATGGTGATATGAGTCTGCAGTGGCGTGGGGGTGGGGAGGCAGGGGATGAAAGACAAGGGGGGTCAAGCAGTCAGGGCTCCAGGCTGTTCCTGCTCACGTGCATTTTAAGCAGAGAAAATCCTCTAGTGTGCATTTTATGTATTGGACTTCTTCCAAACACTTCAGCTGAATAAATATTTCCAAGACTTATAAACATTTTTTTTTAAAAAAAGAAAGAAACAACCCAAAACCCATTGATGCAAAGTTAAACCAGAGAGTGGCAAAGGGTGACTTCCCATAGCACCTAAACCTGTTTACTTTGTCTCAGTTGTACTATAATAAATTTCCATGAACTTAAAATTATCTAACTATGATCCTACATTTGCCAAGAAGACAGACAAAGCATTACATGCTTGGCAAAGTTGTTTCTACATCTTTAATGATGACAGACTTCCCAGGAATATCTGATGGACCAGATCTGCATAAGCAAAAGGATTTATTTACCCAGACAGATCTTCAAATGGGAAATTCAATGACTTAATAATTCCATACCACTTTCACTCCGTGGCGCCTAGAACCTGAAGTGCCTCCTGCTTGGAAGACGATTGCCAACAACAAACGCCTTAGAAAGCGCTAATGCAAAAGGATTAGTAAGTAGGGCAGACAAAATGAATTATACTTAGCATTTACGGTTTTCTATGGGTAGTAGTAGGATAAATGAGGTATTATTAGTACTGTACATTTTGTGCCAAAGGCAATATCTAGCACTAGAGTGCTTTATACTACTTGATATGTCAGTCTCCACAGTGTGTTCTTCCAAGTTGATGCTGACAGAGCAAAGGAACGCACAGAGACAAAATCCTGTACATTCCTGCATTCCTTGAAATTATACGATTTTTAAAATAAATCAATGCACTATGCTAATTTGAGAATCAAATAAAAATGCATGTCGACTTTTTAATTTTTTTCCTATCTCCTATGGCTATTAATCCACAACAAAAAATCAAAAGGAGTGGTTAATCTGTCAGAAAGGACTCGAACATTTCAAAGATACTTTTGAATTTTTTTTTCTTGTCTCATCACTCATATAGCCATATTTTCAAAGAACATGGGCCTCTGTGGGTTTAAGGCAGTGATTTCTCTCATGATGTCAATATTTGTAGCAGAGACATCCAGGGACAGTTTGAAGTTTTACGACCCGTTAAGGAAAAGCATGAAATGTCAGCCCTGTGCCTTCTAAATAGATGGCATATTAATAGCAATGAACAGTGCCTGCCGACATTAGCACAGAAAGAATGCCACATTTTATATCTCAATATTGAGACTAGAAGGACAAGGAGATGCAGAATGAGGACAGCGCATGTTTATGAAAGTTATGCTTTGATCCAATGAGACCTAAATTGATATGTCATACATTTTGCCTTCATTAATGTGTTATCACTCAACTTCCTGCCAGAAGGTTCCACATCATCTTCCAGTATTTAAATTAGGCACAGTAGACTAGATGAGAACAATATGTTAGTTTGATAAATACATTTGCCAGCAACTGGTTTTTAAGCAAGAAAATATGTACCCCAAATATTTGAAAATTAGCCTATTGTAAACACTACAAATCACTTAAAAATTACCTCTATACTCACAGAGTGCAGAGTCTGCTAAAGTGTCATTTTTAAAGTTGTGGCAGCAGATAATAAGCTAATACAAAATCAAGCCTTCATTTCTGCTTATTATCTCTCAATGTGTGATGGAAGCCTGCATGCTGAATAAAGAAAATCATCCATATTGGTCAACGGCAACAATAAGTGAATTCATTTGTGCATCTGTTTACCTATCCATCCATTTACTTGGCACACTGAGAGGATTCTACGAGGAAGGTAACTGTTCGAGGTGCTAAGGGTCAAAACATACAAACTGTGGTTTCTGCTCTTAACGAAATGATTTTATGGCGGGAGAGATGTATGAAAAATAACACGGACAATAGTCATGTAATAAGAGCTATGACAGAAGCTGCTCTGGCAGCAGAGGCTAGAAATCTGCTAAATTCTTTAGCTAGTTCAGGGACCAAACATGGCCAACAGGATTTGAGAAGAAAAATGTTCCCTTTGTGACCATGTGCTTGGATTTGGATGCCCCTCTGTCTCCAATAACTCTTTAGCCATAAACTTTCTGTACATGGGGCTTAACTCTGGCTGCCCTACTGCCTGGAAAAGTTGTCTTCTCGGGGAGATCTTTTGTTCAGCTCCCTTTATATTTGAGAGAATTTAACAGCATCTTTCTCTAAAGTCAAACACTCCTTTGTCACAGTTTCATGGAGCTCTCCTTAGCTTCTCAAAGTGTCACCGTAATTTCAGTTTCCACTGTCAGAGTCAGCTCCTGACACTGTAGTTTTCATTTAAACTGACACTTGCAGCTTTTCAACTTGCCTACATTCTTCACACTTCTAATTCACTTTTGTCTGCTCATTAAAATTAAAAAGTGCACCTGTCCTACAAAAATTAGAGCCTTCTTTTAAATCAATGACATGTCAGTATGGAAGTTCAATTCCGTTTCAAGAATGCAATGAGTTTCAGCTCATATTTTAAGATACTTGAAAAATAATAACCATCTTTGAAATGTACTGTAGAATAGAGGCCATGATATTACAACATTGTTTTCAGAGAGAGAACTTGTAAGAATAATTGTCTGAATTTATCCTCACTTCACTTTGAAAGCACTCAGATGTTAACAAAATAAATAAGTTTTTGCTTCTCATAAGCTGCCCTCTCCTACTGAGAATTTTACTGTTGCAATCCCAGGAAATAATAGCTCTCCCTTGAGTAGTATTATTCATTGCTTTCTCATTATCAAACATCCTAGAACACTATCCCATATTGATTTTCTTCTTCTATATCTCATTTCAGAATTTCTCCTCTTCATTATTCATTAATGCATATCAAATTCCATAGTAAGTTTTCCACCTACTCCTGTGGCTATCTTTTGCATAAAGCAATCGGAAATTTCACAATCAGCCCAAATAATCATATCCCTCATTATAACAGTTATTCAGGGAGGCAGGAGAGGGAGCAGTATGAAGTTATATTTATTATCCATTAAGAAGAGAGTGAAAGAAAAAATATTTACATGCATGCAATCAAATAATAACGGTTTCTCCCCTTGTCCGATTTCCTTTGCCCTCTATGAGTTGTTACTTTTATCCCAGGGAAGACTGACACTTTTGTCTCTATTAACATTTACAATATCTAAAGATGTTCTTGATTTTAGTACCATCTAGATTGACAGTTACAACCAATAAATCATCCATTGCTCCTTGAGCTTACTCATTTGTTTAAAAAAGATTTATTAAGTAGCTACCTCACGTTCATCACTGTGTAAGAAACTGAAGATATAGTGATGGCCATGAGAAATATGATCCTTAGCTTCATGGACCTTGAGATTTACTGGGAAAATATTTTAAATAATGTTGACTACATAATTATTGTATATCACTAGAGTGAAATTACAGTAAGTAAAATTAGAGGATTAGGTATGCACATAAATAGACTAAAACATTCTGGAGGGTCAGTGATAACTTCCCTGAGGAAGTTAAGATCTAAAGGACAAATTATTCACTGAATGTAGTGGGAATAACACTTCAGGCTGCCAAACACAAAGAGTGAACTGAAGACACTTGAGAAGAAGAAAATCTAGCTTTTTTAACTAGCTCTTAAAAATCTTAGTTTATAGTTAAGGGCACAGAGGCATAGAGGAGTTCAATAACTGCTCAAGCCAAATGCCTTAGCAATGCAAAGATACAACCCACAGCTTTCTACCTCCATGGTCCACAAGTTGAACTACTATTGAACTATCCAATATGACGTGCCTCTCCTATAACTTTACAACTTCTTATACTTTTTAACTTATTTCTTCCTAACCAACCATTATTACAAATCTAGGTGTTAGTGTGTTAGAAATTTTAGTTCTCAATTTTACAAACATTTTAGGACTTTTGAATTCTTTATGCCTTTATTTTCTCATGTTTTGCTTCACCAGATCTCCAATTACCAACTAAAGCAGAAAACTACACTTGCATTGGATGAAGGAAAGGAAATGGAATCAGAAATACTTCGTCTGGTTATTTTTCATAGATTTAAGTTGACCCACCATGAAACCTCATTTGTTTATACAATCAGTTTTGAGTCTTAGAATTATATTGCAGATGAACAGAGTTTTGAATCAGCATGATATATGTTGGAAACTACAATCAATATTGATGAAGAATAATACTTACAGCAAGGAATACTAAGATAAGGCAGGAGAAAGATCATAGAGAGTTTTGTATGACATTTAAAAAATGCTCATTTTATTCTAAAGATATTTTGTATACAAGTACATGTTTCAACATGGAAATGATAAGTTAATATTTGTATTTTAGAAAGATTGCTTTGATTGTAGGATAAACAGTGCATTAATTTGAAGCAAACAGGATATGAAGTTATGTTAGAAGTTGTTGCCATAGTCAAGGTGAATGATATTAAAGTCTGTATTAGAGGAGTAGCAGTAATGATGACAGAGAGATAATTCTGTAAGAAACACTTCAGAGGTAGAATCCGAAATATCTGACATTTTACTGGGATCTGGGGAAGAGTGAAAATTCAAGTCGAATTTCCAGGTAACAAGATTAAGTGACTCACTGACTGAAGGGACCTCCAACAGAGAAACAGCATACACAAAGAGGAAAATTTAATTATTGGGGAGAAATTAATCTCTTTAGTGTCTATACTTGAGTCTCTATAAATAAAATAGAATTTGAAATGGCAGGAGGTTGAGTCAATTCTGGAAAAGGTTATAAAAGAAGGCTATTGACTTGCTCTACAGAGATCATGCTTTCAACTTCTCTCAAAGGCAAACCTGATTCCTCCTGAAATGACGAATCAATTTTCACAACTTTTTCTTTTAAATTTTGGTGTTTCAAGTATTACCATCATTTCACACCATTTGCATTGAATAACAAAGCAAAAGGAAATATGGACCCCTCAACTGGACTCTATTTCATCAAAGACAAGTTTTAAATGGACAATTATAAATATCAGAATACAAGCTCTTAAAAAAATTTTTTTCAGTGCTATCTTCCCTTTCAAGTTTATTTGGCAAACAAAAATTGAGACAGTATTATGCATTTTGGTCCCTGCCTGGTTCTGCAGAAACAATCACCTGAATTGCTTCTGTCTTATCCCAGTGGAAACACAGACTTACAAATCAACCTACTTATTGTCCCCTATCAAACTCTTCCATCTCCTGACTCCTACAGTTAATATGTTTCTACTCTTCTAGACTGATTAGAGATTTCAAGTTTTCATATATTTTCATGATATGTTCTAAAATTTAATAAGTTTAGCATAGATTCAGGTTTTTCTTCATATCCTAACCCAGAAAAATATTAAAATCATGTCCATAACTATTATACATATGGTATTTTGTATATTTACNAACTATTATACATATGGTATTTTGTATATTTACCTATTTAAAACTTTTCTTATAAAATAATGATTTTCCTTATATATTACAACATTACACCATGTTTAGAATTAGTAGTGTTTATTAAATGTCACAAAAATCTGATAATATGTGAGCTATCAAACACACTTCACAGATGAGAAAACCAGATGCACAGAATAGTCACAGAGCTGCAGTTTTTCCACCACTAATCCATCTGGCAGCCCACTCCAGTATTCTTGCCTGGAAAATCCCATGGACCACGGAGCCTGGTAGGCTACCGTCCATGGGGTTGCAAAGAGTCGGACATGACTGAGCGACTTCACTTCACTTTTCAATCCATCTGAAAGCACTATAAGAATATGCTTAACCTTCTAAAATACCCTTGTATAACCAAATTAAGGGCTTCCCAGGTGGTGCTAGTGGTAAAGAACACGCCTGACAATGCAGGAGACATAAGAGACATGGGTTCAAATCCCTGGGTCGGGAAGATCCCCTGGAGGAGGGCATGGCAACCAACTCCAATTCTTGCCTGGAGAATCCCATAGACAGAGCAGCCTGCTGGGCTACAGTCCACAGGATCACACAAAGTTGCACATGACTGAAGTAACTCAGCATGCATTCAGCATAATTAAATTTCTTGTGGTTCCTTTTTATCCCTGTATAACTTCTCATTATCTTTGCAGACTTCAAAGAAAAGAATGTGACAGTCTTAAAAATTCCAATCAGGGACATGTCTTTGATTTTTGCCAACTTTTGCACAGAAACTGTGTTAAGATTAGCACTTAAGGTTACAAATAAAAGGTATGTTATTTTTATATTTTATTAAAGTTGCATTTTGTCTACTTGATGACCAACATAGACAGCATATTAAAAAACAGAGACATTACTTTGTCAACAAAGGTCTGTCCAGTCAAGGCTATGGTTTTTCCAGTGGTCATGTATGGATGTGAGAGTTGGACTATAAAGAAAGTTGAGCACCGAAGAACTGATGCTTTTGAACTGTGGTGTTGGAGAAGACTCTTGAGAGTCCCTTGGACTACAAGGAGATCCAACCAGTCCATCCTAAAGGAGATTAGTTCTGGGTATTCATTGGAAGGACTGATGTTGAAGCTGAAACTCCAATACTCTGGCCACCTAATGCAAAGAGCTGACCCATTTGAAAAGACACTGATGCTGGGGAAGATTGAGGGCAGGAGGAGAAGGCGACGACAGAGGATGAGATGGTTGGATGGCATCGCCAACTCAATGGACATGGGTTTGGGTGGACTCTGGAAGTTGGTGATGGACTTGGAGGCCTGGCATGCTGCAATTTATCGGGCCACAAAGAGTCGGACATGACTGAGCAATTTAACTGAACTGAACTGTGCTGTTGCAAATGCTTTTCTTCCTTCCAAAAGGTTATGAAAAAATATTCTCCAAACTTATATTTTTCTACATTAAAGTGGAAGGTGTTACTGCTTATATTCATTTCACCAAATAATTTATTGGTTTAAATTTCAGATATCTAAATTTAATTTTCAAACATTTGCAAAATTTCATTTTCTGACCAAAAGAAAAAAAAAGTGGAAAAGACATCTTTAATTCTGAAATGATGACATATATGCAACTCTCAAGGGGCTTCCTGGGTGGCACTAGTGATAAAGAAACTGCCTGCCAATGCACGACACATAAGAGCTGTGGGTTCAATCCCTGGATTGGGAAGATCCCCTGAAGGAGGGCATGGAAACCCACTCCAGTATTCTTGCCTGGAGAATCATATGAAGAGAGGAACCTAGCGGGCTACGGTCCATAGCGTCATAAAGAGTCAGACACGACTGAAGTGACCTGCTACACACACATGCAACTCTCAAAGCTGGTACATCTCTCTCCACAACTGCATTCCTAACTTTCTGAAACACAATTGACTGTGAGCTTCTGAAAACAGCAAGGTTGAGTAACAAAACAGCTGATGTTAAAGTACATGTGTCCTTAGTTAACCTTAAAGCATAATCCCACCAACAGCATGTAAAAGAAGTTCAGATGCAGAAAGTAACTTTTGATTCATGTAACACTGTTTTCTCTGTCCATAGATAATGGAACTAGGACCTAGAAAAATTGATTTATTTACTCAGATTGCTACTTGTCACAATCCGCGAATATACATCATTGAAACTTTACCAGTGCCTTTTGCATCAGACATCAGTGTACATTCTATGCTGGAGTCTGGGCAATGAAGATGCAGAATGAGATATTTTAAATTGTTCTTCAAAATAAAATAAATACAAAATCAATCAACAATACTTATTGAGTATGTACTTTCTCTACCTCTGTCAGTAATATCAAGGAGTTATCAACTATGAGCTCATAGACTTCTTGCAGTAACATTCTTAACTCAGGTAGTATCTAGAGTCAGTTTCCTTCCTTCATTCTCTCTCTCCAGCTGGAATAAAAGGTAGCATTGAAAACATCCACTCCAAAGGTCACATCATGTCAAAATCATGAATTTTATTTCCGTTTCCAAGGGGGCTTTGTGTAGGTGTTTCAACAGTCATTAATTGCATTTGAGCCATGTTGTAAAAATATTTCACCTTCCTTCAATTTCTTTCACATAAAGTTCCCTAAGGACACTACAAATGAGCAACAGTCACTTTCAAGTTTCACAATAGTTCTGCTAGATTGACTAATGGGGTTTAAAGGTCTCCAAATCCAGATGATATAAAATTCACTGGACTTCTGAGGAGACAAAGTAAGGTTTGAAACAGGATGATAATCATCGTTGGAGTTGGACATAATAAAGGAAAGATAGAAGTAGGTCTTAAGAGAATGAGTTACCCAAAACAGACTTGCACCTGTGCATGGAGCTTTAGCATTTTTGAAGTGAGAGGAAAATTAGCTGTCACTTACTTTAAATGACTTCCCACTATATATGAAGAAATTGAGGCCAGGAGAGGACAACAGAAGTATTCCACATCATATAACTAGGTAGAAGATAAGCAGGAATTAAAATATATTTATTCTGATTTTAAAGCTTAAGGCTATATAAACATTGAATATGCTTCTTTGTAGGGCAATATTTTATAAAATATATCATTGGTTTTTATGTTATCATTGGTTATTGGTTATTATACCATTGGTTATTATATTGAGTTTAATCTGCTTTCCTGAAACATTAATAGTCATCACAAATGAATCAAACACACTTCACATGAGAACTCTCATATGTGATATGAACTCTTTCATTCTTAATATCTATTCATTCTTCAGTAACCATCGTGATCCTATTTAAACAAAGCACAGTGAAGCTCTTATGCCCTTTTTCCTCCTCCCTTAAGCCTAAGATCTTAGTTTTGAGAGAAAAAACAAAACAATAAACAACAACAAAAAAAAACCCTTCCATTTTAATTCACACTGAGATTACAATCAAATAAACCTCTAAGAAATAGCAACACAGTATTTTTGGATTGGAATGGGGCATTAACCATCATCTCATTCAGCTACACTTTTATGCTTGAATCTCCCTTACAATTAATTCCCCCTCGAAGAGTCTGTCCCCTGCTTACATCTGAACCGTTTCAGTGACAGGCCACATAATGCCTCCAGAGAGAGCTTGCTTCATGTGTAAACAGCTCTAGCTGTTAGCTCTTCCATATTTCCTGCTGAAATCCTGTCCCTGAAGCAACCAAAAATTGGTCCTAGTTTGCATTCTTGGGGCCATACAGCCTCATGGCAATACTTCAAATATTTACAAGCCCTGTCTTATTCTCTCTGAATCTTCTCTACTCCAAGCAAAATATCCTAATTTTCCTCGACTGATCTTACATAATAAGGTTTAGAATCTCCCTTAACTCTCTTGATTATCTAATTTCTGCTCTCTGAAACAAACTCAATTTGTTTCTATCTCATTTCAAGTGCTGTATAAAAAATGAAAAGTGTTTCTACAGATGTATCTGGCCAGTGCCAAATATTCTAGTTAATATATGGATAGTGATAGAATCCAAGATCACAGTTTATTTTTTGAGGACTTCTTACTTCTAACGATTCCTATGAAACTTGTTAATGGCTGAATCTCTTACGTCTTGTTTCAGACGTGCTGCCGCTAAGCTCTGTCTCCCTCATCCTGAATCTCTGCCATTACGATATCAGAATCATGTGTAAACATCTATCAACTCACCTGACATTTCACTTTCTTAAATATGATCCTTGAGTTTCAGTATTCATGCTTTTGGGGAGAGATTCTGATTTGGTTCTTAACATATTTATCATTTCTCACACTTTATCACGCAGTAATATGAACATGTTTCTGCTTAAACTGACAAAGGCAGATTTTCTATAACTTGTGTTGCCAAATTTTTAAAAGATTGCTAATATTAGTATCAATGTGAGTATCAGGGCTACTTTTTTTTTCCTATCCATTTGGGAGTAACAAATTAATTATTTGGAAACAGTTGACTATAACATGTATAATAGTTGTACCATGAATAATGAGGGCAGTTAAAAATGATAATGTAGGTACATAACTATTGACTAGAAGAATGTTCATAATACGTGAAGAATGATAAAAACAGTTCCCAAAAATAACATAAAAAAACAAGGTAGTTTATGCCCCACTTGGGCTAATATAAACCAAATAGTATCTCCTCTGTATCTGTTTAGGAAAGTCACTCATAGCCTTTGCCTTCTGTCTCTCATTCTTCACTATTACTCAAAATTGCATAGAAGTTTTCTAAGTGCAATTAAAAATAAGAATTTTTTTAAATTAAATTTATTCTTTAAAATTTTTGGCTGTGCTGCACAGCATATGGTCAGTTCCCTGACCAGGGATCAAATCCACACTGGAAATTGTGTCTTAACCACTGAACTGCCTTTTATCATTTTGAGATGTAAATTATCAACAAAACAAAACACTTGAGGAAAGTAAATGCTAAAAAATACTATTGTTGAGTCCAATATCATGTTTTGTAAAATACTCACATTGTAAAAACTATGAGAGGTATTATAAATATTGTTGAAGCCCTGTAAGTAATGTAAAATCATAAACACTAAAAATTTTTAATGTGCATAGTCTGAGGAGTCACACCTTATTATTTGTCATTACTTCAGTTCAGTTCAGTTCCTTAGTCGTGTTTGACTCTTTGTGACCTCATGAATCACACCACGCCAGGCCTCCCTGTCCATCATCTCCCGGAGTTCACTCAGACTCACATCCATCGAGTCAGTGATGCCATCCAGCCATCTCATCCTGGGTCGTCCCCTTCTCCTCCTGCCTCCAATCCCTCCCAGCATCAGAGTTTTTTCCAATGAGTCAATTCTTCACATGAGCTGGCCAAAGTACTGGAGTTTCAGCTTTAGCATCATTCCTTCCAAAGAAATCCCAGGGCTGGTCTCCTTTAGAATGGACTGGTTGGATCTCCTTGCAGTCCAAGGGACTCTCAAGAGTCTTCTCCAATACCACAGTGCTTACTATGCACCAAGTACCCTAATACTGAAAGAATGAACTTATTTCCTTACTTTTATTATAAACTTTACATATATTACCTCATATTAGATTTTCAAAGTGAATTATAGATATTTTAGGATTATATATATTTTATCTTCATTTTTTAATGTGAAAAGAAGCTTAGTGGGATTAGTAATTTTTTGTAAGTCCATTACTCAAATATATAAAAGATAGAACNTTTTGCATTCTTGTCAACGGAAACTTCCTTCTGATGGCTAGTCGCTTGCAATTCTTCCTCTTTCTTAAACAAAAACAGCACAGAACGAAAACAAAAATGCTGCCTACAGGCGCTCATCATTATTTTCTTTCTTCCAGAGAACCAGCGTGTAAAAACGACAAAGAAAACCTCTTAACCCTCAACTTCAGGTAGTTTATCATCAACCTTGAGTAGTTAGAGATGTAATTTCTCTCTTCGCTAATTCTGAAAGGATTTAAATAAAAGTTTCAAAAGTTTCAATAGATACCCAGCCAAGATACAGTCCCTTTTAATTTTTATGAATATCATGGTAGTTTTCTCAGTAGCCAAGTTGTGTCCAACTCTTCACGACCCCATAGACTCCAGCACACCAGGTTTCTCTGTCCCTCACCATCTCCCAGAGTTTGCCCAAGTTCATGTTCTACCACGTTCATGGTAAGTATGAGTATAATTATAGCATCTTCCCAATGGCAATGAAATCAAATTAATAAAAAGAAGTAGGAGGTGGGAGGGGATTCATGTTTGGGAACGCTTGTACACTCGTGGTGAATTAATGTCAATCTTTGGCAAAACCAATACAGTAATGTAAAGTAAACTAAAGTTATAATAAAAATTAAAAAAAAAGAAGTTGCTGTTATTGCTCTTTGATCACTAGAAATGAGTACAGCATACCAGTATAGTCTATTTTATATATGTATAAATTAATTTGAATCATAGTATATCTAAAGGGAAAAGGACTTCAGCCCAGCATCTTGTCTTGGATTGGATTCCCCAGAAGAAACTTAATTGAGAATTTACAGCAAGTGATAATATTAAGGAGACACCCTTAGCCAGACTGGTAAGAAAATAGAAAAGCAGGACAGAGAAGTTAAGAAAGGGTGTGATTTCATTCAAAATTCTAGCCTCAGCCTAATCATGAAGGGGAGCTCTGCAGGGTAAATAACACGTCAGAGTCTATTCCAACTAGCAACAGAGGGGCTGAGCCTTTACACTCATGCACAAAGCTGTCTTTGGCTAAGAGCTGCTTCAGGGGCGTATAAATTATCAGGTACTTCCAACTGATTGCATTTTCCAGTGAATTGTGTCCTATTTTATAAAGGGCAGCAGACAATCAAGTAATTAGAAGTGAAAGGACACAGACATTGGGGAAAGCAGCACATAGAGAAATAGCAAGAAAACACAAGGAGAACCCTGAGTGTCTATTAGATGGAGTAAGGAAAACTGGGTTCTGAGATACTCATGTAAAGACCAGAGAGGACCTCCTTGGTGGTCCAACTGTTAATACTGCAAGCTGCCAATGCAAGGGACATGAGTTCAATCCCTGGTCAGCCAACTAAGAATCCACATGCCCTGTAGCATGGCCAGAAGATTTTTTTTTAAAGTTTAAAACTGCCAAAGACACATAGCTACTCTGGTAGAGTCTGATTCATAATCCAAGACATCTTGTGCTAGTTCAAGACAAGTGCTAGTATTTCAACCCTTGATAATTCCAATTAATTTAAAAAGTAAGAGTTGTTAGTTTCTGGCTTGTATTACAACTCCCCCATATGGAAATGGCAATATTAAAATTATTATTGTGGGCCCTTCTACCACTAAAAGTATTTACAGTTCTAAACTTCCCTTTGACTTTTAAAAACTCAGTCAAACAGACATTCAGCTTCTGTTTTAGGAGATAATTTTTTCATTAAGTAAAAAACAAAANAGAAAACAAAAATTTCATGAATTTTCTGACAAATCAGAAAAGTTGCTGTTTGTTAGGTCCATAAACAAAACTTATGATTACAGTTCTGTTCCAACTGTATTTAACACAATACATAAAATTTCCCTAATATCTATATTTTTGCTAGCTCACTTTTAGTCAATAACTCTCAAATGTAAACTCATTACACATATTTATGTCAGTCAAGACTGTTCTGAACGAAACTTGATAGATCTTTAGCTTCTGAAAAGGAAATTTGTCTTAAAGTGTTTATATTTGGACTTACATTAGATATTATTGATTGCATATCACATCACCTGCTCTGTGTCTGTGGTTTGCAAAGAATAATGACAAAATTGGTAGTAATGCAATCATTGTTTCAACTTTCCTTAAAACATTTTTATTTAAAATCTAAATTATGCAATCAGGGAAAATTGGGAAGAGAATTAGAGAGACATATTAAAAGATTAAAAGATGCTTCAAAACTATTTCTTAATTTCATGAACAGATTTTCATCACTGTATAACCAAAGAAAAAGTATATAGAAAGCATATAAATAACAAAATATTCCCTTTTTGTTTATGAAGAAACAGAATAAGACTCGTTCTTCTAAGAGGACAGATATTATGACAGGATGGTTATTGCTTCACTAGGAGGGTGAAAGTTGGTTTGAAAATTGGTCATGTAAATTACTTTAATTGCGTAAGAGAACACAAGAAGTCTTCTGAAGTTTACTTACATGATTATGTTTCGACTGTGACTTATGAAAGCAACTGAAATGATAACGTGAAAGATACAAAAGTGAACATGAAGTTGCTCAGTCATGTCCGACTCTTTGCGACCCCATGGACTGTAGCCTACCAGGCTTCTCTGTCCATGGGATTCTCCAGGTAAGAATACTGGAGTGGTTTGCCTTTTCCTTTTCCAGGAGATCTTCCCATCCCAGGGACTGAACCCGGGTCTCCTATACTGTAGGCAGACACTTCTACCGTCTGAGCCACAGATTATGGTTAATACCATATGGTACTTTTGCATAGTAGGCATTTAAACAAGCATATCTGACCTACCAATGGTTTCTTGTTAAAAACAGAAATGCAAAATCAATTCTTGAGAGTACACAATAAACAGTATTTTTAGATCATATTTCCTATGATGTTGTACTTTGAATTTTCTACTCTTATATCTTGTTGTTAAGCAGTCACTAAGTTGGGTGTGATTCCTTGCAACTTCATGGACTGCAAGGCCCCTGGGTCTTTCACTAACTCCTGGAGTCTGCTCAAATTCACATCGATTGAGTCAATGATGCTATGTAATCATCTTATCCTCTGTGACTTTTATCTTCTTTGCCTTCAATCTTTATCAGCATCAAGGTCTTTCCTATTTAGCTTGGTATTTTCCCCTCTTTCAAGCATCCTATCCAGCAGCAGACCTTAGAAACACAAATACTTAATTAGCTATCTCTTTTAGGGCTTCTCTGATAGCTCAGTTGTAAAGAATCCACCTGCAATGCAGGAGACCCCCGTCCAATTCCTGGGTTGGGAAGATCTGCCGGAGAAGGGAGAGACTACCCACTCCAGTATTCTTGGGCTTCCCTTGTGGCTCAGCTGGTAAAGAATCCACCTGCAATGTGGGAGACCACGGTTTGATCCCTGGGTTGGGAAGATCCCCTGGAGAAGAGAAAGGCTACCCATTCCAGTATTCTGGCCTGGAGAATTTCATGGATTATACAGCCCATAGGGTCAAAAAGAGTTAGATATGACTGAGTGACTTTCACTTTCACTTTCTGTCTTGGGCTTGTCAGGTGGCATGGATGGTAAATAACCTACCTACCAATTCAGGAGACAAAAGAGACAGAGGTTCGATCCCTGGGAAGATCCCCTGGAAGAGGAAACGGCAACCTACTCCAGTATTCTTGCTTGAAGAATGCTCATGGACAGAGAAGTCTGGCAGGCTATAGTCCATGGGGTTGCAAAAAGTCGGACGACTGAAACGACTTAGCACACCCTTCCTGTCTAGCCCATGAAAGGTATCATCTAGGCAAATCTGTCTCCATTTCATAGCAGAGTCATTTTGTTTCTGCTTTAATTGTTCATTGCTTTAATTTCATATTTTATGGCTTAAAGCTCTTCAACTAATAGATTATTTCAACTGCATGTGTTCATTTTATTATACTTAAATGTATACTGGGATTCACAAAGCTGATGGTGTTCAGAGACAATTATCACATTACCTTAAATAAGCCTATGTTGTGAAAATGATTTTAATTATCACTCAACACCTAATAAAATGGAGTTCTGCTGCAGTTACCTTCATCTTGAAATTCTGTCTTTTCTAACTACCACTGAAGTCTGTCACAGTCCAGACATTAACACGGAAGAATTTTTCGCATATATCCCCAAAACAACTCCAACTTAACATTTCCATTTGGTAATAGAGAATTCACTTATTTCTTACGCTAATTAACAAAGAATCCCAATAACACTGAGCAGGAAGTGTTGGCAAAGTACCAGGATATAGGGACTTTCACTTTTACATAATAAAGTCAAAAATGCAAACTTGGGAAATAAGAATAGAAATATCAAGAAGAACCACTGAAAGATTTCACATGTATGACATGCTGTGGAGTAGACTATTATTCTATGATGGAACTATAGGAGTAGTGCCTGACAAGAGAAGGAAATGAGAAACAGAGCTTGGTTTTTCATCTGCCTTTTTGTTGTGAATAACCTACACTTCATAAAAATCAAGGAAGGAAACTAGCATTGGTCTGAACACATACTATGTACCAAGTTTGAGATTGAACCCAGGTCTCCACATTGATAGTAGATTCTTTACCATCTGAGCTCAGACAGTAAAAAATCCACCTTCAATGCAGGACATGCAGGTTCGATCCCTGGCCCAGGAAGATACCCTGGAGAAGGAAATGGCAACCCACTCCAGTATTCTTGCCTGGAAAACACTATGGACAGAGGAGCCTGGTGGGCTATGGTACCTGGGATTGCAAAGAATTGGACACGGACTTGGCAACTGAGCAACAAAGGAGGGTCATCTTTTAGAAGGTCACCTTTACACAACTCTTTGAGATAAGTAATGTGAACATTCAAATGAAAAAATACAGGTAAGTTAGTGCCAAAACTAGGATTTATTTTAAGTCAGGACAGGCCCCAATCACGTCAGACTATCTCTCCGTGATGGAGTAAGTCATCGTTATAACCTAGTAATATCCAAAACTCATAGAGTGAGGTCTTCTAATTTTCAATCTGACATGTAAAGAACTTGTAAGTCATTACTCCATTCTCCATAACAATGAAAAAAAAAATCAACTACTCTTCTTAGACCCATTAAAGAATTATGATTATAGGGCATGCTGTTACNGTAAGTTAGTGCCAAAACTAGGATTTATTTTAAGTCAGGACAGGCCCCAATCACGTCAGACTATCTCTCCGTGATGGAGTAAGTCATCGTTATAACCTAGTAATATCCAAAACTCATAGAGTGAGGTCTTCTAATTTTCAATCTGACATGTAAAGAACTTGTAAGTCATTACTCCATTCTCCATAACAATGAAAAAAAAAATCAACTACTCTTCTTAGACCCATTAAAGAATTATGATTATAGAGCATGCTGTTACCCACAAAACTGGAGAGACAGGTAGATACACAGCTTCATGGTTCACCAGGAGTAGCAGCCCAGAAGCAGTATCCTGTAGCTGGAAGTAGTATCATAGTAATACTTAAAATATAATTGCTGTTGTTATTCAGTCACTAAGTTGTGTCTGCCTTTGTGTGACCTCACGGACTGTAGCACACTAGGCTCCTTGTCCTCCATTACCCAGAGCTTGCTCAAATTTAGGTCCATTGAGTCAGTGATGCTACCTAACCATCTTATCCTCTGCTGCCCCCATCTCCTTTTGCCTTCAATCTTTCCCAGCATCAGGGTCTTTTCTGATTAAAAGTCAGAGTAAGTGTGAAAGAGTCTTCTTTGAACCTCCATCAACGTTGTCTAGTTCACTTTTCTGTGTCCAGACTGAGTAACCAGGCTTCCCAGGTCTGGTTCCAGCTTAAGGGTGGGAAAGATATGCATTGTGACTTTCAATGATTAAAAAGAAAAAAAAAAAACTGAACAGAAATCTGAATTCTGCAATTTCAAAAATGAAATACATTCTTTAGCTTAAGCAGAGCAAAAAAAAAAAAGGGGGGGGATTAAAAAAAAACGGCCTATGAAATGAGATCACATATCACAGAGTGTTTAAAAATCCTCTATTTAGAACAAACTCTTCTGAAATGTGACTGCAACCTAGAGGTTTTTGATCACACATAAAGCATACTGATAATCAAAAGTCTGTGCCTGTCTGCCATTTTCAACAGAAATAGCTACAAAACAATCAGTGAGATTAAAGGAATGGTTACCTCAGCAGATGAATAAAACAGCACATTTTTTACATAAAATTTCTGTGTTTTTTATGCTCAATCTCTTATCATTCAAGTCATACCCATGAGCTTCAAAGCAAATTTATGAAAAACCCAATAGAAAATGCATACTAAATTAGTTAAAAACAGTAACAGTAGCAACAACAAAATCTACCCATTTCAGAAGAATGTGGCTACAAAAAAGAGGAAAAAAATGGTTAACACACTTAAAATATATGATCATGATTTATTTCTCTTTCTAGCCAAACCAAAAAATAAATTGGACAGATTCACACACGTGAGGCCATTGGTATTGAAATGAGTATTTCAATTATCATTTCCTCCAATCCCTAATCAGAAATCCAATCTGTTCTTTCAGAAAAAGCTCCTGGCTTAAAATCTTTTAATCTCTGCAAAACTGTTTTATACCCACATTGTTTTCTTTAATAGCTTCATCCTGTTAATTGCTAAAGTTTTATGTGTATTTATGTAAGGCATGGAGTGCATTATGCATTACGCATCCTGCTGCTAGCTTCAGGGCAACAGGGCAGTGCTCCATGAATCCATGGGCGTGTATTGAAAGATTATGGATGATTTCGCATCTTTCCTGAAAATCAGTAATGATTTTTTCAAGCTGAAAAAAAAAAAAAAACAGATCCTGATGTGAGAAGAGAAACCATTACAATAGGGAGACAAAACTAAAAATGTTTCCTTAGGGCTCCTGTTTCGAAATACAACACAATTTTATTTTATCTTCAGATTTTATTGCAGTCAGGTTTCAATATCCTTTTTCTGCATGCACCTAGTAAACTTTAGATGGCCACCATTCCTAGTATCCAGTCAGGGATGAGCTACCATAACCTCTTCTGCTAAAGCCTCTTGCCTGGTCTTCCTGCTGCTCTCCCACTTTGGAGTCTATCTCAGCTGCCAAAGTAATTCTTTTTCTTTTTTAATTGCAGTACATCTGCTTTACAATGCTGTGCTAGTTTCTGCTGTCCAACAAAGTGAATCTGCTCTTTGTTTGTACATGTGTGGCCGCTCCTTGTAACAAGAAAGCCTGTGCGTAGGGAGCCTATACACAGGGAGCCTCCCTCCACCTCCTGGAGCCCATTCCTGTAGGTCATCACAGAGCACCGAGTTGAGCTCCTGTGTTATACAGCAGCTTCTCACTAGCTATCTATTTTATAAATGTTAGGATATATATGTCAGTGCTACTCTTTCAATTCATCCCACCCTCTCCTTCCCTTCCAATTTCCACATATCCCTTATCTACGTCTGTGTCTCTATTCCTGCCCTAAAAATAGGTTCAGACATAGAAACAATGTAAATGGCCATCAACAGATGAATGGATAAAAAAGATGTGGTACATGTATACAATGGAATATTAACCCAGTCATAAGAAAAACTGTACAAAAAAGATCTTACTGACCCAGATAACCATGATGGTGTGATCACTCATCTAGAGCCAGACATCCTGGAATGTAAAATCAAGTGGGCCTTAGGAAGCATCATGACAAGCTAGCGGAGGTGATGGAATTCCAGTTGAGCTATTTCAAATCCTGAAAGATGATGCTGTGAAAGTGCTGCACTCAATATGCCAGCAAATTTGGAAAACTCAGCAGTGGCCAAGGGACTGGAAAAAGTCAGTTTTCATTCCAATCCCAAAGAAAGGCAATGCCAAAGAATGCTCAGACTACTGTACAATTGCACTCATCTCACACTCTCATAAAGTAATGCTCAAAATTCTCCAAACTATGCTTCAACAGTAAGTGTACCGTGAACTTCCAGATGTTCATCCTGGTTTTAGAAAAGGCAGAGGAACCAGAGATCAAATTGCCAATATCCGCTGGATCATGGAAAAAGCAAGAGAGTTCCAGAAAAACATCTATTTCTGCTTTA
>SJYQ01011128.1:119679-130082 GCA_006410935.1 Redunca redunca | reverse complement strand
GGAAGAAGCACAAGCTGGAATCAAGATTGCTGGGAGAAATAACAATAATCTCAGATATGCAGATGACACCACCCTTATGGCAGAAAGTGAAGTAGAACTAAAGAGCTTCTTGATGAAAGTCAAAGAGGAGAGTGAAAAAGTTGGCTTAAAGCTCAACATTCAGAAAACTAAGATCATGGCATTTGGTCCGATCACTTCATGGAAAATGGCAAATAGATGGGGAAACAGTGGAAACAGTGGCTGACTTTATTTTGGGGGGCTCCGAAATCACTGCAAATGATGACTGCAGCCATGAAATCAAAATATGCTTACTCCTTGAAAGGAAAATTATGAACAACGTAGGCAGTATATTAAAAAGCAGAGACATTACTTTGCCAACAAAGGTCCATCTAGTCAAAACTATGGTTTTTCCAGTAGTCATGTATGGATATGAGAGTTGGACTGTGAAGAAAGCTGAGCACCGCAGAACTGATGCTTTTGAATTGTGGTGTTGGAGAAGACTCTTCAGAGTCCCTTTGACTGTAAGTAGATCCAACCAGTCCATCCTAAAGGAGATCAGTCCTGGGCATTCATTGGAAGGACTGATGTTGAAGCTGAAACTCCAATACTTTGACCACCTGGTGTGAAAAGCTGACTCATTTGAAAAGACCCTGATGCTGGGAAAGACTGAGGGCAGGAGGAGAAGGGGACCACAGAGGATGGGATGGTTGGATGGCATCACCCACTCGGTGGACATTAGTTGGGTAAGCTCTGGGAGTTGATGATTGACAGGGAGGCCTGGCATGCTGTGGTCCATGAGGTCACAAAGAGTTGGACATGACTAAGCAACTGAACTGAACTGAAAAAGGAATGAAATTGGGTCACTTGTAGTGGCATGGATGGACCTGGAGAGTGTCATATATAGTGAAGTAAGTCAGAAAGAGATAAACAAATATCACATATTAAAGCATATAAATATAAGCCAGAATAATTCTTGTAAATAGGCAAGTCAGACCTCTGGCAGGGCCTTCCATAGCTCCTTATCTTAGCAACACTAACAACCTTCTAAAAGCCTACAATTCTCCCAGGATCCTCACCCTCTCCCTCCCCATTTCTTTTCCCTCTGGCTCCTCCTCACACAGCTCCAATACTCTAGCCTCTCCTATTTTCACAACACCCTGGGCACATATCTGGGCCTTTGCACTGTTTTTTCCTTCTTCTGTGAAAGCTATTTACCACCAGAATCTATGTGGCTAATTTCCTCACTCTTTTTGATATTTATTCTGTGTGTGAATGCTTTATTTACCTCTCTACTTCACATTTATGCTTGTGTCCCCCACACTCTAATATCATCTCCTTTGCTCATTCATTTTACTTGTTTGCTTTCTATTTTCTGCATCTCCCAGCTATGATGTAAGATCCACAAGAAGAGGAACTTTTGTATGCTGTTAACTGATAAACCCACCATCTAGAATATTGTCCAGAACACACTGAGTGCACAAAATATTTGTTGAATCAAAATGTTGAAACTTGACACTTTCCCCAGCAGCCTACATCCCAACACCATTCTTCCTGTACATTCAATCTTTTGCCAAAACACACTCTCACAAATGATGAAAAAAAATTTTTTTTAAATCCTATGNAATGATGAAAAAAAATTTTTTTAAATCCTATGACATGCCAAATTTCAGATAAATGGCAACTACTTGGTTGATGAACATAATAATAGATAATGCAAGCAATGTATTGAATTGTTTTTTCAAATGAGCATCAGAGCATAAACCAGTATAAAGTACTCACAATTTATATTTCTATTCACTCTATTTCTTCTGATAAGAACCAGAGATCAACAACCCTTTTAAAGAGTAGAATCCATTATTCATTGAGGCCAAGAAACTGGGTCTTTGAAAAACATGAATCAAACAGAATGGTACTGGCACATTTTGATCTATCATATATTTAAGTTTTCTGCTAATACTAATAATATCTGACATTTCTTTTATTCTGAAAAAACTGTAGCATTGAGTCATATTATCCTGCACAAGGCAAATATTTTTCTTCACTGTCATAAATTATCAGAGACCTGTCAGCTTTGGAATACTAGATGACAGACTTCCCACCTTTGGCTTTTTCTGGATATTTCAGTTTTAATCCATATATCATGATTCTTAATTTTCATTTGTATGTATGTTGGAGATGTTGTTGTTGACATGATATGCAGAATACCAAATTCTAACTCATTACTCATTTAAGAACAGAAAAGCATTGATATAAATAAAAGTGGGACTTCCTCAAGTCTTTCCTGAATCTCTTGGTGATGTGTTGCTTGGTTGGTCCATCATGAATGCCTCATGTGAGATAGCAATTCACATTAAAAAATTTAAATTGCAGTTTTACTCAGCCTATGAATTCTACATTTTCCTTCCCAATGAAAAGCACAATACTCTTTGTTTGTTTGTTTTGGGAAGTCAGTGTCTGGTTCACACACTCTCCACACTCAGACACTCCTCAAGTGTTTATTCCATAGTCAGTTACTGCAGAGGAGAGAATCCCAATTGTACACAGGTTGAAAGCAAAATATATACAATTTCACACAATATATCCAGTTTTCAACCACAATATGTATACAGGTACAGTACAACATGGAGCTGATGAAGGAAATCTAACAGCTCAGGCTTTATAAGCACTGAGGAATCCAAGAAGAATGTCACCATCCATGTTAACAAAATTCAAGTGCTTTGAAGAGCCAACTGGAGGCCTATCTACAGATGTCTTTCATTTCACAGGATGAGCATTTCATAGGAACTCCACATTTCATAGGGAGTTCCATGATTCTGTAATTTCCAGTTCTTTGCTAGCCCTTTCTGTTTGTGGTAAAACCATTCTCTTCCACTTCTCTTTAAGAACAGCTCCCATGAGCACTACAGGCATGCCGGGTGGGGGTCCCGTCAGGAGCCACGTGGATGAGCCAGGCCCACAGTGTGTGGGGAGGACGGCGGGGGAGGTGGGGAAGGAAGAGAGGGAGGAACTTCGAGAAGCTACCTCACCTGAGGTTCGAATCAGAATGGCTGCCATCTGCCTGACCCCACCCAGAGAAGAATGTATCAGGCAGACTCCTGACTACACAGCTTGGTCTGAGCAGGTCAGCTGCCTCTCCCATCCTTCCATGTGTAACAACTGTCACCCTTTGCAGGCCTCCCTCTGCCTCGAGGTGAGTTCACTTAAAGACTGAATGTGCAAGCCTGAGTTTGGGGCGTAAGTTAGAATGTCTGGTCCCAGGAGGCGCTGCCACTGCACTCTGGACACTTTTTCTCTAGAGAAAGTTCTGAAAAGAAAAATTTTCTCTAAAAATCCAGATTCATATGAGCCCCCTGATTCCAAAAGGATGCAGTTTATTTACATTCTGGCCAACCATTCTCAGGAATATAAAACACGGGTAAAAATAAGAGTCAGCGGGGCAGATCCCAGACCATGGCCCACAACCCCCACAGCCTGCCTGCTTCCTGTCATTTCTACATCAAATCTCTCTGAGGCATATGAATCAGAACTTCTGGGGTCTTAACTGTTCACAGGACATATTTTGGATATTTTTTTTTTAAGCCTAAAAGAGTAGTCTGTCTCCATTCTTGTTCTTTGAAATTTTTCAGTCTTAAAGGGAACTTGAATTGGGGCAACCATTCTCTCCTGTCAAAATATTTCAGTCATACACATGATGAAGAGAGAGCACTGCATTGAACTGAAGGAGGGGGCTGATGACAAACGGGGGGAGCAGAGGATTCTGAAAAACTAAAGTAGTAAAAGGAAAGCTGAGCTGTTTTCTTCAAGTGACTCTGATTCCCACACAGGTCAGCTCCTCCGTCCTCAGGCAGCTGACAGGCCTGTCTCCCAGTCTTCTGGACTTCATCATTTGATGTCTCGGCTCTCGGCGGGTTGCCCTGAGCCCTAGTAAGCGGTGTGCAGAGCTTCCTGGACGCGGAGGGAGTCGTGCCTTCCAGCCACTCCCTGTATAACTCCTGCACGTGGGTTCTGGCCTCCAGGAGCTGCACCGGGATGTCAGCGTAGAGGCCTTTCATCTTCTACAGCAGGGCCTTGTCTGTGTGCCCATTCTCGGTCTGAGCTTGGCCTCTGCCATTGAGGTATACCCCAACACAGGCAAGAACCTCCACAAAGTGATAAGCAACTTGCCCTTCTTCCATTTTAGGACCCCGTTCTGGATGTTTCGAAAGCCATAAGCTGCAGCAAAGTGCAAGAAGCTCTCAGCTCTTCCCGAGGGTGACCTCCTGGAAGTCTTTGTTCCTCAGCGCACGGTAGGTGACCTCCCCCACGTCCTCACTGAACAGCTCCTTGCCCGCATGTCTGAAGATATGTGCCAGGTCCCTGTCAGAGCTGGCTCCGTCGTGGCACCTCAGCTCCTCCTCTTTCACATCTCGAGAGTGCCCAGGGCAGCATCTCTCATCGAGAGGTAACTCTGTTCCATCATCTGAGCTATTTTGCCTGAGGTCAGCACGCAGTCAGTGCCCCGGGAACCCCGAGAGACCATGAGGATGTCTTCCTGAAGGGCCTCCAGCTTCTTGTCATAGCATGGAGCCACGATAACATGGAAAACCTTGTCTGGGGACAGATTCTGCCATCCGGCAAGGTAGTCCTTCACCAGGGATCCCATGATCTGCTAGGGAGACGCGACAGTGCAGAGGTGAGGGGTGACGGGGTGACACAGCATCCGCTCAGCCCATCAGACCCAACCAGGATCCTCAGGCAGAGGTCAGCATGGGTAATGAGGGCTCTTCCTCACTGTGCTGGCGGAATCGACTCACAAACTCTTTTGACTCTCCAGGACGCTGAAACCTGCAGGGATCCTTGTATATAAGACATAGTGCACTCCGAGACTTTTGAGGAAACCACAGAGTCTTCTGGATGCATGAGTCACACTGAGGCTGAATTTAGCAGCAAAATAAGCCGTAGACAGGACACACCGACACTACCAGCACCTTGTGCTTTGAGGCATCCCATTTCTTGTTAAGGTTCAGGACTCGGAAGAAGTCCTTGGTGTTCTGCTGGGAAACCTGGACTCCTTCCTCCGCAGACACGCAGCTGTCACAGGTCAGGCAATCACTCAAAAGTATCTTGGCATCAGCCACTGTATGGAATTCTCCCTTCTCTCCATTCTCCTGGGCTGGACTTGGTACATCGGTTGATGCATTCTGTTTGGTCACCGGTTTTTGTTTTTACACTACATTCCTTCCGCCTACAGTGCTCACAAAATTATCTGGAGCTAGGCAGGCAGGTCCGGGTGTGCAGCCTGAGGGGAGCAGAGACCCGCGGTCACCACCACCTGCCGCCCTTGTTGTCGTCCGGTGCTGCCCTCTGAAAAGCACTATACTCTTTAGGACGCAGGAAGTCATTCGAAGTCTACTTCGGACTGGCCGTAGACTTGCAGCAGGCAAATCGCTCTCTAAAATTCCTAAAGAAAGCTTGGGACTGGTGCAAGGAGAGGACCCAGAGGGATGGCATGGGGTGGGAGGTGGGAGGGGATTCATGTCTGGGAACGCTTGTACACTCGTGGTGAATTCATGTCAATGTTTGGCAAAACCAATACAGTAATGTAAAGTAAACTAAAGTTAAAATAAAAATTTTAAAAGAAAAAAAAAAAAAAAAGTAATACAGCACTGTTAGAGCGTTTGTTATATACCCTTTTAGTTGTGAACTTTGGCATAATCATATCTTACATGGTTTTTACAGTTCCAAAGATATTCCCATAATAGTCAAATAATTTCCCTCAGGTTGAACACTGAGGGAATTTTCCATTGAATGTTAGTGAAACATCCCTGAAGCCCTGAGTCCTTTCAGTCTAAGTTTTAAATACTACTCTAAATATTATCCACTATACATGGAGAGATTAAGAATGCTGGTAATGATTATTTAATACGCTTATTTGCCTGTTGGATGATCCCAGTATTCTTGCTGGGAAAATCTCATGGACAGGGGAGCCCATGGGGTTGCAAAGAGTCAGACACAACTCAGTGATTGAGCATGCATGCACGCCTTGCCTTTCTTCTTATGTAAATGAATTGTTTAAAACCTTGCTCCACTTTACAATTGTGTCACTTGTCCATCTCAAGTTTTAGGGGCTCTTTGTATGTTTTCTTGCTTGTGTGTAAATATCTTGCTAAGTCTGTCACTTCTATTTCTACTGTGTTCACAATACTTTTTCCTGTAAACAGTTTTTAAAGTTTAATCTAATCACATTTGTACATATCTGTACATACTTATAGTTTATGTTATTGGGGCTTAATTAATAAATCCTTCTCATGGACAGAGGAGCCTGGCAGGCTACAGTCCATGCATGGGGTTGCAAAAAGTCAGACATGACTGAAAAACTAACTTTTTCACTTTTATATATGCTATGTTAAAAATATTTTGCTATATTTGTGTAGCAATGTATAAAATTTTATTATTGTGTGCTGAATGAGGTAGAGATCTATTTTTTCCATATNTGTTAATAATATTTTGCTATATTTGTGTAGCAATGTATAAAATTTTATTATTGTGTGCTGAATGAGGTAGAGATCTATTTTTTCCATATGAGCATCCATATTGTCATGATACTGTTTTTAAGTGGTCCATAAGTCTCCTCTAGTGTGATATGGTTTGTATTTAATTAACTGGCTCCCAAATACATAAAATTTCCCTATGGTATTTCTTTGGTCTGTTTATCCAAAGATACACTATATCATAGTGTTTTCAATTACTTTTACTCTAATTAAATCTTGATGTACTTTCAAGAAAATCAGCATTTTGCTTGTATTTTCTTTCATTGACTTGATATTCTTATTCTTTACTCTTCAATGAATATTAAGATCTATTTCTAATTCTCTACAATAATCTGTTAGTTTATAAGATCTCTTTGATGTAATGCACAATTTTATTACTTATGAATAATGTCAACTTAGACTCATTTTAATCTCTGGAGTTGGTGTATGTGTATATAAATATAAATTATTTTTCTTATTTCACATGACTTGATCAGCTCTCCATTAAAATGATGACTAGGGACTATGCAAAAGTCTTTAACTGTGTGGATCACAATAAAATGTGGAAAATTCTGAAAGAGATGGGAATACCAGACAAAATGACCTGCCTCTTGAGAAATCTGTATGCAGGTCAGGAAGCAACAGTTAGAATTAGACATGGAACAATAGACTGGTTCCAAATAGGAAAAGGAGTACATCAAGGCTGTATATTGTCACCCTGCTTATTTAACTTATATCCAGAGTACTTCATGAGAAGCGCTGGGCTGGATGAAGCACAAGCTGGATTCAAGTCTGCTGGGAGAAATATCAATAACCTCTGATATGCAGATGATACCACCATTATGGCAGAAAGTGAAGAACTAAAGAGCCTCTTGATGAAGGTGAAAGAGGAGAGTGAAAAAGTTGGCTTAAAGCTCAGTATTCAGAAAACTAAGATCATGGCATCTGGTCCCATCACTTCATGGCAGATAGATGGGGAAACAGTGGAAATAGTGTCAAACTTTATTATTTTGGGCTCCAAAATCACTGCAGATGGTGATTGCAGCCATGAAATTAAAAGACACTCACTCCTTGAAAGGAAAGTTATGACCAACCCAGACAGCATATTAAAAAGCAGAGACATTACTTTGCCAACAAAGGTCAGTCTAGTTAAAGCTATGGTTTTTCCAGTAGTCATGTATGGATGTGAGAGTTGGACTATAAAGCAAGCTGAGCACCAAATAATTGATTTTATTTGAACTGTGTTGTTGGAGGAGACTCTTGAGAGTCCCTAGGACTGCAAGGAGATCCAACCAGTCCATCCTAAAGGAAATCAGTCCTGGGTGTTCATTGGAAGGACTCATGTTGAAGTTGAAGCTTAAAACTCCATTTGGCCACCTGATGTGAAGAACTGACTCATTTGAAAAGACCCTGATGCTGGGAAAGATTGAAGGTGGGAGGAGAAGGGGGTAACAGAGGATGAGATGGTTGGATGATATCACCGACTCAATGGACATGGGTTTGAGTAAACTCTGGGAGTTGGTGATGGACAGGGAGGCCTGGCATGCTGCATTCCATGGTTTCACAAAAAGTTGGACATGACTGAACGACTGAACTAAATATAACTGAGGGAGAAGCCTGGCATGCTGCAGACCCTGGGTTTGCAAAGAGTCAGACATGACTGAACAACTGAACTGAACTGAGGAATGAAGAAATTTCTGGCCCCTGACTTTGAAGAAATCTGTCTAGCAATAACAGCATCAAGTACAATATCTTTCACCAGTTTAATTAGATATCTATTATCAATTCAAGAAATTACTTTATAGTACTATGTTTATTACATTTTATTTCACTGATAGATTTTGAATTTTTTAAAAGCTTATTTTCTCTCATATATTTGTCTTTGTACTTTAATTTGATGACATGATGTATTGCTTTAATAGATTTTCAAAATGAAATCATCTTTGCAGTCTGAGATAAATAAGTTTTGAATTTTTAATACATTGCTAAATTAGATCTTTCACTGTTTTATTTAGGTTTATTGCATTTGTATTTATACATGAAACTGCTGCACAATTGTGGTTACTTGTATTGCCCTTGTCTTATTTTGAATCAGACTTATACAAATACTATAAAATGAGCTGGGGACATTCTAATGCAGAGCTGGACTACCTTTTTCCTAAAGATTTCATTGATTTTCCTGAGCCTGGTAGATATTTTTGATAGTAGAGGGGTAGGGAAATTATGAACTACTTACTCCAGTTGCTTGATGTTTATAGACTCGTCGCTTTTTGCTACTTTTTAAAGTGCTGTTTCCATTAAATATGGAGTTGATACGAAATATATTCATAACAATCATTGGCAGGAGGAGTAACATCTTATTTCCTGTCTTTTGGTACAGTTGATCAGTTCCTCCCCAGGTTTCCAGGCCCCTGTCTGCTCTTTTCCCTCTAGATTTCTGGCTGCCCTGTGCAATCTCCAGTTGTGTTCTACCTTACCTACCTGACTTCTTCATATGGAATGGCCCTCAGTGATCATTCCCAGCATATTTTCATTCCACTCTCATTTCCAGTGATTTCTTTTGACATTATGCTTTTACATAGCCAGCTTAGACCTCTTTCCTGAAGTTCAGAATCATATATCCAACTGGCTGCTTTCTATCTTTCTCTGGATGTTCAATAAGCATCTCAAAGTTAAAATGTCCAAGTTTGTGTCCTAGTTTTATCGACTTATTCTTCTTGCAGTTTACTCTCTCAGTTAATAGAAACTCCACCTTGATTGCAACCTTGGCAAAGACTTTGAGCCAGAGAACCCACTGAAGACCTACCTAGATTCTTGAATTATAGAAACTATAACATGATTTATGTGATTCTCTAAGCTACTATGTCTGGGCATCTTTTATGCAGCATAACTAATACAAAGCCTATTTAATCTTTTTTGCCATTCTTTGAACAAATCTGTATAAGACTTATGGTTTTTGTCTCTTAACTGTTTGGCAGAATTTACATGTAAAGCCATCTGTCCTAGGCCATTCGTTGTAGGAAGGTCTGTAATTATTTTTTCAAAATTTCTTTCAGTTCAGTTCAGTTCAGTCACTCAGTCATGTCTGACTCTTTGCAACCCATGAATTGCAGCATGCCAGGCCTCCCTGTCCATCATCAACTTCCGGAGTTTGCTCAAACATCCATCAAGTCAGTGATGCTATCCAACCATCCCAACCTCTGTCATCCCCTTCTCCTCCTGCCCCCAATCCCTCCCAGCATCAGAATCTTTTCCAATGAGTCAACTCTTCACATCAGGTGGCCAAAGTACTGGAGTTTCAGCTATAGCATCATTTCTTGCAAAGAAATCCCAGGGCTGATCTCCTTCAGAATGGACTGGTTGGATCTCCTTGCAGTCCAAAGGACTCTCAAGAGTTGTCTCCAACACCACAGTTCAAAAGCATCAATTCTTCGGCACTCAGATTTCTTTATAGTCCAACTCTCAATCCACTACTGGAAAAACCATAGCCTTGACTACACGGACATTTGTTGACAAAGTAATGTCTCTGGTTTTGAATATGCTATCCAGGTTGGTCATAACTTTTCTTTCAAGGTGTAAGTGTCTTTTAATTTCATGGTTTCAGTCACCATATGCAGTGATTTTGGAGCCCAAGAGAATAAAGTCTGACACTGTTTCCCCATCTATTTCCCATGAAGTGATAGGACAGGATGCCATGATCTTCATTTTCTGAATGTTGAGCTTTAAGACAGCTTTTGCACTTTCCTCTTTCACATTCATCAAGAGGCTTTTTAGTTCTTCTTCACTCTCTGCCATAAGGGTGGTGTCATCTGCATATCTGAGGTTATTGATATTTCTCCCGGCAATCTTGATTCCAGCTTGTGCTTCTTCCAGCCCAGCGTTTCTCATGATGTA